>WAAF01004783.1:488500-508787 GCA_013400475.1 Tricholaema leucomelas | reverse complement strand
GCACAATTTACAAGCAGATATTTACAGTATATACAGTTATAGACAGAAATGTACAAGGTAAAAAAGGTAATACAGAAACACAACTCCCCTCCCAGAAACCTGAGTCCCCAGGAGGGGCTCTCAACCACCCCCTCACCTTTCCCCTACCCCTCTCAACCTTACCCCAATCCCAAGGAAGAATGGAGGTCGGTCAGGGGGATTAAAAAGCAAGGTGAGTCAGCAGAGCAAATGGGGGGGTGAGGTTAGAAAGCAAGATGGAGCTCAGCCAGCAGCCTCAGCCCAGAGCAGGCAAAGAGATGAGAGAACAGCCCAGCACAAAGTGCCCCACGCAAAGTGCAGAGCAAAAGTGACTTTATCTTTTGTTTTGCCTTTCTTCTTTACACATCTCAGCAAGACTGTGAGGGAAGTAGACCTCACCATTGTTTTAATTTCTCAGCCTATGATCTAATTCTTCTCACCAAAACATTCTAGCTAGCTTCAAACTAGCACAATTACCCAGTCCTTTTTAGTGCCTCCAGATGCTTAAGGCACCTGCCTAGTTTTCAAGGTGAGCTGTCTAAGCAGTCAGTTCTTTCTGAGTGCTTTAAACCACAGCTTAAGTCTGTGCACCATGTGTGCACAGCAGCAGAAGTAGTGCAGGCTGAGCAGTCACCAGGCTTCTATCTACAGGGTCAAAGCCTTTTCTTTTGCAGCAACTAAGAGTGAAAATGGACATCATTATCACTGCATCTGAAGATGAAGAGCTCAGGTTAGCCATGTGGTAGTGCCATCAGGAAGGATGTCAAAAATTGGCTAATACAGGCTAGTAAGTGTGAAGTTCATCTGACCTTTCCATATGGAAAGTGAACTCTCTGCAGAGAGCATGCTCTCAGAGCTGCCAGATGGGAGGAAATATTTGGTGCAATACCTTCCCTGCTCTCTTTAGCATGTGAAGCAGAACAGAGCCTAATCTCTCAATACATCTGATGAGCAGCTTAACCACCAGGGAGAATACGATTGACCTTCATGAGATATTCATAGAGCCCCAAGCTGGAAGCAACTAACTTCACCAGCATCTTGACAGAATTCACCTGCTGCACTTGAAGACAGCCTAGAACAAGATACTTGATTTCAGAATTTCAAGATTCAATTTGCAACACCTTCTAGGACCCAG
Source organism: Tricholaema leucomelas (assembly GCA_013400475.1). NCBI lineage: Eukaryota > Metazoa > Chordata > Aves > Piciformes > Lybiidae > Tricholaema lacrymosa > Tricholaema leucomelas. Next base: position 507,634 of record WAAF01004783.1, on the reverse strand, counting down.
CTAAGGAGTGGAATCTGAGAAGAGTTTTGCTGCTAAACTAAAGACACCCAACCAAAATCTTGGCTTCAAATAACTCTGAGTTTTGTGATGACCAAAATGCAGATCTGGCATTTTAACAAACACCACATAGGCTTTTCTGCTCCTTTTTGTCCACACCTATTACAGGCTATTAACCTCAATGGCAGTACATCAAACTCTCTACATCAGATGAGCAAGACAGCAGACCTCCAAAATTAAGCATCACAGCTGTTTCAAGCACAACAGTGCTCTGTTGTAGTTGTCCTTGCCCATAATGCAATTCCTGCCAAAGACTCAATTCAGCACAGGGTCCCAGCTGACATAGCTGCTCTAAAACCAGAGTCCAAACAGAAGAGTTCCAGCAAAAGCTTTGAAGGGCTGAAATGGAGGTAGCAAGAAGACAAAGTGAAGTGACTGTAACAAATCTGTCCTGCTAGACTGCAGGTATCAGGCAGCTCTGAGGACATTTGATTTCAAATCTGGCCTTTATCTCACTTCATTCCTCCTTTTGTATTTTTTGATGAAGCCTGCATGAAAGAAGTAACACAGTTTTGTTTAAACTACAAATGCCTGTAGTGATAGAATGAGGAGCAATAGTTTCAAACTGAGAAGAATAAATTTAGATTGAATGTTAGGAACAAGTTCTGCACCATGAGGGTTGTGCAACACTGGAACAAGCTGTCCAGGGAAGTGGTTGAGTCCCCATCTCCCCTTGAGATATTCAAGGTGAGGTTCAACAGGGCTCTGGGCAACCTGGTCTAGCTGAGAGTGTCCCTGCTTACTGCAGAGAGGGTTGGACTAGGTGGCCTTTGAAGGTCCCTTCCAGTCCAAACCATTCTATGACCCTATTATTATCAAATCAAAGATCTCACATAGAGCTTGCAGCCCCACCACTTCTGCTAGTCCACTACCACTAAACCATGCCCCTAAGCACCACATTCATTTGTCTTTTAAATACCTCCAGGAATGGTGACTCCACTTCCCTGGGCAGCCCATTCCAAGGCTTGATAATCATTTCTGTGAATAAATACAGGAATGGCAACCAACCTGAACCTGCCCTGATACAACCTGGGGCCATTTCTTTTCGCCTTGTCACTTGTTGCATGTCAGGAAAGACCAACCCCTACCTCACTCCAACTTCCTTTGAGGTAGTTGTAGAGGTCAATGGTGGGTGGGTGTCTTCTGCATGATCTGCTTGTGCAGTAGCACCGAAGAGGGGAAGATGAAATGTTTCTAGCTAGAAGAGCTCAGTGAGGCTTTCAGCAGCCTTCATCAACCACTTGCTGTCCTTCTGCAGTGCTGGTCCTAAACTGGAGTAGTTTTCTCCACTGCTTTAAAACTTTCCATATAGTACAAAAAGAGACAGAAGACATCATTTCCCACTGAGGAATTAGAACTGACTTTGGCCAAAATGTTGGCGACAATGAGGCAAAGGAGGGCTCCTTTTGCCTTTTTTCTGGATGAGGATGGCAGCTTGTTTTATTTGAACTCTTTCAGATTTGGTGTGACAGCCCCATGGGAACTCAGAGAGAAATTTGGGTTGTTTCCAATTTCTCCAACACCTTCTTGTCTCCCAGCTGTGACTTGCACCTTATGTACAGTTTAGATGTTTGCCTTTTACAGGCAAGTTCTTGCAATACTGCATGCTGTAACTAACCACAGAGTTCCATCTGTTCTTCAGAATGGGCCCAGTGGCTGCAGGGAGCTTCCAGAGTTCCTTGCTAAATGGCAACAAGGAAGATGTGCTTGGGGGCACCTAAGGGGCAGTTGGCACCTGTAGGACAGAAGAGACATCTGTCGTGCCCGTATTTTAGCAGCACTAATCCGTGTCAGGAAGAGAAGGTTTGGAGTCCTCAGGGTTTAAGTCAATCATACTGAAATGCCATGCACAAGAGGATCGAGGGCGATAGATATCTAGTTGAGGTCTAGATGAGTCACATCCATTCAAAGCAAAAGACATCTGGGAATTTTAAGGAGACTTAAACCCTTGCCAGCCGTGCCTTGCTGCTGAAGGTGGCAAAGGGGAAGGGACACAAGTTGCAGCTGTCTTGTCTCTGAACAGGAGCACAGAGTGCATGTACAGCTCACAGGGAGCTATTTGAGAGGCTCTGCCTCTGCACATGGGAACAACGAGCAACAAGAGGTACTGAAGGACACTCAGAACAAGCCCACTCTATGCAAGGCAGTGTAGGATGAGACCCTCTCCCTTAGAGATCCCTACATCTCATGACCTTGCTGTACAGCAGCCCAGACTTCAGATGCAAGAACTGTATCAGGCTGTAACCACCTGCATTTCAGCCAAGGCAGTTACACCCAGCGCAGTAGTTTGGTGCAGTGGTTATACTGCTTCTCACTACAGAGCCACCTTATCCAGTGTTAACTTCAGTATCTCAGGACCCTGCTCCTTTGCATGTGTGCTCTTTACTCACAGGAAACCCTGAATTTGCTGCCAGTGCAAACCACCAGAGACAGGCACACAAAGACACAGAGTTAATGCAGCTTTTCTTCCTACAGTCAGGAAACAGTGCCACTTGCCTTCCACTTCCTTTCCTAAGAAACTCCTAGTACCAGTAGATGGCCCTTGTTGTTCAACAGCCCAGCCTAGCTGAGTAAATGCTGCTATAACGACATTTAGTGCCAACTGGAAAGCATTGGTCACATCCAAGGGCACCTAGAAGCACTGAGCTCCTACAGTTCTGAGGCAGAGAGCTTTATGAGGCTTAATGAGCTCTGTGTTTCAAATAATTTTTTAACATGATTAAATGTAGGTAGAAAGAATTAAATACCAGATTATGATTGCAAAGCCACTGGCACTGTGAGGAACAGGGTAACACATAAAAGTCCTCCAAAAATAACAGCACAGAGCAGCTGTGACAATGGTGGCCAAGAGAGCCAGTGGCATCCTGGCCTGTATCAGGAACAGTGTGGCCAGTAAGACAAGGGAGGTTATTCTTCCCCTGTACTCAACACTGGTCAGGCCACACCTTGAGTGCTGTGTCCAGTTCTGGGCTCCTCAATTCAAGAGAGATGTCAAGATAATGGAAGGTGTCCAGAGAAGGGTGACAAAGCTGGTGAGGGGCCTGGAACACAAACCCTATGAGGAGAGGCTGAGGGAGCTGGGGGTGTTTAGCCTGGAGAAGAGGAGGCTCAGGGGAGACCTCATTGCTGTCTACAACTACCTGAAGGGAGGTTGTAGCCAGGTGGAGTTGGTCCTTTCTGCCAGGCAACCAGCAACAGAACAAGGGGACACAGTCTCAAGTTGTGCCAGGGGAGGTCTAGGCTGGATGTTAGGAGGAAGTTGTTGACAGAGAGAGTGATTGGCATTGGAATGGGCTGCCCAGGGAGGTGGTGGAGTCACTGTCCCTGGAGATGTTCAGGAAAAGCCTGCATGAGGCACTTAGTGCCATGGTCTAGTTGCTTGGCTAGGGCTGGGTGCTAGGTTGGACTGGATGATCTTGGAGGTCTCTTCCAACCTGGCTGATTCTATGATTCTATGTTTTTGGTGAGAAGAGCTTGTGTGTGTTTGTAGAGGAAAAATCCTTTCACTGCTCTTTTATAGGACAGATGTGATAATGTTTCATTCATTTCCTGTACACACCACTGGGTGGCAAAGATTGCTTAGTGCTTGGCTTCTGCACAGTGAGAGGACAAGCTGGAAAGCTGAGTCCTCAGCATCTGGATGTGCAGAGCCATAGGAAGCACCACTGTGAACAGACACTGCAACCCAAGCAACATGCACTCCATCGTTTGGATATGCAGGTTATATTCCCTTCCCATGGGAGGGGTGTAGGGCAAGGAACAAAGATTCAGATGCTACAGAAGATGGGCTTCCAGATGGAGTCCATAAAAGGCCAGGTCTTCATGTGTTTCAGGTCTCCAGAACCTAACATGGAGTGCTGGCACTTGGATGATTCACACTGCAAATAAACTTCAGAAGGCAGCAGGTGCCAGCGCTGGTCAGAGAACGCAGCACAATTGTTTTCTAGTGAACAGAGTAATTTGAAAAGTATTTGTGCCCTCTTGCTAAAAACACAAACTGTGCCACATTTATTTTTAGATGCAGATAGCCCTCTGGGAAGAAAGCACAAGCAGTTATGTCACACATAAATCAGAGCTACCTGCTGATACCATCACGGAGAGCTTACTACACTGCTCTTTTTAAATGGCTAGCGACCCAGATGCCAGCCTGCCTTCTGCTTGCCACACGATGCACTATTAGGCATCCTGGGGGTGTTCAGGAAAAGCCTGGATGAAGCACTTAGTGCCATGGTTTAGTTGACTGGATAGGGCTGGGTGATGGGTTGGACTGGATGATCTTGGAGGTCTCTTCCAACCTGATTGATTCTATTCTATTCTATTCAAAGTTTAATTCACATCTCTAACAGCCTACTTTCTTAGGGAGCAAAGTGCATATTGGGATAGAGGTGCTGGGCTGCAGCCCCCTCCTCCCTGGCACATTTCTGTCACTTCCTTTTGGCTCCCCAGGGAGTGTTTTGTGCTCCCTGATAGACTGTGAGTTTTAATTTTTTGTAAACATGTCTCCTTCTGCTGGTTTGGGGCTAATTGGAATATTTTAAGGAGAGAAATGAGATTGTTGGCTGTGGAAATGAGAATGAGATCATAGAATCATAGAATCAACCAGGTTGGAAGAGACCTCCAAGATCATCCAGTCCAACCTAGCACCCAGCCCTGTCCCATCAACTAGACCATGGCACTAAGTGACTCACCCAGGCTTTGCTTGAACACCTCCAGGGACAGCGACTCCACCACCTCCCTGGGCAGCCCATTGCAATGGCAAATCATCATTCATTGGATTGCTGTGTGAAAAGACAGTGAGAATAAGTCTGTATTATCCATTGGATTGCAGAGAGGGATAAAAAGCCAANGCTGTGTCCTCTCGTTCTGGTGCTGGCTGCCTGAGAGAAGAGAGCAACTTCCTCCTGGCCACAACCACCCCTCAGGTAGTTGTAGACAGCAATAAGGTCACCCCTGAGCCTCCTCTTCTCCAGGCTAAACAATCCCAGCTCCCTCAGCCTCTCCTTGTGGGGCTTGTACTCATTAATCTGATTGGGATGCTGACACCTAAAGGAGCATGTTGCCATTGTGTGTAGCAGGGCTGTGAAGGATGCAGGGGTGAATAATGTCCACAGTTGGATGCAAATATTAGTGCGTTAAGGAGCCAGATCATGGCAAGTGGAGCAGAAGTGGGCTCAGCAGAGGGTGGTTCTGAAAATAGATTGCAAACCAAAAACCTCAGAAACAAATAACCTTAGCAACAAGAAGATGTAATTCAGACAAGCCAAATGCAGACCTTTGTGCCTCTCTGGTGGCCAATCTACTACAAAGGTTAACAAGAGCTGCCTACTTGGCCTGCTGCATGACTACCCAGAACTGCTGCAGCAAGATCAAGCATCCATCCACCTAAATCCCTAATGTAGCCTCTGTGTTACATGCTTTGATAATCCCAGGGCCAGCCCATCATTGCCCTTCCTTCTGCACAATACTGCTCACTCAGCAGGAGTGTCATGGATTGCAAACTGACACACACTTAGAATTTACCAGGACAACTCAGATGGCTTGAAAGTAAAGATGAAGCTATATTTACAGCACAGCATGAAATTGCAAGCATATATACACAATATTTGCAAATATTTACAATTATATACAAGTTAGAAGTAACACAGAAATTCAAACTCCCTTCCAGACAAAGAAACTGTCCAGAAGGGCTTAAAACCAACCCCCTTCTCTTTCTTCCCACTGCCTCATCTTAGACAGATAAATAAGCCCTGTAAAGCTCACATGTTAATTGCTGAGAGTAAAGGTGAGGTATCAGTCATAGAATCATAGAATCAATCAGGTTGGAAGAGACCTCCAGAAAATCATCCAGTCCAACCTATCACCCAGCCCTAGCCAGTCAACTAGACCATGGCACTAAGTGCCTCATCCAGGCTTTTCTTGAGCATCTCCAGGGACGGTGACATTTTGAACAAGTTATTGCAAGCCCCACATATATATCACAAAAGATTTCCCTTTTGTACACTGGCACAGATTGCCCAGGGAGGTTGTGGATGCTTCCTCCCTGGAGATGTTTAAAGCCAGGCTGGATGAGGCCTTGAGCAGCCTGCTCTAGTGGGAGGTGTCCCTGCCTATGGCAGGGGGTTGGAGCTGGATGATCCTTGAGGTCCCTTCCAACCTAGACCATTCTATGATTCTATTTTTATTCCCCAAATGATACTAAACAGGATGAGAAACTCAGCACATGTGCAATTGTGATGGTTTGGGTGGTACCCGCCCCCCCCCACTTTGAAACTCACCCTGACTAGGCTCAGCCAGCTCTGGAAATTGAAGCTTCTATTTACAGCTTAGCTCAATATACAAGCAGATATTTACAGTATATATGGGTATACACAGACATATACAAGGTAAAAGGTAATACAGAAACACAACTCCCCTCCCAGAAACCTGAGTCCCCGCGTACCCTTCCACCTTCTCCCACCCCTCTCAACTTTACCCCACTCCCAAGGAAGAAGAGAGGTTCAGCCAGGGGGTTAGGAAGCAAAGTGGATTAATCAGAGAAGTGGCAGAGAGGCTAGAGAGAAAAAAAAAATGCATCTCCGAGCTCCCCGTCAGCAGCAGAAGTACCTTATCTATGTCTGGATTCTTGTCCTTATACCTTTCAGCAAGCCTATGAATGAAGTAGACATCACCATTGTTTTTCTCTTTCACAGCCTGTGATCTAATCCTTCTCACCAAAACATTCTAGCTAGGCTCAAACTAGCACAGCAGTGCACCCATCACTCGCTGACACTTTCTTCACATGCTCATCTTTCCATACCCTGGAACCTGTGAAATACAAAAACCAGTGGCCATGCAGCTAAAAACCAGTGGACTCCTCTGTTTAAGCTTCCTGCCCTGATCATCACTATCAGCATCACCCACCCAGCAGCCCATGACATCCCTCCTGGTCTGCCTGTGGCTAAATTCCCTGATAAACCCCAGACATGGACTTGCAAAAGCAGAGATGGATGGAGTGGTACTGCCTCAAGCCTGCATTCTGCATCACTTGGAGCAGAACAAATTTTGGCCCAGAAACTAAATAGCTATGATACCAAGAGCCATCAAGCCCTGTTCTCTCCAGGAATGCAAAGATGCTGTGGAAGCAGCAAGCCTTACAGTTCATGTCTACCATGACATAGCCCCAAATGATGCTGTCATTAAGAAAAGAGGTTTGCCCCAAGTTTATCCCAACTCCTGTCAGTGTAGATGCAGACACAAAGTTCTAAGCAGGACCTTGACCGCCTGGACAGATGGGCAGAGTCCAAGGGGATGGCATTCAATAGCTCCAAGTGCAGGGTGCTGCACTTTGGCCACAACAACCCCATGCAGAGATACAGGCTGGGGTCGGAGTGGCTGGGGAACAGCCAGACAGAGAGGGATCTGGGGGTGCTGATTGATACCCGCCTGAACATGAGCCAGCAGTGTGCCCAGGTGGCCAAGAGAGCCAATGGCATCCTGGCCTGCATCAGGAATGGTGTGGCCAGCAGGAGCAGGGAGGTCATTCTGCCCCTGTACTCTGCACTGGTTAGACCACACCTTGAGTACTGTGTTCAGTTCTGGGCCCCCCAGTTTAGAAGGGACATTGAGATGCTTGAGCGTGTCCAGAGAAGGGCAACGAGGCTGGTGAGAGGCCTCGAGCACAGCCCTACGAGGAGAGGCTGAGGGAGCTGGGATTGTTTAGCCTGGAGAAGAGGAGGCTCAGGGGAGACCTTATTGCTGTCTACAACTACCTGAGGGGTGGTTGTGGCCAGGAGGAGGTTGCTCTCTTCTCTCAGGCAGCCAGCACCAGAACAAGAGGACACAGCCTCAAGCTGCGCCAGGGGAAATTTAGGCTTGAGGTGAGGAGAAAGTTCTTCACTGAGAGAGTCATTGGCTACTGGAATGGGCTGCCCAGGGAGGTGGTGGAGTCGCCGTCCCTGGAGCTGTTCAAGGCAGGATTGGACGTGGCACTTGGTGCCATGGTCTAGCCTTGAGCTCTGTGGTAAAGGGTTGGACTTGATGATCTGTGAGGTCTCTTCCAACCTTGGTGATACTGTGAGACTGTGATACTGTGAAAAAGCAGCCTGAAGCCTTCCCATCCACAACAGACACCCATTGCTAAATTGTATTTGTACTGTACTCAGGGCTCTGAGTGACAAGAGTGATGTTCAGCTGTCCAGCAGTATTTATACTGCAGCAACCACTGCAGTATCTGGGGAGGGCAGTATAAATACAGACCAAGCCAGGGAAACCCAAAGAGTGGGCGAGGAGGGCGAGTGGCCAAAGCAGCTGAGAGATATGCTGATTCAGTGCATCTCCTTCAACTGTCCTCAGCAATGGCTCGCACCGGAGCAGAGGCTGGGAAAGTTAAAAAGAACCATTTTTTTTCTCCCCTCTGCTCCCTCTGACAGCCTGCTTATTGTGCTTTGTGAGGTTCTTCGTACCAGTGTCCAACCACAGCACTTGGCATTATTGCATAAAGTATAATAAACATGTAACTCTATCTTCTAAAGTGATGATTTGGCTCATGCTTGCCAGGCTGTAGCACTTAGCAGATGAGGTTAGAGATGTCATCTGTCCTGGTTTAGGCCCAGACCACGCAACAAAACACCACACAGCTGCTTGCTTCTTCCTACCCCTCTCCCATGGGATGAGGAGGAGAAAATATAATAAAAGGCTCAAGGGTCCAGATGAAAAAGAGAGAGAGATCACTCACCAGTTATGGTCACAAAATAGACTCAGAGAAACAAAATCAGCTTAATTTGAACAGAAGTACTGCCAATTCACTGACTCTGTCAGAGTAGGACAGTGATAAATACAAGTAGATCTTCAATACACCTTCTCCCTGATGTCCCTTCCTTATTCCTAAGTCTAATTCTGCTCCAAATTTTCCACCTCCTCTGCACAATCAGCCCAGGTGGTCAGGGGATGGGCACTGCAGTCAAGTTCATTTCATGTTGCTTCTGTTGCTCCTTCTACCTCAGGGGCAAAACTTGTCTGCAGCAACGTGGCTCCCATGGGAGACAGTCTTCCACCAACTTCTCCTACCAGTGTGGGTGCCTTGCACAGGCTGTGATGCTCCCAGCAATAGACTGCTCCAATGCAAACCTCCTTCAGAGTCAAGGAAAATTTCCCTTGCTCCAGTATGGGATTCTCCTCAGGCTATAGATGGCATTCTGACACACTGTTGATCTCTAAGGTCTCAGCTTGCCATCTCACCATGGGTTGAAGGGGAATGGTTGCTCTGCCTGCCTCCTCTGCTCCTTCCTCACCGATATGAGTATCTGCACAGTTGTCTCTCATCCCATTTCTCTCAAAAATAAAAGATCTCCCAAAACAAAGAAACTTTCCCAACAGGTATTACTGTCTGAAACATGAGGCACTGACTGGCTTGGCCTTGGCTAGAGGCAGGTCTGACTTGGAGCCATGAAAACATCTGGAAGTTTCTTATAGGAGTCATGTCAGTAGTCCCCTTTGCTGCGACCAAAACCCCACCAGGCAGAAACCAAGATCTCATCCCCGTCTTACAGATGGGGAAATGCACACCAGGGGGAACTGCTTTCACAGAATCACAGAAACATGCAGGTTGGAAAAGACCCCCAAGATCACTAAGTCCAACCAATATCCCTACTCCACAAGGTGCACCCTAAACCGTATCCCCAAGCACCACATCCAAATGACCTTTAAGCACAGCCAGGGTTGGTGACACTACCACCTCCCTGGGCAGCTCATACTAATGCCTGACCACTCTTACTGGGAATTCCCCCCCAGTATCTAGTCTAAACCTGCCCAGTCACAGCTTGAGGGCATTCCCACTCACTATTTACCTGTGAGAAAGAGACCAGCAGCAACCTCTCCACAAGGTCCTTTCAGGTAGCTGTAAGACAGCCATGAGGTCTCCTCTCAGCCTCCTCTTCTTCAAGCTAACCAGCCCCAGTTACCTCAGTCACTGCTCATTAGATTTATTTTCCAGGCCATTCCCCAGCTTCGTTGTCCTTCTCTGCACTCCAGCACCTCCATATCCCACTCGTAATGAAATGCCCCAAACCGAACACAATACTTGAGGTGTGGCCTCACCAGAGCAGATTACAAGGGGACAGTCGCCTCCCTACTCCTGCTTTGCTCTAGCAGGTCTGTGGCTGTGCCAGAATTAGAGAAGAGATTCCCATTCTCACCCAAAAAAATCCATTCACAGGACTTCTGTGATGTCAGCTTGAAACATACTCCTGTTTACAGTCTCACAGTGTCATCAGGGTTGGAAGAGACCTCACAGATCATCAAGTCCAATCCTTTACCACAGAGCTCAAGGCTAGACCATGGCACCAAGTGCCACGTCCAATCCTGCCTTGAACAGCTCCAGGGACGGCGACTCCACCACCTCCCTGGGCAGCCCATTCCAGTGTCCAATGACTCTCTCAGTGAAGAACTTTCTCCTCACCTCAAGCCTAAACTTCCCCTGGTGCAGCCTGAGGCTGTGTCCTCTTGTTCTGGTGCTGGCCACCTGAGAGAAGAGAGCAACCTCCTCCTGGCCACAACCACCCCTCAGGTAGTTGTAGACAGCAATAAGGTCTCCCCTGAGCCTCCTCTTCTCCAGGCTAAACAATCCCAGCTCCCTCAGCCTCTCCTCGTAGGGCTGTGCTCGAGGCCTCTCATCAGCCTCGTCGCCCTTCTCTGGACACGTTCAAGCATCTCAATGTCCCTCTTAAACTGGGGGGCCCAGAACTGAACACAAGTATGAAGGAAATGGAAATGGCCCATTTCCCCCTATCCTGTCATTGGGCATTACCCAGCAGAGCCTGGCTCCATCTTCTTGGCATTCACCCTTTACACACTTAATAAACATTGATGAGAGCACCCCCCAGGCTCCTTCCCTCCAAGCAGCAGAGCCCCAGCCTCCTGATGCTCACCCTTTACATTTTTATAAACATGAATGAGGTCATCCCTCAGGTTCCTCCTCTCCAAGCAGCAGAGCCCCAGCTCCCTCAGGTTCTCCTCGTTCTATTCCCTTAATCCTGTTTATGGCTCTGCGCTGGACTCTCTCAAGCAGTTCTATGCCCTTCTTGAAATGAGGGGCCTAGAACTGGACACAGTACTCCAGTGTGTGTATATATACTTGGGAATATCATTTCACCTGCTGCAGTGGAAATGAAGGAGTGCATGGGACTGCATTTTAGGTGCAAGACTTACGTATGGTTCACAGAATTATGACCATTTGATTACTCCTATGAGGAGAGGCTGAGGGAGCTGGGGTTGTTTAGCCTGGAGAAGAGGAGGCTCAGGGGTGACCTTATTGCTGTCTACAACTACCTGAGGGGTGGTTGTGGCCAGGGGGAGGTTGCTCTCTTCTCTCAGGTGGCCAGCACCAGAATGAGAGGACACAGCCTCAAGCTACACCAGGGGAAATTTAGGCTCGAGGTGAGGAGAAAGTTCTTCACCGAGAGAGTCATTGGCTACTGGAATGGGCTGCCCAGGGAGGTGGTGGAGTCGCCATCCCTGGAGCTGTTCAAGGCAGGATTGGACGTGGCACTTGGTGCCATGGTCTAGGCTTGAGCTCTGTGGTGAAGGGTTGGACTTGATGATCTCTGAGGTCTCTTCCAACCCTGATGATACTATGATACTTTAGGATATTTCTGCCCTTAAAGAAATGTTTGACTCAGCTATTGCTAGGTAGCACTCTAAGTACCACTCATTTCTGCAAGGCCACTCATTCAGAAGAGCATATATATGGACGCTACTTCGTCTGAACAGCACTTCTCAAGCTGTGCTTTCTGGCTTCATTCACTTAAAAGGACCTTCCCTTGCTGCTCATTTGTCACTCCAACTTCTTTAGCAGACTACCACATAGGCAAAAATCAAGCCCAACTTTATGTGAGGCCCTTACTCCTCAGTGTACAAACAGTGGGAGAGCTTTGGGGAGGTGCTCTCTGACAGATACCTTCTTAGCCCCCTTCTCTGTTTAAGGTGCCACAATATCAGCTTGCTTTGACTTAGTCTGATTACAATGCATGCTCGGTAATATTCTGAAAGTAGAGGATATCATTCCAAAAATATCACAGTCCTAGTCATCTTTGCCTCATCTCTACAGCAGGCTTCAAGGGCAAATCTCACACTGATTTTCCTGTGAAAGTGAGGGGGAAAAAAAGGAAATACTAATGAAAATCTATTTACCAGCCTGGCAATACAAGGATTCCCTGAAGTTGTGGGGTCTGACCACAAAAGATCTAACACAGCCTTTATTTCCCTTGCAGTTTTCCCTGCCTACACTCCTGTAAATAAGAATCTGCTCTGTGTGGGACAGAAAGACCTGACACTGTGATAGTAATTTCCCATCTCCTCTAGGATAAGATTTCCTTTCTTCCCCTGCAGCTTTTCTTACCAGTGGCATATGGACTTGTGCTTGGACATAGCTGAGATGGCTCTGCTTCAATGTATTCTATTTCTTTAATTCTCTAATGGTAAAGAAAAACTGAATTAAAATCAGGGCAGAAAAATAAGCTGGTTTCTGATGTCAGGCAAGGCTAGTTTACATTCACTGTATATATTAACTACACCCCTTTAGATTCTAAAGGAAGCCTTCAGTACTTAACTGTGTGCTAGCACAACAGAGCAGCCAGTCAAGCCTGCTCCCAACAGTGTTGTGCTAGTTTGAAGCTAGCTGGAATATTTTGGTGAGAAGAATTAGATTACAGGCTGTGAAAAGGAGACAATGATGATGCCTACTTCACTCATAGGCTTACTGAGATGAATAAAGAACATAAATATTGATAACAGAGTTGCTCTCTCTGGCTCTGGCTGCCTCCCTTCTCTCCCTAACTTCTGTCTAACTAATCCATCTGCTTCCTAACCTCTCTGATTCTCCAAATTCACCTTGAATGTAAGGCAAAGTTTGGGATAAGGTAGAGGGGTGGAAAAGAGGTGGCAGGGTGGTTGGGACACCCTCCTGGGTACTCTGGTTTCTGGGAGGGCTGTTGTGGTTTTGTATTACTTTTTAAACTCATATATTTCTGTCTATAGCTGCATAGATTGTAAATATATGATCCTGGTGGTCCTTGCCAACCATAGTGATTAGATGTTGTGCTGAGGGAATTGGTTTAATCAAGGACTTGTCAGTGTGAAACTAGTGACTGGACTCGATCTTGAAGGTCTTTTCCTTCTGTGATTCTGTATATTGTGCTAAGCTGTAAACATAAAGCTTCATTCTAATTTCCAGCTTGGCTGAGTCTAGTCTAGGTGATTTCCTTAAGTATGGGGACGCAAGTAACACCCAAACAGTCACAAGTGTGAAGCAGTACAAAAACTTGAGCAGAACCTATCAATTCTGATCCCCCCCCCCCCAAAACCCACTAGTTTTCACCTTGAATCCCAACCAAGTAAAAGGTCGTTTTTCAAAGTGCTAAGAGAGGCTGCTGCTGCCAAGATTATTTCTTGTAACCATGATAGCAGACAAAGAATCAAAGTGACATTTTCCTTCTTGGCATCAACTAAGCTGCCCCCACCTCTACCCCTGCATCTGACTCTACAGGGTGTTTCTTTTCTGGAGATGCTGAGTGTGATCCCTATTTGTGCACTGATGAGACATCTCCAAGGTATGCTGGATGTTGCATCTGTTATTAAAAAGGGGTTTTATCACTTGCAAAACATGCCACAGATTAAACGCTGCCCAGCTTCTCAGGGCTATACTTTTTGTTACATTCAGATTGAATTGCTGTAAATTCTTTGCCTGTAGCTTTGCTAGAAACAGTCTGGCACGGCTTGCAGCTGATAAAGAAGCCAAAGTAGTTCTTACTACCTGAATGAGATAATCATTCTGCTCCCTTCTGAGATCTCTACATTAATTCTGTGTCTATTCAGAGGGCTTTTGTTCAGTGAACTTTTTTATTTACAGGGCTTTGTTTTATTCATCAGCTTTAGGACTGTTACTAAATCTGCACTAAATTTCAGGAGCTTTTCCTAAACTGACCTTGATTTTGGCAGTTTAAGGATAGTTTAAATCTTATTAATATTTTTCTCATTGCCACATCATTTCTTTTCCAGGAGGCAGTGGTCTGCAAACTTTCCTCAATGATACAGAAAGGGATAAGCTTGTAAAAGCACGTGGGTTCTGTTTCTGGCTTTGGTACAGGTTGCTTGGCCTTGTCTGGACCTCTGACTATGCATCTCCAATATCTGGTGGGATTCTGTGCACTGCCAGGGTTGCCTAGATCATTCAGGGACCGGAATGACGCTGAGGCACCAATACGATGCATAAGTCAAACCCTTATTGCAGCTAAAAGCTGCACTTACATAGAGAGCTAATACAACATGTATGATTCTGATAGGTTACACAACAGAGTATGGGCTGTCCACACGCCCTAGGAGCAAATCTGACTGACCAGCCCCCCTTATTCCCCTCGCACAGCTAACTTTGCAGCTTCTCTGCCAACTTCTCAAGGTTGTTTTCCCTGAAGCTGCACTCCTTATCTTACATCCTTCTCTGTGTCCTAATGTTACCCCTCTTGCTCTCTTATTTCAAATCACTCAGCACTGCCCAAACCCCAACATCGCACAGTTTTGCACCATGCCACAGGCGTGAAAGCTCACAGATCTCTGCCTGACACTGCCACACCCTGTGGAGCCCTCTGATGGCACATTTTTGGGTCTGTTAGGTGAAACAGCAGCATTTGTGTGGCAAAGTGCTATGGGCCTCTGCACCTCTTTGCTTCTGCGTGTTTGTTGCTTGTATTATATACACAGTGTGACCTGTATCAGGCTCTCAGGTCTGCAAGGATGATTTGCAGGTGCAGGGTGCTACAGTCTCCACAGATATATGGCAGCTAAGTCTTCTGCTTAGTGTATGAGGCTCTTATGCTTTTTGTAGGAACTTGCATATGTGCAATATATGATTTTTACACCAATTAATAAGATAATTTCTGTGAGTAAGGCACATTTGCTTTGGCCAGCACTGGCTGAAGTGACAATCTATGTTTTCTGTTAAGACATGCTGGAGCGTGTCCAGAGAAGAAGCAGGAGGATGATCAGAGGGCTGGAGCAGCTCTCCTATGAGCACAGACTGAAAGAGTTGGGGCTGTTCAGTCTGGAGAAGAGGAGGCTCCCAGGTAACCTTCCTGTGGCCTTCCAGGATCTGAAGGGAGCCTACAAAAAAATCTGGGGAGGGACTTTTCAGGATATCAGGTAGTGACAGAACTAGGAGGAAATGGAGCAAAGCTGGAGGTGGGTAGGTTCAGGCTGGATGTGAGGAGGAAGTTGTTCAGCATGAGAATGGTGAGAGCCTGGAATGGGTTGCCCAGGGAGGTGGTTGAGGCCCCATGGCTGGAGGTGTTTAAGGCCAGGCTGGATGAGGCTTTGGCCAACCTGATCTAGGGTAGGGTGTCCCTGCCCATGGCAGGGGGGTTGGAACTGGCTGATCTTTGTGGTCCCTTCCAACCCTGACTCATTCTATGATTCTAAGAAATGTAGTTTAGTAAGTAAAATTTCTTGGATTTAAAAGGTTGCTAATTTTATTTTGACTTTATGCATGACTGCACTTCTCAATAGCTTGCAGACCATGGTTGATTTTTATCCAGTGCACTTGTGGCAAACAGGTTCATGGATTGTTACATGTTTTCAGGACAAGGAAGATGTTAATTACATTTTAATATTCACAAATGTAATGATTTTGAGAGCTAGCACCTTGTGAACTTGTCGTGAAGGTAGGTTTCCTGAGAACCTACTATAAACTACTCCCTCTCCAGCCTGTGTCATGCACTAAATGTAAAATTGGACAAATGCCCAGAAATAAAGGTAGCCAGCAGCAGGTCCCAAATTCTGATCCCAGGTATTACAAATCAGAGTCTGTCTAGACTGGGAAAGAAAGCAGACTCTGCGGAATGAATACATCTGCAAATTGAATTTCTGAGCCCAGAGAGAAGAATCTTAACTTCCTGAAACCAAATCAGGCCGTAACAACAATACAACCTCCATGTTTCTAAGTCTCCTTCATTTTGTCTACAGTGTCACAGAATTTCTTAGATTGGAAAAGACCTTCAAGATCCTCGAGTCCAATCATTAGTTTCACACTGACAAGTCCTTGGCTAAACCAAATCCCTCAGCACAACATCTCATCACTATGAATCGCTATGCTTGGAAAGGACCACCAGGATCATCCAGTCCAACCTTCATCCCAGCAGCCTTCATCACTAGACCATAGCCTCAAGCACCACATCCACTCTCCTCTTAAACACCCCCAGGGATGGTGACTCCACCACCTCCCTGGGCAGCCTGTTCCAGTGCCTGACCACCCGCTCAGGAAAGAACTTCCTCCCAACATCCAACCTAAACCTCCCCTGATGCAACTTAAGGCCATTTCCTCTTGTCCTATCATTAGGAATTTGGTAGAAGAGACCAGCTCCAGCCTCACCACAACCTCCTTTTAGGTAGTTGGTGAGGGCCAGATCTCAACTTCCATGATTATTATTCTTCAACCATAAAAAATTCTCACTGGTTTATTCTCACATTTGTGCTGGTTTGAGGCTAATTGGAATATTTTAATGAGAGAAATTAGATCACTGATTGTGAAAAGAAAATAATGATGAAGTCTATATCATTCATTGGTTTGCTGAGAGGGATTAAAAAGCCACAATTTGTCTCACTCTGGTCTAGGATGCTGGATCTAATTTGCTTCCTCCTCACTCTGCTCTAATATCTTTTCTACTAATCTTGGCTAACAGAAAACAATGTTAGCTTTGATGCTTGTTTCCTTTGCCTGTCTGGGAAAGTAGAGGGAGAAAAAGGGGATGGCTTTGAGCACCTTCTGGGCAGTTTCTTTGTCTGGGAGGGAGTTTGGATTTCTGAATTATTTCTCATTTATACATAATTATAAATACTTGTAAATATATTCTGTATATAGAATCATAGAATCATAGAATGGTTTAGGTTGGAAGGGACCTCAAGGATCATCCAGCTCCAACCCCCTGCCACAGGCAGGGACACCTCCCACTAGAGCAGCTCGCCCAAGGCCTCATCCAGCCTGACCTTAAACACCTCCAGGGAGGAAGCATCCACAACCTCCCTGGGCAACCCATTCCAGTGCCTTACCACCCTCACTGTAAAGAACTTCCTCCTAACATCCAGTTTAAATTTCCCCTCTTCCAGCTTAAACCCATTCCCCCTCGTCCTAACATTACTAGACCGTGTAAATAGTCCCTCCCCAGCTTTCCTGTAGGCTCCCTTCAAATACTGGAAGGCCACTCTAAGGTCTCCTCGAAGCCTTCTCCTCTCCAGGCTGAAGAGCCCCAACTCTCTCAGCCTGTCCTCATAGCAGAGGTGCTCCAGCCCTCTGATCATCTTCGTGGCTCTCCTTTGGACCCGCTCCAGCAGTTCCATGTCCTTGTAAATTGTGCTATTATGCCAATATAGCTTCATCTTACTTCCAAACCATCTGATCTACTCTGGTAAATTTCAGCTGGATTGGGGGAGGGAAGTTCCTAACCCACTACAACATCATACACAAATTCTCTCCGCGTTCAATCAAAGCTTATATTTCAGGCGTCTACATTGCAGGATACAACTGCCTTTTAATTAGCCCTGCCTATCTGCAATGAAACTAGATCAGTGGCTATACTTGGAGCACATCCACAGTGTTGACAAGGTCTGAGCTATACCAACTTTGCAACAGATAAACACAACCGGACTCTGTTCTGCTGCAAGGTAAGGTAACCGAAGATGATGACTGCTACTCTGCAAACGTGCCATGCAGCATTCCTTCCTTGCACAGCTAGTTGCCCTTGGTTTAGCCAAGGGGGAAAACACTTTTTTTTTCTGTCTGAAAAGTGAAACCACTACATGAAAACTGTATTTCATTCAAAGGAGAGCCAGCCCTCTACACCAAAGTCACGCTTGCAAGGACGCAGCAAAATGAAACTCCGCGGCCCCTCTCTACTTTACTTGCTTGTGTCAATCAGTTTGGAGATTTTTAACATTTGAGTTATGTTTATCTGAACAGGTTTTCGAGGTCTAATTTTAACATGTGAAGTGGGGTGAGATGGCTGCTATGAAAGTTGCAATATAAATAAGAGGGCTTGACGGAGCTGACTGATATGTTGGCACAGAGCAGACATGTATGTCACGTGGAAGCCCAGCGCAGCTGTTGTAGTCCGTGGTACAATAAATAGCTATGGAGAGGCAGCGTACTCATGTGGGATTTTTTAATACCCCCTACTGTGCTACATGGCTGAATGCACTTGTCTTGATAAAAACAGGCAACGCCTGCAGCTTCAACACAGAAAAGCAGCAGGCTTGGCCCAGCAAGGCTAGTGTGTTTCAAATGCTCTGCAGGAGAGCACAGCCTGCCTGCCTCCCCTTCCATGTGCTCCTCTCATGCAGTCCTCCAAGATGACCCAATGTGCTAGTCTGAGTCTAGCTGGGATATTTTGGTGAGAAAAGTTAGATTATAGGCTGTGAAAAGGAAACAATGGTGATGTCTGCTTCATTTATAGGCTTGCGGAGATATATAAGAACAAGACCATAGAATCATAGAATGGTTTAGGTTGGAAGGGACCTCAAGGATCATCCATCTCCAACCCCCTGCCATAGGCAGGGACACCTCCCACTAGAGCAGGTTGCTCAAGGCCTCATCCAGCCTGGCCTTAAACGCCTCCAGAGAGGAAGCATCCACAACCGCCCTGGGCAACCTGTGCCAGTGTCTTACCACCCTCACTGTAAAGAACTTCCTCCTAATCATAATATATTTATATCATAAATATAGATAACAGAGTTGTTTGCTCTCTGTCTTTGGGGCTGCATTTCTCTCTAACCTAACCTGCTGTCTGTGACTAATCCATCTGCTTCCTACCCTGTGGCCTCCTCGCCACAATGCCCTGGTTCAATAATGGCAGCACGTGGTCATCAGCATGCAAACACCAACGTGGTGGACAGCAAAATGGCGTTTATTAACGTGTAGCATGGGATTATATAGGATAGGTAGCAACATCACTTCCTTCTGCTTGCATCACAGACAGGAAGCTAAGTATAACAAAGGAATCATAGAGAAACCATAGAGAAGTCATACAGAACACAGAGAGGGGCCCTATCTTTCCGTAACAT
>WAAF01004783.1:467236-488310 GCA_013400475.1 Tricholaema leucomelas | reverse complement strand
CTTGCACATTTCTGTCTATAGCTGTATAGATTGTAAATACCTGCTTGTATATTGTGCTAAGCTGTAAATAGAAAGCTTCATTCAATTCTCCAGAGCTGCTGAGTCTAATCTGAGTGATTTTCTTAATTGTGGGGGGTGTAGGGGGGGGGTGGGTAACACCCAAACCATCACACCCAAACCATCACACCCAGGCATGATTTTCCACTCAGCAGAACAAGTGACTAAGCTCTTTGAGCTGGGAGAGTGCACCATACACAACAACGTGTGCAACCTCTCTTGCAGGAGAGATCTATTGCAACCGCTCAGTAATGGGCATGCAAGGATCATGCCTGGCAGAACTTGCAGATGGATGTCTCAGGTAAGACTAGGCTTCTGAAGAGGATCTCTATTTATAAGCTGGACCCCAATAGGTGGCTGATCTTGGGTGTTAATGTGACAAAGTATTGGTTTTTAGAGTCACTGAAATGCCTCAACACAGAATGGAAGATGAAACCGCTGCTGGCTTGCACATGGTCATTCATGCCATGTGCTGGCGAGAGAAGAAGCCATCAATACTGGGTGTTTTCAGCATGTTGAACACCAATTAAATGAATTAGGGTCCATAAAATATTGATTAGAAAGCACCTGCATCCTAAGGTTAAGTTCTTACACATTTTAGGGGGAAAAAAATAGTCTTGCTGTAGCACATTGAACTAGCAACTGGCAATGAAACGAGCTTTTGACAAGGCTCTGGAAAATGCCTGGCATCCATAATTCCACCAAGATGCCTTCTAGGTTTCTATTACACAGCTGTGAGCATGTTAACTCACATTTCCCCAGCAAGGAAAAGACACTGCAATTACAATCACTGTCCCCAGAAAGCAATTTACACTCCCTTTATGACTCAAATTCTCAGTATTCTGCTTATCTCAGCCCTAGAATGTGAAACGATGCAACAGTCAAACGTTTTTGGAGCTACTGACATAATTTTATTTGTGTAAATATTTTTTTTCTCTCTAGTTCCCTTCTACTCAGCTCTCAGGTTATGACAAACTCCTTTGAGTTATGACAAACTGATAAAGTTTGTGTCTGCATCCATAAATAATTGCAGAAAGTGGCAGGGGTATCAAGTGTGACAGTGTGGGGAGAGGTTTTGTATGTTATGTGAAGCTAGACTTTGAAGCTGCAAAAAAACCAAAGGTGTCTTACCACCCTTGAAAGAAAAAAAAAACCCAAAGGAAAAAAAAAATCCTTTATGTAAACGATCTGTAATAAGACAGAGCTACAGGTTGGCTTTACAAACAAGCAGGAAAGGAGCAGGAATCCCTCTTGGGACTCTGAGTGTGAGGATATTTGGATCTCCAACCCTGATGCTGCTCCCCACAACAGAGCGTTACAGCATGGACCTGGATTCAAGAGAGTCTGGAGTGTCATCTCCTCCTCTCTACATCTTTAATTACTGAGTAGTCACAGTGCATAGATTTGCTAGACAAGCACAGTGTCTCCCAGACAGAGATGTGACCACTAGTAGGTCTCTCAAGGAACCACAAGAAGAGCTGCCTGACTCCATCCACACCCCTCAACCTAGCCTTTGGCAACAAGACCTGCTCTCTACCTCTCCATGCATGCTGCCATGAACAGCCACTGAATCCCCAATTTTTTCATTTAAAGATAATTCCTACATGTCTGGGGGCTTATTTTGTGACATTATCTTGAGGTTTGGCTGGACAGCAAAAGCACTTGCAATGTACACCATCTATTCAGGGAGAATGGCAGTCCTTTAAAGGTGTCTGAAGAGATGTGAAAGACCAGTTGCAGGCTTCGAACACACATGGACTTTAAAATGTGGATTGGGAAAGTCTGGTGGTTTAGAGCTAACACTCTAGCCTGGTTTTAAATTCTAAACAACAAAAAGGAAATTTCTGGACATATTTGAAGAAAAAGTAAATGGTTCATGAAAAGCTCAACATGAGCCAGCAGTGTGTGCACACAGCCCAGACAGCCAACCGAGTGCTGGGCTGCAGCAAGAGCAGTGTGGGCAGCAGGGCAAGGGAGGTGATTCTCCCCCTTTACTCTGCTCTTGTCAGACCCCACCTGGAGTACTGTGTGCAGTTCTGGAGCCCCCAACACAAGAAGGACATGGAACTGCTGGAGCGGGTCCAGAGGAGAGCCATGAAGATGCTCAGAGGGCTGCAACAGCTCTGCTATGAGGACAGGCTGAGAGAGTTGGGGCTCTGCAGCCTGGAGAAGAGATTCGAGGAGACCTTAGAGTGGCCTTCCAGTACCTGAAGGGGGCCTATTAAAAGGCTGTGGAGGGACTGTTGACAAGGTCTTGTGGTGACAGTACAAGGGGTAGTGAGTTTAAACTAGCAGAGGGGAGATTTAAACTACATGTTAGGAATAAGTTATTCGCAGTGAGGGTGGTGAGACACTGGCACAGGTCGCCCAGGGAGGTTGTGGCTGCTCCCTCCCTGAAGGTGTTCAAGGCCATGTTGGATGAGGCCTTGAGCAGCCTGCTCTAGTGGGAGGTGTCCCTGCCTATGGTGGGGGGTTGGAACTGGGTGAACTTTGAGGTCCCTTCCAACCTAAACCATTCTATGATTCTATGAGCCTGTATCTTTCCATTCACTTGCTGGATTAGGATAAAGCATGCTGCACAAACTGTTCTTCCTTTCCTTCTTTGTTCAGGCTGGTGCCTTTGCTATGCTGACCTTGGCTAAGACTCTTCCTATGGCTAAGTTCTAACAGCAGACTTTTTTCTCTCCGTTTTCTCTCTGAGGGGAGAGCTATTCCCTTGTTCCCTTGTCCAGAGGAGCAGGGGATCAATTCAAGGGGGTGTGTGTGTATTTGTATAGTGTTAACACTCCAGGAGGAGTGTCCCTGAACTCGACACTTGACCTCAGGTGGTCTTGACCCCTCCCCAGGGGTGGGTCTGGACACCCCCAGGTGATGGTTAGCCCACTCGCCTCTTCCTGTCCTATAAAACCCGGGGGAGTTCCTGTTCCTCTCTCTCTCTGGACCACTCTGCATCCCTGCATCTCTCTGCACACATTACCAGCTGTTTGCCACATGGCCATCACAGTCACAAACTCGGGTTGTATTTATACCTTTTGTATTTGTTATTCTTCCTTCCCTACACCTTTGTAACCTCCCTACCTCTGATACCCTTTTTAAGTTACTGTTAAACTTTTTTTCTTTTTCACTTCCAAATGGAGTGAGACTGATTTATTTGGGTGTGCTTACCTTTCCTCTCTACTTCTAATTCCTTTCTTTGGGGAAGGAGTGGGGAGAGGGAAGGGCTCTTTACAAATTGTTATCAGTTCTATCAAATTTATTGGAGTCTCTGGAAATTTAAATTAGAACCCAGACAGTATTATTTCTGAATTGCAAATATTGGTGAATATATTTTGCACATGCACATTGTATGTCATTTTCTGATTGGTTTTTTTTTGTTTAGGCTTGTTNAGGTAAAAGTAATACAGACACGACTCCCCTCCCAGAAACTTGAGTCCCCAGGAGGAGCTCTCAACCACCCCTCACCTTCCCCCCTACCCCTCTCAACCTTACCCCAGTCCCAAGGAAGAATGGAGGTTCGGCCAAGGGGATTAAGAAGCAAAGGTGAAATCAGCCAAAGCAAATGGAGGGTGAGGTTAGAAAGCAAGATGGAGTTCAGCCAGCAGCCTCAGCTCTCCCCAGCAGCCAAAGAGCTGAGAGCACAGCCCAGAGCAAAGCGCCCAACGAAGTGACTTTATCTAATGTTTTGCTTTTCCTTTCTACACATCTCAGCAAGGCTGTGAGCGAAGTAGACCTCACCATTGTTTTCATTTCTCAGCCTACGATCTAATTCTTCTCACCAAAACATTCTAGCTAGGCTCAAACTAGCACATAGGTTTTTAACTTGCCTGTAAACATAGTTTTATTTTGCTTTCAAAACCTTCTGAGCTAGCTTGGTGATTTTACTTTGGGAGTAAATTTCAACCCACTACAGAAAGTTGCTAGTAAGTTTTCCTCGTAGAACTGAAACTGGGAAAGTGTAATCTTCATGTCATTTTCCATGTTATTAAAGTTGTGAAACCTGAATCACACGTAACAGCACAGCTGTTTTAGCTACAGCATTTCATCTCCCACTATCATCTTGGAATACACACACTCCAGCACTTGGTTATGTGCACAGCAAACAAAGACTAGAAGAAATTAACAAGCACAGAAGGAACAGTCCTGTACTGATTTCCATGTCCTTGTTTAACTTCACAAACCAGAAAACAAAACAAAAGTTCCTTTTTTCACTGACCCCTAAAGGAGAATATAGTATCTGGTTAGCAATGCTAACTCTGCTTGGTCCCAGGAGTTAATCTTTGAGAATTACAGAATCACTCAGGTTGGAAAGACCTTCGAGATCACTGAGTCCAACCTATAACCCAACATCTCCTAATTAACTAAACCATGGCACCAAGTGCCTCATCCAGTCTCCTTTTAAACACCTCCAGGGATGGTGACTCCACCACCTCCCCAGGCAGTCCATTCCAATGCCAATCACTCCTGTGAATAATTCTTCCTAATATCCAGCCTAAACCTGCCCTGGCACAACCTCCTCTCAGGTATCTGTGGAGAGCAATAAGGTCTCCCCTGAAGCTCCTCTTCTCCAGGCTGGGAGAGTATGGGGACCACCAGGTTTTGTTACTAAGGGCAGAGTCACAAGACTTTAAAATCTGAAGTACTGAATGACTATCTCTGGAATGTCATATGCAGTTATATTTGCAGGAGACATGGCTGTGCTCAATCTACTTGGCAGGAGACTCTACAGATGCTGAGGAGAATGTGGCTGTTGCATCTCTTGGCATACCCAGGTGGAGATGTGCTTAGGGAGGCTGTAGCCAGGTGGAGGTTGGTCTCTTCTCCCAGGCAACCAGCATCAGAATAAGGGGACACAGTCTCAAGTTGTGCCAGGGCAGGTCTAGGCTGGATGTTAGGAGGAAGTTGTTGGCAGAGAGAGTGATTTGCATTGGAATGGGCTGCCCAGGGAGGTGGTGGAGCCGCTATCCCTGAAGGTGTTCAAGCAAAGCCTGTCTGAGGCACTTAGTGCCATGGTCTAGTTGACTGGCTAGGGCTGGGTACTAGGTTGGACTGGACTATCTTGGAGGTTTCTTCCAAACTGGTTGATTATATGGTATTCCAAGTTCATCCAGTCCAACCTATCACTCAGCCCTGTCCAATCAACTAGACCATGGCACTAAGTGCCTCATCCAGGCTATTCTTGAACACATCTAGGCACGGTGACTCCACCACCTCCCTGGGCAGCCCATTCCAATGGCAAATCACTCTCTCTGTGAAGAACTTCCTCCTAACATCAAGCCTATACTGCCCCCAGTACAACTTGAGACTGGATTTGCTTTAGTGGATTTCATGGTATTGTACTTGAATGCAATTGGGATTAGATGCCTTGGACCCTGCAAAACTGTAAAATACAATTAGCTTAAAGTGAAATTAATTGTAAAATTCATACTGTATAGGAAACCTGTGCTCTGCAGGTGACCACTGTTTTTGGGGAGACTTGACTTCCACTGCTGACCAAAGTGAAGCTGCAGGAGTTGGTAAGGGCTTGCCATCACAGCATGTTGCCTCACATCTGATGCTGCTCAGTAGAGTGACAAATTCCACTCTGCAGCTCCAAACCCACAGCGAGTGGCAGCTCCATTCCAACCTGGCCCTCATCCCAAGAATGTTAACAATGGTTTTGTGATACTTCCATTCTGTTTAGTTTCATTTGGATGAAAAGTCTCCCTTCAAGGTTTGGGTGGTTCACAGATGTCTGTAATCTATTTAGATTATTAGAAGGTGAGGTGAAGTGGTAAAGGAAAGAAGTTTCAATGCTTTCCTGCCAAGATCTGTCAAGTTATTGGAGTTATTTGCTTGAAGTCTTGCAGCAATCTTGTCTCTTCACCAGCTTTATTAGCTGCCAAGGCTGTGTAAGCCAAATTCTCTTTTATTACATTAATGTATCTTGAAACTCAAGTACAAAATCACACTTATGTAGAAAAACCAAGACTTCCAAGCCATTTGAAGCAGCTGCTCTGTAAAAACTTGAAATGGGGAATATCATGATCCTAGGACCTGACCACTTGCAAGACCTGCAGTATAATCCTGCATAGACACCCCACAATTTCTGTCCAAACCTAAGCACTTTGCCCTGGTAAGACCACACCTGGAATACTGTGTCAAATGCGGGGGTTGGACTCAATGATCTCTGGAGGTCACTTCCAACCTCTAATGTTCTGTGATTCTTTGATCTCCAAATGCACTGTCCTAAAAGAAAGCACCTGCTACTTCTGAGAGGCCTGGTAGATGCTGAGTAAGGCACTTAGTAGAATTTTAAGTCTGCTTGGTAATTACAGCATTCTGTTATATCATAGAATGGTTTAGGTTGGAGGAGACCTCAAGGATCATCCAGCTCCAACCCCCTGCCATAGGCAGGGACACCTCCCACTAGAGCAGGCTGCTCAAGGCCTCATCCAGCCTGGCCTTAAACGCCTCCAGGGAGGAAGCAGCCACAGCCTCCCTGGGCAACCTGTGCCAGTGTCTTACCACCCTCACTGTAAAGAACTTCCTCCTAATATCCAGTCTAAATCTCCCCTCTTCCAGCTTAAACCCATTCCCCCTCGTCCTGACATTACCAGACCTTGTCAATAGTCCCTCCCCAGCCTTCCTGTAGGCTCCCTTCAGATACTGGAAAGCCACTCGAAGGTCTCCTCAAAGCCTTCTCTTCTCCAGGCATGACACAGAAAACAAGGGATAATGACATAGGTTTCAATCATGCTTGACATTCTACTGCTTATTTTGGTGGTCATAGTTTTCTTTCTGACTTGAAGTTCACAGGCTCACAGGATGTTAGGGGTTGGAAGGGACCCAAGGAGATCATCGAGTCCAACCCCCCTGCCACAGCAGGACAATACTACCTAACACAGATCACAGAGGAACACATCCAGACAGGGCTTGAAAGTCTCCAGAGAAGGAGACTCCACAAGCTCTCTGGGAAGCCTGTTCCACTGCTCTGTGACTCTTACAGTAAAGAAGTTCCCCCTTGTGTTGAGGTGGAACCTCTTTTGCTGCAACATATACACATTGCTCCTTGTCCTATCCCAGGGAGCAGTGAGCAGAGCCTGTCCTCCTCCTCCTGGGCAGATTTCAGATGTTTATAAACATTTATCAAATCTCCTCTAAGTCTTCTCTTCTCCAGACTAAAAAGCCCCAGGTCCCTCATCCTCTCCTCATAAGCCATGCCCTCCAGTCCCCTCATCATCCTTGGAGCCCTCTGCTGGACCCTCTCCAGCAGATCCTTGTCCCTCTCAAACTGGAGAACCCAAAACTGAGCACAGTATTCCAGATGAGGTCTCCCCAGGGTAGAGGGGGAGGAGAACCTCCCTTGAGCTGCCAAGTTAAAACTATAGAACTATAGGGCTTGGGGTTTGTTTTTTGTTTGTTTTCCTAAGATGGGGCTGCTATGCAAGCAAGACTTCAAGACTAATTTTTCGTTTGTTTGGGTTTGGTTTTTTGTTGTTTGTTTGTTTTTGTGGTTTTTTTTTGTTTGTTTGTTTTTAATTAAATCACATTCCCGTGTGTGATGGCTGAAGGATGTGAAGAGGTGAGAAGAAAACTACCCACTGAATTTCAAAAAGGCACCATATTCTGCTCTTGGCTTTGGGGGCGCTTTGTACTCAGCAGCGCTCCGGGCTGAGCAGCCAGCACTAGAGCACTGCTGCTATCTACAGGTCTACTCTGTGCAGCGCTCAAACCGAGTCCTGCAATGGGGATGCTTACAACTTGGAAATTAAACAGAACTGGACCAAACCCCTGACAGTAAAATATGCTGGATTTTGAGAAATGCAAGCTGGCAATCTGTATCCTTCCTGTCCTGTGATTACTGTAAGTTAAAAACAAATAAACAAACTAACACAACAAATCGAACCAAGTTCATTAAAGGGAAGGCGGATCCATGCTGCATGATAGCACAAATTCTGCTTTTAATTCAGTTCTGCACAAGAAGAGGAAATGTTGCACTCTCAGGTGCAGAGTAAGAGGAAGCATCTGCTCCCAGATGGGAACCCTCTCCCACCACAACACACTGACACACAAAACACTTCGGAGTACAGAAGGACTTTGAGAGCTTTCAATTCTGAGATTTTCAAGACGATTTGTGATGTAATTAGAATCCACTAAAACGTACTCGTGGTTCTTTGTTGTTTGGAATTGTGCTAGTTTGAAGCTAGCTAGAGTGTTTTGGTGAGAAGAATTAGATTACAGGCTGTGAAAGGGAAACAATGGTGATGTCTACTTCACTCATAGGCTTGCTGAAACTTATAAGAGCAAGNTGACTGGATAGGGCTGGGTGCTAGGTTGGACTGGATGATCTTGGAGGTCTCTTCCAACCTGATTGATTCTATTCTATTCTATTCTAAGAATCCAAACATAGATACGGGAGTTGCTCTCTGTCTAGGCTGTGGGCTGCATCTCTCTCTCTAACCTAACCTGCTGTCTCACTGATTAATCCACCTGCTTCCTAACCCCCCCTGGCCAACCCTCCGTTCTTCCTTGGGCACAAGGCAATGTCTGGGGTAAGGTAGAGAGGAGTGGGAGAAAGTGGAAGGGTGGATGGGAGCCCCTCCTGGGGACTCAGGTTTCTGGGAAGGGTATTGTGTTTCTCTATTACATTTTAACTTGTATTTTTCTGTATATAACTGTATGTTTTGTAAATATCTGCTTGTATATTGAGCTAAGCTGTAAATATAAACCTTCATTCAATTTCCAGAGCCTGCTGAGTCTAGTCTGCGTGATTTCCAAAGTGGGGGAGGGGAGGCAGGCAACACCCAAACCATCACAGGAATTGATTGATTTTATTGTTCTTTCACTGCTTTTTCGTCTATAACCCAGAATTTGGAAAACTTCTGCCTCTTTCAATAACACAGACGAACAAGATAACCTGAAACGCATTCAGCACTGATGAGAAACAAAGCAGTTTCCAGGAGAGCAATAATACATCTATCCAGCACACCCAAGCAAACCATGGAGACGTCAAAAGAGCCTATTTAACCAAAGCTTGTAGATTTTGGAATCATAGAATCAACAAGATTGGAAGAGACCTCCAGAAGATCATCCAGGCCAACCTGTCCAATCAACTAGACCATGGCACTAAGTGCCTCAGACAGGCTTTTTCTTCAACACCTCCAGGGACAGCGACTCCACCACCTCCCTGGGCAGCCCATTCCAATGCCAATCACTCTCTTTGGGAAGAACTTCCTCCTAACATCCAGCCTAGACCTCCCCTGGAACAACTTGAAACTGTGTCCCCTTGTTCTGTTGCTGGTTGCCTGGCAGAAGAAACCGACCCCTACCTGCTACAACCTCCCTTCAGGCAGTTGTAGACAGCAATGAGGTCACCCCTGAGCCTCCTCTTCTGCAGGCTGCACACCCCCAGCTCCCTCAGCCTCTCCTCACAGGGCTGTGTTCCAGACCACTCACCAGCTTCATCGCCCTTCTCCAGACACATTCCAGTATCTCAACATCTCTCTTGAATTGAGGAGCCCAGAACTGGACACAGGACTCAAGATGTGGCCTGACCAGTGTCAGAGTACCAGAGTACAGGGGAAGAATAACCTCCTTTGTCCCACTGGCCACACTGTGCCTATCAGATCACAATCTTTCAATAAGCAGTAGAGGGATAAGCAAACTCAGATAGAGGAGGAGGGAACCCCACTATTTCCCCCCCACCTTTTCCTAACAAGGGAAAAAAAATCCCATTATCTGCAAACTCTGTATGTACAACAGAATGTTTGGCTGCCAAGATGAACAGCCAGATACAGAAGAAGAGCACCTTGCATCCAGGGAAAGTGCAATCAGAAGTTCAAAGAAACAGGAGGGTTTGACCTGAAATACAGAAATTCTGTAAAGGTTTTCCCATTAGGAAGTTTCAAAAACTGATTCCCAGAGAACAGCAGGCTTTTAATGAGCCTGTTCCAAAACACTGCTTATAGGGGGAGGGAAAGTAGTTAAGTATCCCCTTTTCTTGGAAACAACTTCTTTACAACTTATTTTCTGTACTGGATACTTGTTGAAAGCGTCAGCCTGTGTGCCTGCAAAATAGCATTCTGCCAGTCAGTTATTTTGTTACATCAGAGTCCTGTCTTCTTCTCAGGGAAGCTTAGCAAAGAATTAACTGGACCTATAATTACTGCCCATGAAACATCAGGGAATAGAAGTAAGCTCTAATACGCAGTAGAGCGTTTGGAAGGACAGACACCAGGTAACGCTTGGGTATTTCTCATCCACAGAGCTTGGATACTCTGATACTACTGAACAGGGAATGAAGTTGTATCTTTTCAGCGACCATTTACATTATGTTCGTCTTACTGTTTCTGAAAGATAGTCTGATCATTTCGAAGCCTACATGGGGAGTGTTGACCATCACCACAGAAAACAGTTAGGCAGGCAGCACGACACTTCCCAGTCAAGCCCTGCAGCAGTACCACATCCCCAGGGTTGTGCTTGGAGGATCAAGCTGCAAACACCATGGGACTCTTGGGGCTGGGTGGGTGCGGTATTAAACACCTCAAACTTACAGAATTTCACCTAATCCGGGAGCTCCACGGGTTTTGTTCACTGAGTACTTTCACAGACTGAGGGGAAGTGAGGGGCAACCACTGCAAGAGAAAAACGAACGTCCACGGAACGCTTCAGAACATGAACTTTGTGGGATGTAAAGGTTAATTTGAACCGTGAGTTATTGCAGGAATAGAACAAAATAGCCGAAGCGCACCTCTGGCTACGCGGGACGCTGCGGCCACTTCTGCTGAAGGGCCAGGGAGGGGAGCGGCTCCGAAAACCCCCGCGAAGGGTCGCTTCCTCGCCGTCGGGCTCGGGGAACTCGGCAGCGGCGAGGCGGGACCGTACCCGTCCGGGGAGGTGTCGCCCTAACGCCGCCGCCCCATCCGAGCACTTCCTCAGCGGCCCACGGAGGCGGCCGTGGACAGCCGTCGGCCCCCGGCGGGCCGAACTGCGGCGGCGAGACGATGACCCACAGCCAGGAGCCGCGTCCTGGCGTGCCGCTGGACGAAGAGCTGGAGGCGCTAGGGTAAGCGGCCGTCGGGGCGGCGCCGCGGTATGGCGGCCCCCGCCCAGCCCCGGAGGAGGATGAGGGATGCGGGGGTCCCTGCGCGAAGTGCGGCCTCAGGTGGTGCCGGGCCACCGTGCGGGGTTAGCAGGGTGAGCCCTGCTAGGTTCCTGCTGCTGAATTTGGTAACGAAGGGAGGAACAAGATAACCCGGGGTTTGTTTGAAGGAGCCCGCGGAAGGGAACCGTGCGTGGTGTGCAGCCTCGTAGCCAGCCCAGTGCCTGCACCCGCGACAGGTTTGACAGGCCGGCAGGCTTCCCAGTACGGAGCTGGTGGGCGCGGATGAGCGGGAGGAATAACCGCGAGCTAGTAAACCTTCAGGGCAGGCAAGCGTTCCGTGTGGAGTGGAGAGCTAGAGACGGGCCTGCAGCTTCACTTAGGCAAGGTCTGCGACGCCGCAACCACCATCAGGAAGAGCCGAGTTGTGCCATGCCACTCACTTGCATTTCAAGGGACCACCAAACCCAGGGCTTGTTCTCAGAGCTGCCTGTGCACCTCCACTGCAGAGCTGCCTCATCCCTCTGGCCACCTCCTTGTAGCTCGGCCTGGGCAGAGGGCTACCATCCCAGGCACCGTGCTGACTGCTCCTTGCTGGGCACTGCAGGCTGCTCCGAGGCAGTGTGGCTGGTAGTTCAGAACCACTATCAGGATGTCAGCCTCAGTCAAAAGCAAAACCCCAGGAGTAAAAAAACAGACGATCAAGACTTGAAAGAGACCTCTTTCCCTGTCTGATCTGACTTGCCTATTCTGTCTGCTAGTTTTGTTTTTAACGGCAGGAAGCTGCTGTTACTTTTTCACAAGGAGCATGGGCTGGAAGAGCAGCAGTGGTGGACGCAGGGAGGCCTGGGTGGGAAGGATCAGTGGCAGAAAGGCGAATAGACAAAGGTCGTTCAAATAAGGAGCAGCTTCGACACTCATATACCTTTGGAGGGGGTGGTAGATTTGAAGAAGAATTTTTTATACAGTGAAGCAGGGCTCTAAAATACCAAAGAAGTTAAAGGTCTGAAGAAGCATGAAATGGTAACCACTTTTTTTACTTCTAAGAGAAAGTAGGCCTGGTATAATATATGTATAATAGTAATATATAGTAGAATCATAGAATGGTTTAGGTTGGAAGGGACCTCAAGGATCATCCAGCTCCAACCCCCTGCCATAGGCAGGGGCACCTCCCCCTNAGCACTGTAGGTGGATATGCAGCACAGAACATATGGAGCACCTGGTATTTGTTGGGCTATTCTGGGTTATTCTCTGTGCAACTGCAAGAGCATTATCAGAGCTGATGAGAGTGAGTTATAGGTGAAACTAGTGCCTACTGAAAAGGTAGATCAGAATCTGTTAAAAAACTGTTGCCTCTTTCCTGAATTGCTTCTTTAAACCTACCAGAATATTTAAAAGGGAGCACCGAAGTTTGTTGGAAGAGATACAAGCATTTTGGGCAAAGGAAAAGGGAACAGATGACACTGATTTTTCTTTGAAGGCCTCTGATTATTTCTGACATCATCCCTTTTTCCTGTCATGTTTGTTGCTATTACTGCTAAAGGGACAACCTTTGCAGTGCAGTCTGGAAGTCCCATAGCTGATCACGTACGATTTGAGTTTGGGGAATTCCCCACTGCAGTTCAGGTTGTTTGTGCAAGAGATGAGAATGCAGAATATCTCATCATCCATGTAAATACAGGCTGCCCAGCAGAGCATAGCTTTCATGACACTGTTTGTCTTCTGTAGGTGAAAGGAATGGGGCAAGAGGAAGCAAGTGTTTGTAACCTTTTCCCTTTCGCAGTCTGAGTGCTCTTTGTCATCCCTTGCAGTGCAGCTTTTCACAGAATCATAAAAAACATCCTCTTGGAAGAGACCTCAAAGACCATCCAGTCTGGCCCTCGACCCAGCACTGAAAGGTCAATACTAAACCATGTCCCTAAGTGCCAGGTCGACAGGCTGCTTAAACATCTCCAGGAACAGCAATTTCAGCACTGCCCTGGGCAGACCATTCCAGTGTTTGAGAACCCTCTCTGGGAAGAAATATTTCCTAGCATCCAGCCTGAACCTTCTCTGCTGCAGCTTGAAGCCATTTCCTCTAGTCCTGTCACTTGCCACCATGGAGAAGTGGCAGCTTGCTAAAACCTCCCATTAGGTAGCTGTAGAGAGCAATGAGGTCTCTCCTCAGCCTCCTCTTCTCCAGCTTGAACACCCCCAGCTCCCTCAGACACTCCTCATAAGCCAGGTGCTCCAGGCCCTTCACAAGCTTCATTGCCCTTCTCTGGACACACTCCAGAACCTCAACTGCCTTCTTGCAGTGAGGGGCCCAGAACCGAACAGATTTGACAATACTGTGACAGATGATTATTGAGTAAGACTGATACACTTCATGCTTAGTTGTAGAAAGAGAAAGATAAATTAGACCACAGGCTTAGATCAAATGATGATAAAATTGGAGAACTGAGGAACTCGTATGACTGGGAGAGGGCAAATCTAGCCACAAGAAATTTTTCCCCTTCATCTGTATTTCTGATCTAAACAAGGCCAAATCACAACAGCCAGCAACTAGGAAAAAAAAATCAGGGAAATTCAGGAAAAAGGTATTTGAGAGGAGGAGGTGAGAAAATGGAAGCAAAAAGTAGAAGCTGAACTAGTGAAAGCTTGCTGTTAGAAGGCATGAACCTTAGGGCTTGGTACACTGGTTTTACTACTACTTTTTTTTCAATTTAAAAGATTTTTCCTGTGAAATGGCACCCTTGCACCCCAACAAAGTACTTCACACAGGTGTGTGATTAAGCATTTCAGTGAGACACGTTGAAAAGATGTCTAATAAATACCAATTTTGTGTGTATGTCACCAATAAGTGCTGTCTTGCCACTCTGGATGGGTGGGCAGAGGCCAGTGGGATGAGATTTAACAAGGCCAAGTGCAGGGTTCTGCACTTTGGCCACAACAACCCCAAGCAGCACTACAGGCTGGGGACAGAGTGGCTGGAGAACAGGCAGGCAGAAAGGGACCTGGGGCTATTGGTAGGTAGTAGCTGAACATGAGCCAGCAGTGTGCCCAGGTGGGCAGGAGAGCCAATGGCATCCTGGCCTGGATCAGGAACAGTGTGGCCAGTAGGACAAGGGAGGTTCTTCTGCCCCTGTGCTCAGCACTGGTCAGGCCACACCTAATGCAGGATAAAGTTCATGTAACAAGAGCATATAATTACAGCAATTATAACTGTGTCCAGTTCTGAGCTTCTCAATTCAAGAGAGATGTTGAGATGCTGGAACATGTCCAGAGAAGATCAACAAAGCTGATGAGGGGCCTGGAGCACAGCCCTGTGAGGAGAGGCAGAGGGAGCTGAGGGTGTTTATCCTAGAGAAGAGGAAACTCAGGGGTGATCTCATTGCTGTCTACAACTACCTGAAGGGAGGTTGTAGCCAGGTGAGGGTTGGTCTCTTCTGCAAGACAATCAACAACAGAACAAGGGGACACAGTCTCAAGTTGTGCCAGAGGAAGTATAGGCTGGATGTTAGGAGGAAGCTCTTCACAGAGAGAGTGATTTGCGATTGGAATGGGCTGCCCAGGGAGGTGGTGGAGTCACCATCCTTGGAGGTGTTGAAGCAAAGCCTGGATGAGGCACTTAGTGCCATGGTCTGGTTGATTGGATAGGGCTGGGTGCTAGGTTGTGCTGGATGATCTTGGAGGTCGCTTCCAACCTGGTTGATTCTGTGATTCTTACCCTATTTAGGTTCTCTAGACCTCTATCAGATTCTGTACCATTACAAATGGTGATGAAACTTCACTTTTACTGATGTGAGGTATGGAAGGCCCTTTGTGATTTTCAAATGATAGATAATGCTTCTAAGGATTGATACTAGGAAAGAAGACGAAATAAAAGAACAAGCAAAGCTCACTCCACCCCCCCAAAAAAAACCCAACAAACCAACCCCCCAATAAAAACAAAACAAACAAACAAGCAACAACAAAAAAAAGCCCCTGCCAAACCTCGACAGATTGTGTTGGTTTGAGGCTAATTGAGATATTTTAGTGAGAAAAATTAGATTATAGGCTGTGAAAAGAAAACAATGGTGATGTCTGCTTCACTCATAGGCTTGCAGAGATAAGGACAGAAACATAGATAAGACAGTGTGTGTGTGTCTCTGTCTGTCAGAGTGTGTGTTTCTGCTTGGATCTGTGTAGCTAATCCTTCTGCTCCTAACCCCCATCACCCATCCTCCAACCTCACCTTGCACATAAGACAAACTTGGGGATAAGGTGGAGGGGTAGAAAGAAGGTGGAAGGGTGGTTGGGAGCCCCTCCTGGCGACTCTGGTTTCTGGGGGGGCTGTTGTGTTTCTGTATTACTTTTAGTTTGTGTATTTCTGTATATAGCTGTAAATATTGTAAATATCTGCTTGTATGTTGTGCTAAGTTGTGAATATAAAGCTGCATTTCTTAACTTCCAGCCACCTGAGTCTAGTCTGGGTGATTTTATAAGAGGGGGGAGGTGGGTAACTCCCAAACCATCACACAGATTTGATCTGAAATTCAGTGTGCAGAGAACAGAGAACAAGTTAGTAGAGTCATTTTTGGAGTACAGCAACACAAAACCATTACATCCAGCCAAAGGGGACATCACTGCTTTCCCACTCACTCCATGAAACAGTACAAGTATAGCTTCTTTAAACTAAGGACAGGAATATGTCTTTGAGACATATATATCATTTCAAACTAAGAAAATTCAGCTCACTGTGGTAGAAGACTTATTTTAGTATGAAAAAGGTGCAAAGCCTGACAACATCTACCATCACAAAAAAGTCCTTCATCATCAATAAGCACTCCAAATAATATTGAAAGCCTACTGAGAGCACATCTGGACCTTCTGTGGGGTCTCCATTCCCTTTCAGAGGTGGACAAGAGATGAAATAGATTTGCTGTATTTCTGCTGCACTCCTGCAGCTCAGGTGGCCAGGGTGCTTTCCACGGGGGTGGTCACCCACTGAGGAGCACAAACAGCATTGCCCCTTCTGCAATAGAGGAGAGCACTTCTGGGAAAGGAGCAAAGCCTCTCCTTCCTGCTTCAGAGAAGGAACTTTGAGTTTCCTGACTCTGCAAGACACACACAGTGCCTAACTCGACTCAAACATGCTTGCATGTGTGGGATATAGAGATTTCATGTAATGCAGGATAAAGTTCATGTAACAAGAGCATATAATTACAGCAATTATAAACTCTGACCTGGAGTTCACTCCATTGTATTGCTGGGTTTTTTGGTAGTGAACACAACTCTTAATAAATTGGGTCAAATAAAGATGACTTTCGGGAAGCACTTTCAGAAACCAATACGCAACATATGCACCATGGTTCAAAATCAAAGAAGTTCTTCCCAAAGGGAGTGTGACTGGCACTGGAATGGGCTGCCCAGGGAGGTGATGGAGTCACTGTCCCTGGAGGTGCCCAAGAAAAGCCTGGATGAGGCACTTAGTGCCATGGTCTGGTTGACTGGATAGGGCTGGGTGCTAGTTTTGATTGGATGATCTTGGAGGTCTCTTCCAACCTGGTTTATTCTATTCTAATTTCCACTTCCAATCTTGTCAGTTAATTTTGGTCCCTTCTGCTGTTCCTTTTTCCAAAAAGGTTGTGCTTCAACTGAAAGTGTTAAGCTTAGGCAAATATTGCATTTCAGATCTCAGCAGCGAAGATGAACCAAGTTGTGGGAAATACAGAATTTGGGAGGAGTTTAAGGGTTACCTCTTCCCCCCAAAAGAGGAAGTTTGTAGATATGTCAGGAAACAGAGATTCTGAAAATAGACAAAGGATCCTGCATACCTCCCCAGAAATTACTTGCACCTTATCAGCATGGACCTGGGTAATCTGTTGCTTGTGGAAGCAGAATTTGCAGGGGGTTTTGGATTCAGCAAACCGCCAGCTGTTTGTACACAGCCTTGAAGTTAACACAGACTTTTCTGAGCGTGCCAAAAGGAGGCTGCTGAAAGGGACGCGGTTCTGTGTAACCTGTGTGTGGCAGTGAGAAGAGCAGCAGTTCGAAACTGTAGTAGTGTTAGCTGCAGCCCTTCCCCTTTCTCTAAGCTGTCAGTTAAGAGCTGAGTGAATGACGCTTGAACTCCTTGTGTCTTCCCAGATGGTATCACGATAATCTAACTCGACACGCAGCAGAAGCGCTGCTGCTTTCCAACGGGCAGGATGGAAGCTATCTCCTGAGGAAAAGCAACGAAAGCCAAGATTTGTACGCCCTCTCTGTAAGGTAAAGGAGCAACAGAAGTGAATTTATCTAATGAGACACCACTAGCAGTTTCACAAACCTTCACTTGCTCCCATGTTTGCTTGCATGTCTTGTGCATCAAGATAACCTGCAGATTTATTCCTGGAGCATTGACTCATTACTTTTTCTTATTGATGATCTGAACCAGGGGATTGAGTCCAGCATCAGTAAGGTTGCAGATGACACCAAGCTAGGAGTAGGTGTGCATCTGTTGGAGGGTAGGAGAGCCCTGCAGAGGGACCTAGACAGACTGGATAGGTGGGTAGAGGCCAATAAGATGAGATTTAGCAAGGCCAAGTGCAGGGTTCTGCACTTTGGCCACAACCACCCCAAGCAGCACTACAGGCTGAGGACAGAGTGTCTGGAGAGCAGCTAGGTAGAGAGGGACCTAGGGGTACTCNTCTCTTCTGCCAGGCAATCAGCGACAGAACAAGGGGACACAGCCTCAAGTTGTGCCGGGGGAAGTATAGGCTGGATGTTAGGAGGAAGTTCTTCACAGAGAGAGTGATTGGCATTGGAATGGGCTGCCCAGGGAGGTGGTGGAGTCACCATCCCTGGAGGTGTTGAAGAAAAGCCTGGATGAGGCACTTAGTGCCATGGTCTGGTTGACTGGATAGGGCTGAGTGCTAGGTTGGACTGGATGATCTTGGAGGTCTCTTCCAACCTGGTTGATTCTGTGATTCTTTTAATATACATTCCTGAAGGTGCAAACCTGCTGAATGACAATTTGTTTCAGTGGTGTTTTAAAACAGCTGTCATTTTTACAAGCTATGAACTGATGTTTTTGGTGAAGAACATTGTTCTATGGATTGGCTGTAGTCTTTCAAGCCTGCATGGTAAAAATCACTCAGCATTTAAGAAACAGCTGATGGGAATTGAAGAGTTTTATGATGAAGGCAGTAGTAACTAACCACTAGCTTCAACAGTTTCTGGATCACTGTATAGGAAGGATGATGCAGTGTTTGAGTGGATGGTTTTACTAGTCCATTTTGGGTTATGACTCAGTCTGATTTCAACAATATTTTACAAGTGGCACATGTCAGGTCCCTGAAGTCAGCAGAAGTACAGCAATTCACATCAGTTCAGAGTGGAGGTAATACAGAACACAGGTGGCCTGGCCTGGGCATTGCACTACAGAATCACATTTAAACAATCTCCTAAGAATCAGAGAAACCACAATGTTTTGGAGTGGCAACACGAAAGACACATACAGTAAACACACAATGCATATCAGCTGAGTAGCCTTTGGCAGCTATGATGTATTGGGCTTCCACAGTGGAATTTTACACTACTGTACCCAAATTCAATCCTGTCTTGAACAAAACAATGAGCATGGTAAGATACTGGTATGAGTTGCCCAGGGATGTGACTGAGGCCCCATTCATGGACACATTCAAGATCAGACTTGATGTGGCCCTGGGCAGGGCNGATGAGGCCTTGAGCAACATGCTCTAGTGGGAGGTGTCCCTGCCTGTGGTGGGGGGTTGGAGCTGGATGATCCTTGAGGTCCTTTTGATCCTAGAGCATTCTATGATTCTATGGTAATCTAGTTGGAGGTGTCCCTACTCACTGCAGCAGGGCTGGACAAGATGACCTTGGAAGGTCTCTTCCAGCCTGATGCAATGGTGAAATCTGTGAAATCTCTGAAGGAGAAACCACCACAACTCAGCTGAACCCCAGTAACTTTCCAAGCTAAAGTCACCCTGATGAGTATAGTGATGCCAGTTATCCACAACCTTAAGAAAGAAGATCCTAGCACACACTTTTGAAATTGTGACTTTCTGTGTATTTGCAGACTGGAACTGTTAAAATTTCCAAGTGTAATCTCTTGGAAATTGAGGAAAGTGCAATTTACACACACCCTGATCCCCAGAGTTATAAAAGGCAAATGTAAATTACTTTAGTCCTCTCTGACAAACAACCCAGGAGCAAGTGTGGCTATACCTACACTGCTGGAATTATTACCATTGTAGACAGCTGTTGGTACAAGGAGCTTGGGGGGGTGCCTGACTGGTCTGGAGGTGATGTAACAAAATGAGTAGTCAGTGTAGCAATGACTGAATGCAAGCCTTGGTAAGAAAGAACAGCAGCATTTATAAGGAATAGTTTTCTGTACCAAAATAGGTAGTTTTACATGCATCTTGAAGCTAGTTTTAAAGGGCACTGAGGAATCATAGAGTGGTTTAGGTTGGAAGGGACCTCAAGGATCATCCAGCTCCAACCCCCTGCCATAGGCAGGGACACCTCCCACTAGAGCAGGCTGCTCAAGGCCTCATCCAGCCTGGCTTTAAACACCTCCAGGGAGGAAGCATCCACAACCTCCCTGGGCAACCTGTGCCAGTGTCTCACCACCCTCACTGTAAAGAACTTCCTCCTAACATCCAGTCTAAATCTCCCCTCTTCCAGCTTAAACCCATTCCCCCTCATCCTGACATTACCAGACCTTGTCAATAGTCCCTCCCCAGCCTTCCTGTAGGCTCCCTTCAGATACTGGAAAGCCACTATAAGGTCTCCTGGAAGCCTTATTACATACTGTAATAAAATGACATTTTGATGGCTGGTCTTTTAATTAGGAAACAAAAGCTGGAGTGTTAATTGATAAAAATAGATTTACTACTTTAAATTCTAGTCTTCGAAGACCTAGAAAACACCTACTTCAAGCCAATTCCAATCTCTTGTTCAACTGTGCACATAGAAAAAAGAATCACTTACTGCATTACCACGTGAACTGAACATCCCAGTCTGAAGCTTGATCTTTTATTCTGTTGCATGAGCTTTTTGGTGCTACAGGCCCCTTGAAATACTGATTTGTGATTTTTAAACTTTTTAATGTTCTGAAGTTTCCCTTTCAAGTTTCAGACTAGTAGTAAAAATGAACTTTAGAAGAAGTAAATCCATTTTGTCCTGACAGGTTTTTGTAGAAAGAATTTTAGCAGCTCTGTCACTTTTCTTTTGCTCCTAAAATGTCTTCTACAGCTTTTACCTTATTTTCTGCCTCTACTTCAACGAGGAAGTTCAGCCATTATTAGTTTGTTGTAGAAGGAAACAATGCTTAGGCATCCCTTGATGTTTTTATTGACAGCCCTTAAAGATCAGGACCGATATCACCCCCCAGCTGAATTAGCCAACTTTAAAAAGGAGCTAGGAAGTAGAAGTTGCTTCCCTTGCAACATTGGATTTCTTGTGAAATAAAACGAGCAGATGAAAACTCTATCATTGCAGCCGGGTAGCAGCAGCTATTTGCTGCTGTGGGGCTGCTATTTGCTGCAGGTGCACTTGGCTGGCACACGTTGTGTCTTGGCTGAGGGTAGAGCACACCCCGCAGGAGGTCAACAGAGCATCGCAGGTGCTGTTTAAAGATAAGTATTTGCTTAAATATCTCTTGGAAATGATCATCTGCTATGGAAGTGGCAATTGTGGAAGGTTAAAATTACCCCCCCCCCCCCAGATAAAATCATAGTATCATAGTAGTATCATAGTATCATCAGGGTTGGAAGAGACCTCACAGATCATCAAGTCCAACCTGTTACCACAGAGCTCAAGGCTAGACCATGGCACCAAGTGCCACGTCCAATCCTGCCTTGAACAGCTCCAGGGACGGCGACTCCACCACCTCCCTGGGCAGCCCATTCCAGTAGCCAATGACTCTCTCAGTGAAGAACTTTCTCCTCACCTCGAGCCTAAA
>WAAF01004783.1:436796-462190 GCA_013400475.1 Tricholaema leucomelas | reverse complement strand
TTCTTCACTGAGAGAGTCATTGGACACTGGAATGGGCTGCCCAGGGAGGTGGTGGAGTCGCCGTCCCTGCAGCTGTTCAAGGCAAGATTGGACGTGGCACTTGGTGCCATGGTCTAGCCTTGAGCTCTGTGGTGAAGGGTTGGACTTGATGATCTGTGAGGTCTCTTCCAACCTTGGTGATACTGTGAGACTGAGCCCTCACATATATCTTTTGTGCCAGTAGGCAATTTCTCCTGTGAAATCAGGCCTAATAATGTAATGATTTAATTGAGCATACAAAACTTGTACTTCCCCATTCCTTCACTGCATGTCTTGCAGACATTTGCAATCAAGGCACTGCTGGTACATGATCTCTGTGGACAGCACCAAGACTGCTGAATGATGGACTCACTTGTCATGTTAAAGCTCCCTAATCAGATTCTGCTGGGTCTGTGAAACTGCTTTAAATAGGATAAAAAACACTTGAACATCACATTGACAAACCTTCCACCTTGCCTTACCATGGATAGCAGTAGAGAGTGTGCACTCTGGCAACATTCCCTCAGATACAGATGTGAAAAGTCTCCTGATTTATACCAAAAAAGCAGGTAGGGGCTCATCAGAGCCCAATCCAAGACAGGTATGGGCACAGCATAGTGACCTGCCCATCATATGGACAAGGAGTAGGTTGACAGGAGGACCAGCAACAGAGTCTGATTTCTTAGGCCCTGCTTCCTTCCAGTGGAAAGCAGCAAGCAACCTTTGGTTCAGGCACTGGGAGAAAGTGGTTAGACCAGTTTTTCTTATTCTTTGTTACACTTACAGTTTTCTATAGAAACACTGTGAGATCAGGAACAAAAGTAAATCAGGATAGCATAGCAGTATTTTTATGGACTGGAGTTTACAAGAGAGAGACTCAATAGGC
Source organism: Tricholaema leucomelas (assembly GCA_013400475.1). NCBI lineage: Eukaryota > Metazoa > Chordata > Aves > Piciformes > Lybiidae > Tricholaema lacrymosa > Tricholaema leucomelas. The sequence continues at coordinate 461,286 of WAAF01004783.1, read as the reverse complement.
AGAATATGTGATGGTTTCCACTGTCTCTCATTTAAGTTTTGTCTCACTGAAGCTAGTTTTGTGTCTAAAGAGGCACACCATAGAATCATAGAATGAGAGAATGGTTTAGGTTGGAAGGGACCTCAAGGATCATCCAGCTCCAACCCCCTGCCATAGGCAGGGACACCTCCCACTAGAGCAGGTTGCTCAAGGCCTCATCCAGCCTGGCCTTAAACACCTCCAGGGAGGAAGCATCCACAACCTCCCTGGCAACCTGTGCCAGTGTCTTACCACCCTCACTGTAAAGAACTTCCTCCTAACATCCAGTCTAAATCTCCCCTCCTCCAGCTTAAACCCATTCCCCCTCGTCCTAACATTACCAGACCTTGTCAATAGTCCCTCCCCAGCCTTCCTGTAGGCTCCCTTCAGATACTGGAAAGCCACTCTAAGGTCTCCTCGAAGCCTTCTCTTCTCCAGGCTGAAAGAGTTGGGGATGTTCAGTCTGGAGAAGAGAAGGCTCTGAGGTGACCTTGCTGTGGCTTTCAGTATCTGAAGGGGGCTTACAAAAATGCTCAGGAGGGACTTTTTAGGCTCTCAGGGAGTGACAGGACTGGGGGGAATGGAGCAAAGCTGGAGATGGGGAGATTCAGACTGGACATGAAGAGGAAGTTGTTGAGCATGAGAGTGGTGAGAGGCTGGAATGGGTTGCCCAGGGAGGTAGTTGAGGCCCTATCCCTGGAGATGTTTAAGGCCAGGCTGGATGAGGCTGTGAGCAGCCTGCTCTAGGGTAGGGTGTCCCTGCCCATGGCAGGGGGGTTGGAACTGGATGATCCTTGTGGTCCCTTCCAACCCTGACTGATTCTGTGATAAAGCATTGTTTTTCTGCAAGGCCAGAGAGAACTAAACTGATTCTGTCTTTTCATCTACTGCACGTTGAATAGATCACATTTACATACACTCCTGTGCCTGAAACCAGATTTCAGTGAGTTACTTAAAATACAAATTTTTCCACTTCCCCTTGTAGCCCTTCCTATTAGAAGCTATACTTCAAACTTTATTTCACTTTCAAATTACTCAATCACCTATAGGTTTCATGACCAAGTTCTTACCAATTCTAGCATCCCTTCTCTTTAAGCTGTGACATTATGCTGAAAGCATGAAATTGGTGATGGGGTAGCAGTCACTATTTTAAGGAGGTTCTTCACTATTGTAATGTGTTAACTATTGAGAATACAGCTTTTTATAGACAGCATGCAACAAATATGAACTTATTTGGAGAACAAAGAATGGCTGCAGTCAAAATGTTACTAAAGAGAGCTGTGGCAAAACAGTTAAAGGCAATAGTGACGTGGGCTTACTGTTAGGAAGTCTGCATCTGAAGCTTTGACAGATTACACAGCAAACAGTGGGTTGGCAAAACCAGGATGGCTGTTACAGCCTCTTATCTAGTCTAGCCTCCTGCCTACCCAGCCAGCCTCCTGTGCAGGAAGGGAATTTAATGTGTCAAGTGATTCCCTGAAAGCACTAGTAAATTTCAAGGGTTTAAAAAAAGGCATCAGATATTTATGGTTCTCAGAGTGGTATGTAAGCAGCTCTGGGAATGTCACATCTTCCTGAATGCAGTGAAAGTGTAGGTCAGCATTTCAGCTGGGACTGTGAAATCTGTGCTTCAGTTTGTTCTGTATTACCCACCTGCTCCCTGAACTGGAAAGACAGTTTGAGGGGAGGAGATACCTGCATTTGGTGGTTGTCTGATGGTTCTGTTTCTGTTCTGTTGCTGCCACTTACAATACATTGCAGAAGGGGCTTAGTTACCTACTGCTTAGAGAAAGTGAAGAGGGCTTTTGTTCTTGAAGGAAGCTGGTGAGGGACCTGGAACACAGCCCTATGAGGAGAGGCTGAGGGAGCTGGGGTTGTTTAGCCTGGAGAAGAGGAGGCTCAGGGGTGGCCTCCTTGCTGTCTACAACTACCTGAAGGGAGGTCATAGCCAGGTGGGGGTTGGTCTCTTCTGCCAGGCAACCAGCAACAAAACAAGGGGACACAGTCTGAAGCTGTGCCAGGGGAGATCTAGGCTGGATGTTAGGAGGAAGTTCTTCACAAAGAGAGTGATTTGCATTGGAATGGGCTGCCCAGGGAGGTGGTGGAGTCACCATCCCTGGAGGTGTTGAAGCAAAGCCTGGATGAGGCACTTAGTGCCATGGTCTAGTTGACTGGATAGGGCTGGGTGCTAGGTTGGACTGGATGATCTTGGAGGCCTCTTCCAACCTGCTTGATTCTATGATTGTAGCTTTCAGAGATGTAAAAAAAAAAAAATTGATTCCCACTGTAAAGTGATGAGGAAATGAGTTTAGGCAAGGTCTGTCTGCTCTAGGTATTGAGGGCTCTGAGCAGCACAGCAGAGCCCAGAAGTGGGAAAGTGCCTCTCTGTAGTTTGCAGAGGTAGGGTTTGGTTTTGGTGGAAAAATTGCTTTTTCAAAGTCTAAACTATTCACATGATGCCCATTAGGAATCATTGAGTAAGTTTAATCAGTATGGGAGAATCATTTATAGCACCTGACAGTTTTCTTACATGTCTGTGGCCCAAGTCCTGCCCCTTTGCAAAGAAATCCCCTTAAAGGGAGTGTCACAGACATCTTGGGAAGGTTAACTGTTATGCCTGTTTAGTTTTAGGACAAGCTGAAGTTAATCATTCTACAAACAGGCAGCAACTGCCAGTTATTTTTGATGATTGACTTAAACCTGCTCTACCTCTATTTCTCCAGGAACCTTAATTGTATTGAAATATCCCTACCCAAGGCAAGTGGAAGAACCTTCCATTTATGAGTCTGTCCGAGTTCACACAGCAATGCAGACGGGAAGGACAGAAAGTGATCTTGTTCCAAATGCTCCCTCAGTAAGTTGTATTCTGGTAGGAGTTTAATGATTGTTGGAGTGAGCTAGGGAACAAAAACAGTAGTTCATTCCTTTATGGGTTTGTAAACACAGGAAGTCTTTGGCAGCCAAGGTAAAACAAGCAGACTTGCTAAGTAGAGTCCCATGATAAATAAAGCCTTTTACAACTGTTGTCACTGAGACCTTAAATGCTGTCACTGGGAAAACACTGTCTGCAGCTGACCTAGGTGAGTGTAGCCATCCAAACAAGGAACCTAAGGAAGGGTTTTCATTATCCCTTTATCTTCCTTTTAGAAGGCCATCTTAGCAGTAATACCAGGTATTAAAAACATCCACCCCCTCCACCCCAAAAAAAAAGGCAAACAAAAAATCAGCACCAAAAAACTTCACAAACCCACCAGTCCCCCCTGCCAAAAACCTCCACAGCACAGAAAACAAACACACCATTTCTCACATCTTTCTGACAGCACTCATCAAGCTGCATGCAACAATGCTAGGTTGCACGGTAAGCCTTTGTTTGGCCAAGCACAAAAAACCTCACAAACCCCTAACTCCCCTCTGCCAAAAACCTCCACACCACTTCTCATATCTTTCTGACAACACTCATCGGGCTGCATGCAACAACGCCTATGCCAGGTTGCACAGTAAGCCTTTGTTTGGCCAGACATCAACTACAGACTGGAACAAGTCTCTCCTCTCCTCACAGATAAAGAGAGGAATACACCAAATTGCAAACCCAAATAACAGCCACATTTTGTTTCACTCACTGAATATTAGATGACAGGAAGCAGATAATAGTCCTGACAGACACAAACACATTAGTAGAAATTATTTTTGCATTCTTTTTTTCTTTGTTAGAATTACTTTTGCCCAGTTAGCAATACAGAACCTTCTTCTAAGCAGGAGGAAGGAAAGAACATCTCCAGGTCAGTTAAAAAGTGACCCATTGAAAAAAATACTCATAGATAGGCAGAGAAGGGAAATCTCAATCTGAAGCACAATACCAGCAAGTTAAGAGGGTTATCTATATCCCAACAGATACACGACTCCAAAGAGGGGAGTTTGGCATTTTCACACTTGGATTTTATTACTTCAGAATCACCTTGTCTTAAAGCAGGAAGATGCTTTGCTCTGTTCTCACACAGACTTAAACACAAAATAGAGCAATATGACAGAAGAGCCTCTTTTAGCCTGATGAATTTTCAGGACAGTAAAAAGCTGCCTCATGTTAAAAGCTATGCCTCACTGGTGTGAGAAACAAGAGAACATCTTCATATCCACTTGGGCCACCTGCTTTGACATCTGTGACTCACTTGGATAGTAACTAGAGACTTTAAATCTTTAGTAACTCAAATCTAAGTGAGACAGTTGGTTTCTTCAGAACAGTATTGCTCAGAACAGAGAGAGGTGTTTTAATTGCATACTATATCATTAATACAGATTAATTAAATGGATATAAGAACCACTTCTGATGCGTCTCACAGGCAGCTCTTCTTGGCTGAGTTCTACTTCAACCTCCAAAGAAACTCGACTTCCTCATACAACCAACAAAGGGGCACTGTCTGTTTGTTGGTTTTGTTTTTCAAAAGCAGGTAGAAATTAACTTGGGAAGAAATAGGTTTTCAGAGTTAGTTGTGCAGTCTCACAGCTATGCCTCTACATTGAGTTTCAAGATCCAAGAAGTAATCAGGTCCTAGCGTCACTCATGGTGCCAGAGAAACAGCTCAAACCCCCAGTTTTTCGATAAGCACACTGAATGGGGCAGATTTTTCCTTTCATGCATCTGACTGAGAGAACACCTGAGCAAAACATCCCTTTCCCTGCCACTTACATTTCAAGGGTAATTTCTGTACACAATTTAACTATCAGCTAAACCCCAGGTAATTCTGGTTACAATAGGTACTGAGGCTCCTCTCTTAACCAAATAAAATGTAACTGCAAGTATTTTGCTGCGTTTGGTTGAGAAGTTGCAGGCCAGAAGCTTGCTGAGGGAAGCATGGTCTAAGAGACTGCCATGGAGCTACCAAAGCCCCATGTTTACCCTACTGCAGATTCAGCAGCTTGCTGAGGGAGGCATGGTCTAAGAGACTGCCATGGAGCTACCAAAGCTCCATGTTTACCCTACTGCAGATTCAGCAGCTTGCTGAGGGAAGCATGGTCTAAGAGACTGCCATGGAGCTACCAAAGCTCCATGTTTACCCTACTGCAGATTCAGCAGTGTAAGGGGAGCACAGGAGTGGGGACCTGTGGGCCTGCAAGTAGGCAAATGACCCTTGGGAGTTTCTCCAAGAACAGGCTTCCCTTCCATTTTCCAGATGCAGGCAAAGAGGATGAGGTGGGAGATGGAAGCAAAGCTCAGTCTCTAACTCTGATCCCTCTCCTTGTTACTTCACAGCTTGGTACAAAAGAAGGGTATTTGGTAAAACAAGGCAAAATAGTCAAGGTAAGGAAAACTCTTTGTTACTTGCTTCCACTCTGCAATGAGCCACAGAAGCTAGAGACAGTGCAGAGCTGAAACAGCTTCACCTGCACTCCCCTGCAGAGAAGAACAATTTGTGTTTTGAGCAACAACAGGGCAGGACCTTACACCAGAGCCAGTCAATGGCTTTAAAGTTATTTTTTTTCTTTCCCAAGAAGCCTTACACTAATTTCTCACTAGACAATTATCACACCTTCTTTCAGAATTGGAAGACAAGGTGGTTCACACTGCATAGGAATGAACTGAAGTATTTCAAAGACCAGACAGTAAGTAGCAAACGTGAGTTCTACTCTTTAAGTCTCTGAAGAGGCAGCTGCAGCCTCACATCTGTGCCACAGCTTCCCATCACTGTCAGAGGGCTCAGACCTTTCAAATAAACTCAGAGCTTTGACAATTACTTCAACCAGAGAAAAGAAGTTTTTCAAAGGATAAACATTTACTGTGCTCTGTCAGTCTTACCCACTAGACAGATTTGTTGCTTACAGTACATATTTTGGCTGCCTTGTTCAGTGAGTTTTAAGCTAACAGTACCACACAGCTTTTATTGGTAGCTTTGACCCAACAGACAGCAGTGTTATTAAAATATTGCTACACATCCTGGTAATATCTGGCTTCATTCCTTGCTTTCATCCTTTTCTTTCAAGTGGTCACATAGTACAACTTTCAAACCATTCCTTTAAATGCATCTTCCTTCCTAGCATAGATTAACCTGCTGCATCTGGGTGTCTTTACAGCTTGCTGCTTCATTTCTACCTTGAACTGCATAAAAATAAGAAACACCTCTAGAGTTCCTCCACCCTCACAATACCTCCAGTCTGGGTTCCTTCATAAACACAGCCAAACTTGCTAACATCCCATTTGAAACATCTAAGAGATTTTAACACAACAGCAGGCACGACTGCCCTCTCTCACCAAGCATCACCACTGATAAACAATTACATAGTTACAGGGCCTCCCATTAGTTTTCCTTTCAGTTCAAGCCAACTTGCAGCACGTTTCCAGTACGTTTCAAACGGCAGCACTCCAAATGTTTGAGTAACATTCATGACTTACCAGGGAAGAAGGTGTCATTGTCAGAGGTATGTCCTCCTCGCAGACAGTAGCTCTGGTTTCTCCTGGCACTCCAGTCGTTGCTGTGGTGCTGGAGATACATACAGGTGAGCAACTCGCTGCTAGCCCAAGTTGCTTTCTTGTAGTACAGCATGTAACTAATAGCCACTGAGCTGGGGGAACTGCAGGAAAGCAACAGATACCTCCACGCACCTGGTGAGAGCCGTGAGAACAGCTAAGGGTATTTGGGCAGAGGACAAGCTGTTCTACCTACTTCAGATGCAGATGCCTCTTCCAAGTTGGTCAGCTACATTAGGCTAAAACAAATTACAAAACCTCCTGGTTAAGGAGAAGGAAACTCTCAGGGGAGACAGGTTGTGGTTACACACAAAGCCTATGTCCCTGAGCCTGAAAATGCTCCTGGGCCAGTCCCCAGGAATTCAGACCCACACTGCTCACACACCAAAACTTCTACATTCCTCCTTACTCAGCTTCATCCTTTCAAAGCACTTAGGAATTAAATCTCCAACAGCTGGGTAGGCCTGATAAGACTATAATCATCCCCTTACCTTTCTAAACCTCAGCTGGAAGTGATACCAGACTTACTGCTGTGTCAGTTACATTATAATGCATCAACCAGACCCTCAGCAGTCTATGTGTAACTCAAATCTCCTCTGTCATTGTCTAGATCTGAATTGACTGTCATGAGTTTTATATTTAGCTGAATTTGTTTCATGTTAGTACTGATGTGGTTTGCTAGTTTGGGTTTATGGTGTCACAGTTGTTGTACCTATACCTGGAAAAAACTGGTGTGCCTGTAAAGGGCTGGATGCACTGAGGATGAACCAAGCTAGCCTTACCTTCTGTTTCTGTATGTTCCCATTTTAAAGCCATTTTGTTTTTAAGGCCACAGAACCAATTCGGGCACTTGACTTAACTGAATGCTCAGCTGTGCAATTTGACTATTCCCAGGAAAGAGTCAATTGTTTCTGGTAAGTTGCTGTGCTTTCTCCATTTTGCTGGGAAGGTCAAAATAGCCAGGGAAGTTTGAATTTGGACCACTGATTGCTCCCTTGCCTGTTTGTGACCACCCTCTTTTCTAACTCTTGAGTCTGTTTCTATCAGCCAGCATCCCTCAGTCTTGCATGGCTTTTGCCAAATTACCACTGGCAAAAGGTTTGGGACTTTTAATTGGCAAGGAGGAAGGGTGTAAGCCTGTGTGTAGTGAGCATTTCTTTTCCTAATGATGTAAATGTGTGCAGTCACACGTTGGAAGGAAGGGACCTCAAAAGATCCTCTAGTCCAACCCCCCTGCCAGAGCAGGATCACCTACACCAGATCACACAGGAGCGCATCCAGGAGGGTTGTCACCTAGATCCATGGAAATTAGGTGCAGTTCCCTATTCAGACATTGCTATGGGACGCACAGTAACCGTTTTTGTGGCCAGATGTGGGTTTCTTGTCTTTGTGGGCCTGAGGCAGCATCTTCCTGAGTTGTAAGTAGTCATTGTCAGCTAGACAGAATGGAAACACCACCTCCCTGCCCACCTCTGTCTCAACAGCTGCAGGTGCAGGCCAGCTAGGCTTTGTTTTAGGAAGAAATACCAGTTGTTCTAGCAATTTAAGAACTAGTTTTGTTTGCCTACAGTTTAGTGTTCCCACTAAGGACATACTACCTGTGTGCAAAAACTGGAATAGAAGCTGATGAGTGGATGAAAATCCTGCGCTGGAAACTGGTAAGAGGACGGCACAATGCCGTGAGCAGCATTACCCTTGCTACTACCACCCAAAACCATAGTATTGCACTAGTTCTCCACATCTGCAAAAGGAGAGTGCTTGTTTTGGCTTCCATGCCAACCAGACTGGAAGAGGTATTTCTTGTGTAATGCAGCTACCTGCAAACCTGTTGTAGCATTTTCTAGATGTGCATTTAAGACAAGTACTCATTAAGAAGAAATTGATTCCACCTGTGTAGGTGATAAACAATACAGAGCATCAGTGCAGGCCACACATGTTGAGTCAGGAAGGAAGCAATGAGAAGACAATGTAAAGGCTTGAAAGCCTTACTTCCTTAAAAATACCAGTATTTGGGTCACCCACATCCACATGCATGCCAACAGTAACAGACAATCTTTCTGTTCTAGTCACAAATACGGAAGCAAACGGAGCAGCGTAACGCCACCCTCAGTTCCTAGCCACACCTCCAGCACTTGGCTCCATCAGCAGCAATCGCCTTTGCTAGGGGGAAGGCATGGATGACAAGAGGAGGGCTTCACACATCTCCGTGATTCACAGTGGGCACACACGTGTGGCCTGCACCCAGCTCGGCACACGCAAGGACGTAGACCTGACTGCTCTCAAGCTGCTGAGGCACAAGTAGAAACGGCTGCCAAATGAGAATGTTGGTTTGATGTGCACACAGTGTGTCTGTACTGCACACCCAAGGCAAACATCTGCCAACTAATCACAGAAGTAGTCACACTTTAGAACTGCTGTGGTTATTCAGAGCACTCTCTATAACCTCTGGCAAACTCCGTCACAACCCTTAGCAGCATATTCTGTAACCTTAAGCCAGGTATTTAAAACTGTTCCTTTCCGGAAACATAAATATTTCTGTAGTATGATCTGTTCATGTTCTAAAGCAACAGAAAAACAGAGATAATTTCATTGTTGTAAATAATACCTGTATTACAATCCAGTGAAAATTCCAAGGCCCTTTCCAAGGTGATGGGAGGCACAACAGCAGTTCTGGCCAACTCTGGTTTTGCATGGTTTAGATTTACTCCACAGTGATGCCTGCTTGTTGCAAATGACATTTGTAGGGGGGTGCTGAGCAGCATCCTGCATGCATGCTTATTCACAAACAGGCAGCTGGCTTGGGACACGTATGACAGAGCTGTCACGGGACCTAAGGATAGGTGTCAGGGCTCTACAGAAAGCTTTGCTTGTGGGAGGCACCAGCACCATTAGCAGCAAATTCTGCGCTCCTCACTTCAAGAAAGATTTTGAGATACTGGAACATGTCCAGAGAAGGGCAATGAAGCAGGTGAGGGGCCTGGAGCACAGCCCTGGGAAGAGAGGCTGAGGGAGCTGGAGGTGTTTAGCCTGGAGAAGAGGAGGCTCAGGGGTGACCTCATTGCTGTCTACAACTACCTGAAGGGAGGCTGTAGCCAGGTGGGGGTCAATCTCTTCTGACAGGCAACCAGCAACAGAACAAGGGGACACAGTCTCAAGTTGTGCCAGGGGAGGTCTAGACTGGATGTTAGGAGGAAGTTCTTGCCAGAGAGAGTGGCTGGCATTGGAGTGGGCTGCCCAGGGTGGAGTTGATGTCCCTGGAGGTGTTCAAGAAAAGCCTGGATAAGGCACTTAGTGCCATGGTCTAGTTGATTGGACTGGGCGAGGTTGGCCTGGATGATCTTGGAGGTCTCTTCCAAACTGCTTGATTCTGTGAAATGGGCAGGATTCCCGCACCTCTCCTCTCCGAGAACTGAAAGCAAGGTTTGCCCCCAAACTGCTCAGAATGAAGTACTGCTTGTATTATATTAAATAAACACCACCACACAGAGCAAAACTCTACATTTAAACAAGTACATCCACACAACCTGATATGAATCTGCACCTGTGCATGCTTAACAGCCACAATTGTGGCTTGCTACAGTTGAGGAGTGGAAGCCTGGTCCTTGGCTGATGCAGTCAAAACAGCTGTTTGGAAACAAAATTTGTCACACTGGAGGGTTTCAAGACCAGCTTGGCCAAGACCTTGTAGGTGACTGAGCAACCCTGTTCCTCCTAGTGTGGTGGGGAAAGGAGGGGAGAGAGGGCATCTCCCTGCCCAATGGTCAAGTTTCTGCTGAAACAGCATATGCAACCCTCTGCTGCTATGCAGATTCTGTGGCAGAGGACTTAGTACTGCTCATCCAGCAGGTCAGTGTTCAATAGATGCCTTCGCTGTGAGAAGCCTGAAGGAGTGGAAAAACATACTGGAAGAATAAGGAAAATCTAGGTTTGAGCATACATAGGAATATTTTATTTCAACTTATACATTCAAAACTATTTTTATACAGACTGATTTCTGAGTAAAATGTCATTATAAAACTACCAACTTCTGTATTGCTGTACTGCATTGTTAAAGCTTTATCCTCCTTTTCCCCCTTAAAGAAGAAGTTTAATTAACTGGAATCTCCCATTTAGTTAAAAGCTTTGATGAGTCAGTGCAGGACAAAAGGATGTGTAAGGGGAAAGAGAGAGAGACCCTATTCACCCACAGCATCATTGTTCTGAGAAAACAGCTTGGAAATTAAGCTTGAAGTTTGACCACAAGAGCAAACTTCCCTTTTTCACAGGAACATGCTGGGTAAAAGCATCAGCAGCAAGTGCACTACACACTGTCATTGGCTGGAACCAGGAAGTGTGCTTGGGTAGTCTACAAAGCAGCCATAGACAGGTTGAACCAAAGTGAGTAGCAAGAGTAGGTTCTAGGCAGATGATTCAGTTATGGCAATTAACAAGGCAGGAGTTACAAAATAGGTAGTTCTTTTTATTTCCAAAAAGCCCCACCCACAAGCTATATACAAACTAAATTTGGGTTTGAATTGTGAAGATTCAAATCTTCACAAGGATGCTTATGGGAAATTCATTCATTTAGGAGAATCAGAACATTTGGAAAAGTTTAGCCACAAAATGGCTTTGCCCCACTTACAAATAAAAGGCAGCCCAGAGCCCTAGGGAATGTCTGTGCTACTCACGGCGGTGGAGTAGGAATTTCAAGTCCCTGGCTCCTTTGTGGCAGTGTTGGAACAGCTCGGTGTCTTGATAGCCGTTAAGAGGCTTCTAGATCTTCCCAGGCTCTGGCAGGGTGCTAGGAAAGAGGCAGACAATCTCTGACGTGATCCTGGTTCCTCTTGGCACGAAGGTTTGCAGAGGTACAGGCAGCATCTGTTGCAGATGCACGTAGAAGACAATGTTGGTGACACTTCTCACCACGTTGTGAGGCATTTAATGCCTTCTCCTGGTAAACTTGAGGCACTTACATTTCCAGAGAGTTCAAGCCCAAACCACCAGGGCTAAACTGGTCTTAAGCATGAGGCAGAGCAGAACACGTTGACCAAGCTGAGAGCAGTGAGGCAGAAGCATGTTGTCTGAGCAGAGCAGAACGTAGAGCAGAGCAGTACACACTGAGGCCGAGGCAGCTCAGTTCATATTATTTGCCCGAGTGTGCTGGCTCCTTTGGCCACAGAGATTCACCAATCAAAATGGCAATTGCAAAACTGACCATATTAGGTGAAACCAGAGCTTGCTCACCCTTATTTGGGCAAGGCACTAAGTACCTAAATACCTGTGGGTACTTGTTTATCACTGTGGGATGGGACATAATGGCCCACACCGTTGTTTTCCTCCCACCCTTGCTTCCCCCATCAGCAGAAGGGTGGTGCAAGCCAGGACATCTAATAAGCCTATTAGCCTTCCAGGACAGAGCACAAATGCTTTTTCAGCAGAAATGGCTTGGGGCAGCGTCCAGCTACTTCTATAATGACCAGTAACAGAAAGCTCAGGAGCTCAGTTTAAATGGAACACTGCTGACTGACAGTTGTTATTCTGAGAGAGCTTTCCAGTCAGTAATTCCCAGCACAACCACTCCTCCACTCCCCATCCTGCCTAATACTGAAGGCAGGTGAAGTGTAACCAGGGGACAAATGGCAACCTTTCCTGGCCTGAGGCAGACACCTTCCAAGTACTCTCTTTTGGACCAGCAGAACTTCTGCATCTCAGCACTGGCACAAGACTGGATGTCCTTACCACCCCACTGAGACATGCTGCTTCCTTTCTGTCCTGTCAACTTCCGGATTTTGTACATTTGCAAGTAAGTAAGAGATCTGTTCTCTTCACATAGAAGTTGATGTACTGTAGAGAATGATGGTGTAACAGAAGAATGCACCAGGCTCTGTCATTTAAAAATACTGTATTTTATTTATACTTATTTACTTGGGAAATCCTAAAGGTAAATGAGCTCAGTGTCACCAGTGGTGAAGCCACACCAAGACTATGAGACATGAAATCTTCACAACCATGTTACACACACACAAAAAAAAAACCCCAAACCATGAAGTGAGAGGTTGTTCAGGTGCTTTTATCTGTCCATCAGGAAAACCCTAAAGCAATAGCTATCACAGAAATAGCTTTCTTTTTTAGTGGAAGCAGGATGCAGCTAGCATCCAGATTAGTAGCATTCCCTTGCCAAAGAATCAGTCACATAAGAAAGCTGGGGTATTTATTGATTGTACCAACACATCGCTGCTAGTAAACGTACTCTCCCAATACTCTTTCAACCACATCTCTGGTAACACTGCACAACTGATCTGCTTTCCAACACGCTGTGTACCTGGCCCAAGGACACACCCCACGGCGTGCTCACTCCCCTGGAAAGCAAGAGATCTGCCAGTTGTGTGTTTGAGCCAACAGCATCATGCTGATCTGGCTGAGCTAAACTCCATGGGAGCTATTTTGGTGGTCTCCAGTACTGCACAATACAAGAAGCATGGCCTAAAGTAACAGCCACCTAGAACACACTAGTAGATCATTTCAGATTCAGTACTATGTACAATTTACTCTTACTTAGTACACTAAGGAGCTGTGGTATTTCTTCTGAGACGTGTTATTTGACTGAGGATTGTTGAATCTTCCTGTCCACTGGGCTGCAAAAGGATGCTGCACTCCAGCTATACCATCAAGTTAAGAAACCTCAACAACCTGCCTCAGTTCTTCAAACAGGGGTGTCAGCTCCTTCTCTAAACTTACAATCAGCCCTGTAAAGAGAGAAGAGACAACACATCCCATCAGACAACACCACCAAGAAGCCTTTCTCCAAACCCTGCAGCTTCCTCACCTCCCAAGCCACAGGTGGTGTTTTTCCAAGACATGAAACATTTAACTTCAGCTGCTCAGTCTCCATGGGAAAAGGAGCATCCCCCAGGCAAGGTGACTGCAGCCCCTGGCACTAAAAGGAGCATGGCTGTGCAGTACAGCTCTGCCTCATGCTGCTGATTCCAACAGCTACTGAGGCCCAAGTAGCTGTGCAAGAATTAAATCCATTTTTGTTATATTTATGGCCTTAAATGGCCTTTTTGTTATCCAATGCCCGCACCAGCAAGGCCAGGGGCCTGAAGGAGTTCCCCACCCCACAGAACTGAGAAGGCAAAGCTATATGTTGCCACAGAACATAACCAGGAACTGACAAACTGAAAAACTGGGCTTAAGGTACAGTCCTTGCTGGTGCAGTGAGTGCTCTCACACAGCAGGAGTAAGGTCACTAGAGAAATGCACTTACTAAGAGAGTAACAACTTCACCTAAAATCTACAGATGATTCCGTCTCCCCACACAGAATACACAGACCAAATGCAATGCAGGAGCCAAGTAAATCTGGATAAAGTATTTTCAATTATTTGAACACCTGGGCCTTAAAATACTGCAATAGCTAAACCCTGTGTGAAGACTTACCAGTATTGGCACTGCTGCTAGCAATGAAACTTACTACCAAAGGCAAGCGATTGAACTGCACCACCTGCAAGGGAGAGAACAGCATTCAGACAGCAGCTAACACATCGGAAACACTTTCAGAAACAAGCAGCCTTTGCAGTTTTGAGAGCAAGGAGAAGCAAAAGCCACAGAGCTGACTTGTCAATGCATCTATTTTGTAAGGTTCATTGTTAACAAGATCAGCAGAACTCATATCACAATACAAGCAGCTGCAAGTGGAAAGTCCTGGAGTTTCCCTCCCTTCTGTGCAGTGCTACCCACCTGCAATCTCACTCAGCTGCAAACACTGCAGAGTGCACCACAGACACCACACTCTCCATAGGCTACAAGAGAGCTGGCAGGTTTACTGCTTAAAAGTACAACCCTGTGTATGGAACAATCTCCTCTTCCATTAGTATGGAACCAAAACTTAGAGCACAACAATAAGCTAGTAGCATCAAGAGAAACAAAGCAACATATTTAACGTGCACACTAAACTCACCTATTTATTTATTCTCCAAACAAAGCTAGATACTGTGGGCTAAACAGTAGGCCAGCTTACTGAAGGCAGAATAAAAAGCTCTCAGCACTACTAGAACTTGAGAAGGAGCAGAGACTTTCTAGAAACTGTCTTGAAATCCATCAAATGTGAGTGGCATTTCAAAACTCGCCTTCCTCAAAGTCATACTGGCAGGAAGACCAGCTGTGAAATGGGCTGCAAGTGCTTATTTAACTTTCCATGTCCCTAATTATAAACAAATACCATTTGTAAAAGACAATGTAAACCCTTCCTAACAGATTCATGATTGGCACCTGCTGCAAATTCCCAACTACTGCCCGTTCAGAAACTTCATTTTCAAACAGTAAATCCCAGTTTTGAGAAATATAAGGAAGCCTAACAAATAGGATGGAAGTTTAGCTTAGCCATTTAAGCAGTGTGAGAAAATAAACTGCAAATACTTCAACAGCAACCAAGCAGAAATTTAGCAAAGCTTAAAAGACCCTCTCCCCCTTGCTCAGTGTAGTGTAGGAACAGCTCAGGTCACCGAGAACAGAACATGCTGGAGTTACTCACCTGGTATGTGTTGTAATAGCAGATGATACTTTTGTTTTTAGAAAGACCCAGTTTACTGCCCTGATCTGTGGCAAGGGCAAAGGTGGACAGAAAGCCAGGTCGCAGTGCATGTTCTGGAGCATTATCATTGGCAACTGGAACAAAATAAGAACATCCTGATCTTTTTATGGCATCTACAATGGCATCACAACTCCTTGCTGTGTCAAAAGCAGGCCTGCTCTTGGGGAATGCTTAGGACACCTTACAAACTTCCATAATGAGAACAGGGCAATCTCCATGGGCAGGACATTTAATATTCTATGCATGGCTGATGGTCACTACATCAGTGCCCTCCACAGCATACCTCAGAAACAGACCTTCCCTTTATGATGCACAGTCACTTGTGTTCTGTGTCCCTAGAATTGGTCTGCAGCAATTCCAGCTGATGACTGGCACACTTGAATAACAAGTGAAGATGTGCAAGTTCTGCTAGGTGTTTAAATACTTTGAGGAAAGAAGCCCCACAAATGTCTGCAATACTTGAATCTTTGTATCCTTAAGCAAGTGCACTTACAATGTATAAACCATCTTAAACAAGGAGTTCAGACATATGACAAGAACTACAGTACCAAAAGCAAACTGGATTAGATGATGGGTAAAGGAGATGGCAGCTGCTTTTGGGTACACCCCAGCTGAGTCACAGGATCAGAGGATGTTAGGGGTTGGAAGGGACCCAAGGAGTCCAACCCCCGTGCCAGAGCAGGACAACAATATCTAACACAGATCACAGAGGAACAGACAGGCCTTTAAAGTCTCCATAGAAGGAGACCCCCCNAAGACAGCAACCTCTCCCTGGCCACAACCACCCCTCAGGTAGTTGTAGACAGCAATAAGGTCTCCCCTGAGCCTCCTCTTCTCCAGGCTAAACAACCCCAGCTCCCTCAGCCTCTCCTCATAGGGCTGTGCTCGAGGCCTCTCACCAGCCTCGTCGCCCTTCTCTGGACACGCTCAAGGATTTCAATGTCCCTTCTAAACTGGGGGGCCCAGAACTGAACAGAGTACTCGAGGTGTGGTCTAACCAGTGCAGACCTTACTTTAGATCTTACTTTAGATCTATCAGCCTGTGACTTGAAAATATAAGGACCTCACAGGACTCCAATTCTTTTAACTGAGGAAAAAAAAAAAATCTGTGGCCTACAATTACTGAGGACACAAACAAAATTACAAACTTTAAGAGGTACATATCCAACTACTGAACTTGAAGTAAGCCTAATTTGACTTTTCCACTGTGGATATTCAGGAACTGGGGATAAGCACAGCACATTCTGCTGTACGTTTCCACCCCCTGCTGTTCAAGTCAGGATTTCGTTTGAGGGTGCAGTGAGAAGCTGAAGTTACCTTTGATAACAGGCACACCATCTCTATCTGAGACTACAATAGCATGGAGACCTTCAACGCTGCCAAAAACGAAGAAGAAACATAATTTTAAAAACAGAGTAATTAGTAGCTAAGATAATTTTCCCTGAACAAACGTGCACGGAAGTGGAAAACACAGGGCGGGGGGGGGGGAGGGTAAACAGTGCCTTCACCAATTCACTATTGCATTAAAAAGGAACTTGTTCCCTTTAGAAGCAGTCTCTTAGAGCAGTAAAGAGCTAGATACAAAATAAACCCGTGTGTTTTTCAAGGCACAGAACTTTTAGCTTCAGGGAGAGGACTGATGCTACTGACGACACCGTGTCAGTGAGGCGAGGGCCTCTCTTCGCCGTCCTCGCTCCACCAGGGCCGGTTTCACTTGTGCTTGCACATAACCTCAGACTGCAGCTGTTTAATGCTCTTTGTAACCGGCAATTACCGAAAAGGGAATTACCAAGGATTAGGCAATCGAATCGAGTGGTTTTTTCCACTCCTCATCACGACACGATGAGCACACTGCCTACCAAACGAGTGAAAGCTTAAACTGCCTTAGTTTTAAGGTACTTCCAGTTCACTTAAACAACGAAACAGAAGCGCCTACGGGATTAACCGACCCCCTGTACCGCCAGAGAAACCGGCAGTTAACATCTCGCAACAGTCGGGCAGTGTCCGGATTGTAATCCGTAATTTGAAAGCGCCTTCCCCTCCAGCCCCGCCACCAGCACAAGACCGCACCCTGCTTGGACCCCCCGCTCCGGTTACCTCGGCAGCTTCTTGTACAGGAACCTCTTCAGGTCCTGGGGGCAGAGATGGACCGAACGTTATTTATTTCCACAGCGAGCCGGCGTATGGAGCCCCCAGCGGGGCCCTCCAGGGGCCATCTCCCTTCCCACCAGCTCTCCACACCCGTACCTGTCCCGCCGCTCGCCCCCTCCGCGCCCCTTGGCCTCCGGCCGAGCAGCCGCCCGCACCCCAACCGCCACCCAGCTACCCCAAGGAGCCACACTTACGTCGGCCATGATTAGGGAGCTGCCGGCGCTGCCACCTCGGCGGGCCTACGAGACGAGAGGGCGCCCGGTCACAGGCACGGCACAACGGGAGCGGCCCCGGTACGAAGGAGGGGGAACAGCGAGCGGGCGCGCTCCTTTCCTGAGGCCCAGCCGCCTCCCCCAACCCTGCCGCACAGGTAGAGGCCGCTCTTACCCGCCTCACAAAGAGAAAGCGGCTGGGCAAGGAAGGACCGTGTCGCCTGAGTGTGTGCGTGGAGGGGCACTGCCCGCCCCACCCTACCTGTCCACACTGCCACCCCCTCCGCGCCCCCCGGCCGGACTCCGCCGCGGCCGCCACTTCCCCTTTAAGCCTCTATCACATGACGGCAGTTGGCCCTCCCGAGCCCGGAAGCGCTTCCCCGCTGCCGCCCCGCCCAAGCAGCGCCGCACGGTCCCGCGGCTGGCCGGGGCGCGGCAGCTGGGGTGCCCCATCTGCCGGCTCAGCCAGACGAGCCTCTGGGCAGAAAGCGTTGCGGATGGCAAAAGCCTTCAAAGCGGAGCAGAGCCGTCTCGTGGGCTTGTTTTGGGTGGTTCCACGCAGCTACGCGAGCGCCTCGAGCTTCCCCTCTGACCGGTGGAGCGTTAGCGGAGGCAGTTTGGGGCACCGCTGGGAACGGCGGTACAATCTCGGCGGAAGAAAAAAAACCCAGACCCATAAAGAAGCAGTACAAAAAACCACCAAACCCCCAAACTTCCAGAAACGTCCCTTTCTGCCGAGTACACTCACACTTGGTGTTATTCTTCCAGTAATACTCGTTTCTGTCTTTTTCAGATCTAGTCCATCAAGGCAGGAGCTGCAGGTTAACGATTTAACAGCCAAGGTGAATCAATAAAAACATCCAGCAACGGTAGCAACGGCAATTATTGGTCCGGTTTTAGTCTGGTACCTTCTAGATAATACTCAACCTCTATTTTTCCTTAAAAAGCTGCTACATGCCAAGCACTGCTGACACTCGAGGATCATGCTTAGATACCAATACTGGAGCTTAAAGCAGATAAAAAAGATGTTCACCTGAGCCTGCGTCAGGAATGGTGTGGCCAGCAGGAGCAGGGAGGTCATTCTGCCCCTGTACTCTGCACTGGTTAGACCACACCTCGAGTACTGTGTTCAGTTCTGGGCCCCCCAGTTTAGAAGGGACATTGAGATGCTTGAGCGTGTCCAGAGAAGGGCGACGAGGCTGGTGAGAGGCCTCGAGCACAGCCCTACGAGGAGAGGCTGAGGGAGCTGGGATTGTTTAGCCTGGAGAAGAGGAGGCTCAGGGGTGACCTTATTGCTGTCTACAACTACCTGAGGGGTGGTTGTGGCCAGGGGGAGGTTGCTCTCTTCTCTCAGGTGGCCAGCACCAGAACGAGAGGACACAGCCTCAGGCTGCGCCAGGGGAAGTTTAGGCTGGAGGTGAGGAGAAAGTTCTTCACTGAGAGAGTCATTGGCCACTGGAATGGGCTGCCCAGGGAGGTGGTGGAGTCGCCGTCCCTGGAGCTGTTCAAGGCAGGATTGGACGTGGCACTTGGTGCCATGGTCTAGCCTTGAGCTCTGTGGTAACGGCTTGGACTTGCTGATCTGTGAGGTCTCTTCCAACCTTGGTGATACTGTGAGACTGTGAAAACTGCTACTGTTTCTGAATATATCGATCTGAAGAAGTTTTTTAAAAGCCCCAAAGAACCAGAGATAAACCTCTGTTTGTTTGTTTGTTTTTTGTTAAAGTAACAGAGCTCATCCAAAAGGGCAAATTTATCTGAATACCGAGAATCAATACCTCTTTCTCAATCCGAGGCTTGCAGACATTGCAATTTATTAAGGACTTGGCTGTACTACATAGGTGCTTCAAGAAATCACCACAAAAATGTGAGCTTTTGGTACTATCTTGAAAATGCTACCCAGGACCCACTCACTTCTTAAAATATTCCCTATTACACACTAAAAAAAGTTTGAAAATGCAGTTAGTGTTTTACAGCTTGTAGGCATTCACTCTGTTCTTGTGAGACTCCACCTGGAATATTGTGTCCAGTTCTGGTGTCCCCATCATAAGAGGGACATAGATCTGTTGGAACAAGTGCAGAGGAGGGCCACAATGATCATGGGACTGGAACACCTCTGCTAGGATGACACAAGCTGAGGGAACTGGGGTTGTTCAGCCTGGAGGAGACTCCAGGGGGACCTTATAACTGCCTTCCAGTACTTGAAGAGAACCTACAGGAAGGCTGGAGATGGACTTTTTTGTGTGTCCACCAAACACATTTTTACATTTGAAGAGTATCCACCAACAGGATGAGAGGAAAGGAATGGATTAAACTTAAAGGAGAATAGGTTTAGATTGGATCTTTGGGAGAAATTCTCCACTATGAGGGTGGCAAGGCTCTGGAATGGATTATCCAGAGAGGCTGCAGATGCCTCCTCCCTGAAGATGTTCAAAACCAGGTTGGATGGGGCCTTGAGTAACCTGGTCTAGTTGAGAGGTGTCCTTGCCCCTGGCAGGGAGGTTGGATTAGATGATCTCTAAGGTCTCTTCCAGCCTAAGCCATTCTATGATTCTATGATGCTCACTGTTTGATTTTAGTTGTTTCACTGTCATGCTGACTGAAAGCTATACAAAGGCATCTGTGAGATGGCTCCTGTGTCACTAATATTAATGTTTCTATGACAGCCTACATAGAGAGAAAACCATTATTAGCAAGAAAAAGTATATTCTGCATGAAGGATAAAGTAACCAAACAATACATTTTAGTATGATTTCTAACACCACAGAGAAACCTGACATTCAGTTCCTGCCAGAGGGAGAAGTCTCACAGTTATCCTGGAGAAATTTGGGGGGGTAACGCATCCTGATCTAGGGTAGGGTGTCCCTGCCCATGGCAGGGGGCTTGGAATTAGATGATCCTTGTGGTCTCTTCCAACCCTGACTGATTCTATGATATTTCTTTACATCAAGTATGGTATAAGATTGTTACATCTGCTATGTGGTACCCTTTTCTCCAGGCTCTACCCAGCGAGTTACAAAGGAGCATGGGGAAACAACACGGAGCCATCAGTGGTGCTTGCAAGGTTAGCTGGGAGCAGTAGTACCAGGGCTTCTGACTGCTGGTCCCCATGAACAGGTATGGCCAAGCTCCTTCTGATGAAACTGGCTGCACACAAGTAACCCAGGACAACTGAGAAGCCAGTTAAAAGTTATAGCTTTGGGAATTTGTATATTAATTGATTTTAAATATATACAGAAAGCATATCCTTGCCTTTCCATTTTAATCATTTTAGAGCATTAATTACATAAAAAATGCATATAAATTAAAGTTTTCTCTGCTGCCTTTTTATACTCTTATATTTCAGTGACTTTAATGTTCTACCTCTCCCTGGAAACTTGTAAAGGAATCAAAACTTGTTTAAAATGAAGAAAAAAATAGAATTAAAATTTCATCTTATTTTACTTAGTTTGAGAACTTGGGAAATGTTCATCAGATGCAAATGCTGAACTCACTTGTGACTCAGGATGCTCCATAAATAGAACACATATTGATTTTGTACTTCAGCTGATTCCAATCATCTCCCTTTCTCATGCTATGCCAAAGAGTCACGCCAAGAGATTCTTCTCTTTTTGCAGGATTTCCCTGCTTGCCCTTTTAAAGGAGAAATCAAGAGCCATGCTCATGCCACCTTTAACTCTGGATTAAACACATGTAATTACCAAATAAAAAGAGAGTTAATTCTAGATAGCTAGAAAAGCTGAGGGATTTTCAGTCATGCTCTTCCAATCCAGTTGTGTTTTTCTCTTTCCAGTGACTTATTTTAAATAAGAACTTCACCTTCTAAAGAAAGGTAACCTGAAAAGATTCAAGCGCTCCACCCTCTTCAGTCAGCATCTTGCTCGTAAGAAAATGTGTTCTGAACTCTCCAGCAGATTCCCTCAACAAAATCAGGCAAGATAATGACATTTCTGAAGGAAAAAAACTTCATACTTGAGAAAAAAAAAAAAGAGTAACAAATACAAGGAGAGAAAAACCCACTTGGAATAGTAAAAGAATGTTTGCAGGCCCTATTCAGAGCAGGTTAATCTTCAGGATTTCCTGCTACAGGAAACTGTGGCATCCTTCTGCATATCACTGCATGTTTCAAAGTGTGCAACTATTTAATCTGGGAAGTGCTAAGTACCATTCTTCCACCAGTGTGTAAACACAGTAACTGTTTCCTTCTCAGAAAGTGGCACTTGCAACAGGTATTCCAATGAAATGTGGCAGCCTAGGACTAGCTTTTAAACCACTGGGATGTCTGAGTTGCCAGAGGACACATCCAGTGCCTCATTCCAGTCTGTGAAGGTACCAGTAGTGATCAAACCAATGTAATGCAGCTTGACATCTGGCCATTTTCCTGCTTTTCCCTGCAGTAGAAGGAGCTGCAGACAAGACATAACTCATCTGATCATTACAGGCAGCTCTGCTACAACCCAGAGAGGTTGTGGTGTTTCCTTCTCTGGAGACTTTCAAGACCCGCCTGGATGCATTCCTGTGCGACCTGCGCTAGATTCTATGGTCCTGCTTTGGCAGTGGGATGGACTCAGTCTTTGTAGGTCACTTCCAAGCCCTAAAATCCTGTGATCCTGTGTCCATCTCTTCACTCTGAGTTCACTGTTTGATACTCAACAAACACGCCATGTATCCTTTTTCCTCTTAGCTACATCATCTGCAAGCTCAGACTCCTTTGGGAATGGGAAGGCTCAGGTATTTGTCAAAGGCTTTGGAGCAATTTCCTTCTGTTAAGAAGACACAGGAGTACCAATATGTACTTTGATAGTTTGTTTTCATTAGAATAATTACAATACATTCTGGACAGTTACAAAATCGGGGGAATCGCATTTTCGCCCGAAATTTCTATTGCAAACGTCAAACATTTGTGTGCCTGGCTGTTACTTCTGCACACTTACCACCTCAGTGAGAACATCCAGCACAGAAACCCTTTTCTGTTGTTGTTTCAGCAGCTTGCAGTTCTGCTCTGTGCCTCAGGCTTTAATGTCTCCACCTTGAAAGCTGGTTTAAGCTGCTCAGTTAAAAACCCGCAGCTACTCTTTCTCCTGTTACACTGATTCGATAGAGACACTTCCAGCAGGACAGTTCAGAAAAGGTATAAATGTAAAATGATTTCTGGGCCACTTAGAGCAACTGCATTTAGCATCTCTCTGAAGTCAAATCCTGCTCTAGATCAGAAGGAATTGCAATGAAGTCAGTCAAGTATTTAGACTTTCAATGTAGGAGGAGAATTTAGGCCCACAAAACCTGATAGAGTTGTTCCGAGACAGCAGTTTTCTCAAACAAGAAACACTGCCCTTAGCACGAACCGCTGGACGCCCTCAAAGACAAGAAATGTTCTCCTGCATAGCGCTGTTAAAGTGTAAAAACATCAGCTACTGAACCTAAAAACATTTTCAACACAACTTTTCATAAAGTACTTTAAGTACACTGTACTTAGCTGCTTCAAAACACCTCTCTGCATCAGCAGGTGTGGCTACATAGAGCTTCCATGTACAGGCTGCTGAGTTACATGATCTTGTGTGTAGGAGCCAAAGGGGGTGTTTGCTCCTTTCTAGGAAGCCATTCCTACAACATTCTGGTCCAGAAAAATGCATACTCTACCTCCTCTTCCTCCACTCTGGGACAACTGATATGGCTCTGATCTTAGGAGCATACTGCAAACTAGGCAAAACATTTAGTTGGCAAAAGTGTTGAAAGGCACATAGCTTGTCCTTAGCAAGATTTCCCTGTTCCATTTGTGGTGCCCAATGAGGGATCAGTGTTGGGACCTAGCTGAAAGAAAAAAAGTAGTAAGAAAATGGACGCCTACCAGAAAAAAAAAAACACCAACAGGTTGGACCCCTGCCCCCTCTTTATTTTTTTAACTTTAATGTCTTTTAATATTGCATGTTTCCCTCTGCCTTTCCAGTGAAAATTAAGGAAGCTATGGATGCATATTAACCATATATATGGACTTACTACTACTGGTAGAGCTGCTGTAAACTGTCGCAAGGACTAAAAGCAATGCTTCTAATGGTCTGTACAGCCTTTGCAAATGAAAAGAGATTAGTGTGGTTCTTGAAAGTTTCCTCAGCATTGCTTAGAAATGCCAAAAAACTACAACAGCTAACTGCTACTCTACACCGGCTCAATATACCCCAACAGATATTTTAGGAATATATGCCATTATATTTAAAAATAACAAGTTCCTCTAAGCTGGTAAAGCTAGAAGATATTACATAGAGTTAGAGATTAAAACAGTTAAAAACTCTGGTTTCAACTCCACACACTTGACATCTGAAGAGGAGTGATGTGATCATACTATTTATTCCATCGGTGAGACAAAATGTTGTATGGAACTAAAATTTCTGAGCTGTTTTGTTTTTGGTTTTTTTTTTTTTAAATAGAAAGTCATTTAACTCATATATACACAAAGTGTTCTTTCCACAGATATTTACATGGCAAATATGTTAGAGGAGAACCACTATGACTAAGTCTCTACAGGTATAGTATCCATTCTGAGCTATTCTCTCCGCTGAAAGAATTCACGGAAGCTTGGAAGGAAAAAAATCTAGACAGTTAAAGTTACCTATATTTCACAGTAGGTAAAGAAGCCATTAAATGATATTTCAGCATAAGGTCTCTGGAAACAGCTACACAGTAGAGTTTTACATCCACCCCTCTTTTCCAGCATTCATGGTGAAACTAAATCTCCTCTGAATTTACAAGAGAGATAGCGGCGTTATGTGAAGATGTAGGTGTGCAGTGGTGGTTCACCCTCCTCGATAGAGGCTGGTCAGCCGTTCGAGTTCTTTGCAGTTGTCCATGGGCATGGAGTCTGCTTTCTTTCGGAGACGGTCATCTCGATATACTTTTGCTGCATAAAGTAGGTCTGTTTCTTTAAGGGAAAACAGAGAAAAGAGTTGTCAGGTTAAAACCAGAATACTTCCAGGCTAAACCAGAATACTTTTCAGGCTAAAACAGTAGGTCTGTTTCTTTAAGACAAAACAAAGAAAAGAGTTTTCAGGTTAAAACTAGAATACTTCCAGGTTAAACCAGAA
>WAAF01004783.1:367839-436537 GCA_013400475.1 Tricholaema leucomelas | reverse complement strand
TTTCTTTCGCCAGGCTAAACCAGAAAACTTTTCAGGCTAAAAGAGTAGGTCTTTTTCTTTAAGACAAAACAGAGAAAAGAGTTGTCAGGTTAAAACCAGAATACTTCCAGGCTAAACCAGAAAACTTTTCAGGCTAAAAGAGTAAGTCTTTTTCTTTAAGACAAAACAGAGAAAAGAGTTGTCAGGTTAAAACCAGAATACTTTTCAGGCTAACAGAGTAGGTCTGTTTCTTTAAGGAAAAACAGAGAAAAGAGTTGTCAGGTTAAAACTAGAATACTTCCAGGCTAAACCAGAACACTTTTCAGGCTAAAAGAGTAGGTCTCTTTCTTTAAGACAAAACAGAGAAAAGAGTTGTCAGATTAAAACCAGAATACTTCCAGGTTAAACCCAGAACACTTTTCAGGCTAAACCAGAATACTTTCAGGCTAAAACAGAAGCTCTGTTTCTTTAAGGGAAAACAGAAAAGAGTTTTCAGTTAAAAACAGAATGTGATACATTCTTTCTCAGAGTTGTACAGAATGCCTCAAGGTTTAGTGATTAGGTGTTGTGCTGAGGAGGCATTTAAGGCCAGGCTGATGAAGCTCTGGCCAGCCTGATCTAGGGTAGGGTGTCCCTGCCTTTGGCAGGGGGGTTGGAACTGGGTGATCCTTGTGGTCTCTTCCAACCCTGACTGATTCTATGATTCGGTTCAGTCAAGGCCTTGTCAGTGTGAAACTAATGACTGGACTCGATGATCCTGAAGGTCTTTTCCAATCTAAGAAATTCTGTGATTCTGTTTAATCCTTGCCCTCTTTTCCTTCTATCCTAACTAACCAGTGATGTTCCCTGATCAGCACTGATACAGCTTCCCTCTGCTGGCTCTTCACAAGCACTTCATCTTTCTGAGCAGGAAAAGTGGCAACAGCCTTCCAGCACTCTCATATTTCTTACATCAGTAGCTGATTAAAACCAACCTGATTAAAACCAACCAACCAAATCCCCTGCTACTTCTGTATTGAAAATACAAGGCACACTCAGTGATCTTGCATATGATTGACAGCTCTAGTGTCTTGTCTGGGCCCAAAAATCCATTCTCATTGCTGAGCATGTGTGCTAGTTTGAGCCTAGCTGGGATATTTTGGTGAGAAGAATTAGACTATAGGCTGTGAAAAGGAAACAATGGTGATGTCTGCTTCATTCAGAAGCTTGCTGAGATGTATAAAAACAAGAACATAAACATAGATAACAGAGTTGCTCTCTGGCTCTGGCTGCCTCCCTTCTCTCCCTAACCTGCTGTCTGTGTAACTAATCCGTCTGCTTCCTAACCCCCCTGGCTGATCCTCCAAACTCACCTTGAATGTAAGGCAAAGTCTGGGATAAGGTAGAGGGGTGGGAGGTGGAAGGTTGGTTGGGAGCCCCTCCTGGGGACTCTGGTTTCTGGGAGGGCTGTTGTGTTTCTGTACTACCTTTTTAACTTGTATATTTCTGTATATAGCTGTAAATACTGTAAATATCTGCTTGTATATTGTGCTGAGCTGTAAATAGAAACCTTCATTTCTTTAATTTCCAGCCTCTGAGTCTAGTCTGGGTGATTTTCTTAAGTGTGGAGGGGCAGGTAACACCCAAACCATCACAGCATGTTACTTCAGCTCATGCTGCTTCAGCCTGCCAGCGTTCAGAGGTATTAATAAAAGAGCTCTGTGTTACACTGCTGTTCAGCAGCTTGACACTGCCAAGCCTTTTAATTCTGTAAAATCTTTTCCATCCCTTCAACTCCAAATGGATTAGCAAGGCATTCTTAAATGTCAATCAACTTTAACTGTCAAGGAGATCCAACAGATAACAGGTATTTTAAATCCATAAACCCACAAAATCAACTGTTTCTATAAAGAGAGAAAAATCTATTAGGGGCTGCTTACTCAAAATCGATCTGGTTAGTTTTCCACAATCTGATAAATGGCAAATAGCAAACAATATGACAGTCACCACCTTCAGGTTATTTTTTGTTTGTTAGACTAGGGTCATCACATTTTTTTCCAGTAAATATGTACACACAGCATGGGTCTCTTTGCTTTGTCCGAGATTCTGTTCGTGCTTAAAAAAGGAAGCATGTGGAGAACAAAGGCTGAAAAATGGGAAAGGTATTCTTTGCCCTCTTTCCCTCCCTGGGTGGAAACTGCTTATTAATTACATGTGTTCTTGTGGCCACAGAAGCCAGTGCCATTCTGGGGTGTATTAGAAGGGCTGTGGTTAGTAGGTTGAGAGAGGTTCTCCTCCTGTACTCTGCCCTGGTGAGGCTGCATCTGGAATATTGTGTCCAGTTCTGGGCCCTTCAGTTAATGAAGGACCTCTGAGAACTGCTTGAAAGAGTCCAGCACAGAGCTACAAAGGTACCGAAGGTAGTGGAACATTTTCCTTGTGAGGGGAGACTGAGGGAGCTGGGGCTCCTTAGCTTGAGGAAGAGGAGCCTGTGAGGTGACCTCACCAATATTTTAAGTATGTAAAGGGTGAGTGCTAGGAGCATGGAGCCAGGTTCTGCTTGGTGATGCCTGATAGAATAGAATCAATAGAATCAATCAGGTTGGAAGAGACCTCCAAGCTCATCCAGTCCAACCTAGCACCCAGCCCTATCCAGTCAACCAGACCATGGCACTAAGTGCCTCATCCAGTCTTTTCCTGAACACCCCCAGGGATGGTGACTCCACCACCTCCCTGGGCAGCCCATTCCAATGCCAATCACTCTCTCTGTGAAGAACTTCCTCCTAACATCCAGCCTATACTTCCCTCGGCACAACTTGATGACAGAACAAAGAGCAATGGGTGGTAGCTGAGGCACAGAAGTTCCATGGAAACATGAATTAAAATTTAGACAGTAAATGTTATTACAGGAGACACAAATGCAACATGCCAGTAAATCTAAGTGCAATGACTGGGTCAATAAAAGCAAACTATCCATAAGATCTACACTCTGATGGAAAAAAAAAACCCAAACAAGTACTTTGTACTCTTTCTATAGTGCTGGATTATATCTTGTTTTTAATTTTCTGCTACTAGGCAGCTCTCATTTTGGCAGACTAGCTTGTTGTAAGATTACCAACTTGCAGATGTAACATTACTCATTTCATCAAGAGTGAACACAGTCAGACATTTCAAGATGACCAAAGGACTTGGAAAAATGCCAAAAGTTTTTGATATTTGCTTAAGAATTGTAATCAAAGGTTCTCTGATGACTTCCTGTGTTTGAAAAAACTGGAGAAAATATTCTGATCTAGCAATCTGGGCAATATTCTTAAAGGATTGGTGGTTCTCTTTCATGCATGGGACCACCTGCAGAGTTTTCTGCCCACAAGCCTTTCATGTGGACAATTTGTAAAACCCTAGAGGTTTACTTAAAATCATAGAATCAGTCAGGGTTGGAAGGGACCACAACAATCAGCCAGTTCCAACCCCCCCTGCCATGGGCAGGCACACCCTACCCTAGATCAGGCTGGCCACAGCCTCATCCAGCCTGGCCTTGAACACCTCCAGGGATGGGGCCTCACCCACCTCCTGTGCAACCCATTCCAGGCTCTCACCACTCTCAAGCTGAACAACTTCCTCCTCACGTCCAGTCTGAATCTCCCCATCTCCAGCTTCGCTCCATTCCCCCTAGTCCTGTCACTCCCTGATAGCCTAAAAAGTCCCTCCCCAGCTTTTTTTAGGCCCCCTTCAGATACTGAAAGGCCACAATAAGCTCACCTTGGAACCTCCTACTTATGCATAAGCAACATGTACTCATGAGTAAGGACTATAAAGCCTCCAGGAACTCTTGAGCCTGCTATGCATGGGCAATGCAGCTTGTGCAAGCCAACTCTACAGCATGCATGTAGTCCTGCTCAGGCCTCTGACCAGCCATGACGCCAGGCAGTCTTTTACACCTGGCAGAAGCTTAGGGACCATTTCAGCTGAAAGGCTTGGCATCACTGGACTGCAAAGAGTAAAGCTGTGCAGGAACACAGGATTTCATTCAGAGAAGAGCATTCTGTTTGCTTCTGCTCAGTTTACTGACAGTTAACTACTTCTTTAATCCAGCAAACTATTACCTAAGTTTACCAGCTGAAAAGTTGCAACCCTCCAGCTGCAATACTGATGTTGTTTCAGCAACACTGGTCTCACAGAGCATGAAAGGTTCAAAACAATGGTCAGAGGTAACAGGTCAAAATAGATTATGATTTGGAGATGGTCAATGCCATTTTATGCTTTAACTCTGAATGCAAGGCTTTTCACATAAAAGAGCTTCTTGTATAGTATTAAAGTAGAATAGAATCAATAGAATAGAATCAATCAATCAGGTTGGAAGAGACCTCTAAGATCATCCAGGCCAACCTATCATCCAGCCCTATCCAGTCAACCAGACCATGGCACTAAGTGCCTCATCCAGGCTTTTCCTGAACACCCCCAGGGACGGTGACTCCACCACCTCTCTGAAAAGTAAAAAACTCCTGGGTTTAAGATCTAATATAGCCAAGGTACCAAGTCCAGGGAGAAAAATTACTCATCACTGGCAGAATACTAAGCACTGATTCACATGCTGCATGTCCTTAGTATGTACTGTGGTCCCAGGCAGATTCTTTTCCTTTGCTATAAACAGCTACAGAGGCTTTTCCTTTAAATATTTTATATATAAAAGCACCTAGAGAAATGAGATATTGCCAAGATAAAATAATGTGGAAGAAAGTAGAATGCTTAGCTTTCATCCTTAACTGAAAGAGCAATTTCTTGCTCGTTATCAGTTCACTGTGGTCTTTAATTTCCTGAGGAACGGTAACAGCAGGTTAAAGTTGCTGATGATTTGGTGACGGTTCTTAGGCCACCGAGTGAAACAGAAATTAAGTGACACTGGGAACACCTAGAGAAGTTAGAAAGCACAGAGAACCTTACACTTGTGCTCTCACTTAGGTATTTTAACAAAACAAGCATTTCTTGGCTCTCGCTTCTGGCTGTGCTTTCTTTCTGGTGGTCTGGTCTCTGTGGCTGTCTCTGCGTTTGACTCTCTAGTCCACCTAGCCCTTTTTCCTCTAACCTCCTTGTTGTCTTTCTGACCTCTCACCTCAGATCTCCAGATTTATCACGTTGACATATACGTGGGTTGATCTGGTTGTTTCTGAGGGAAGGAGGGAGGTGGAGGAGGGGATTGGGTTGGGAGCCCTCCTGGGGACTCTGATTGTTTCTGGGAGGAGTATTGTGTTTCTGTATTACTTTTACCTTGTATATTTCTGTATATAGCTGTAAACATCGTAAATATCTGCTTGTATGTTGTGCTAAGCTGTAAATATAAAGCTTCGTTCCTTAATTTCCAGCTGTCTGAGTCAGGAGGAAGTTCTTCCCAGAGAGAGTGATTTGGCATTGGAACAGGCTGCCCAGGGAGGTGATGGAGTTGCCATCCCTGGAGGTGTTCAAGGAAAGCCTGGATGGGGCACTTAGTGCCATGGTCTAGTTGATTGGACAGGGCTGGGTGCTAGGTTGGCCTGGATGAGCTTGGAGGTCTCTTCCAACCTGGTTTGTTCTATGATTCTATGATTCTTTCTTGCTGAGGCCATCTTTTTCATTAAATAGCAATACATACTTTCATGAAATCACATATATTACCCAACTTACTTTGTTGCCTCTCTTTCCAGCAGTTGTTACGAATGTTGGACACATAATCCTCTTCCACACTCTTCTCCACTTTCTGTAATGATGCTCCTTTGTATTCATTTCTAAAGTCCTTATTGACATAATATACGACGTGCAAGTTTTCTGTCTGCATTTGTATGACTTGCCCTGTACTTCTGCAATAAAGGAGGGAGAGAGGAGAGAGAAACTAGAGGCTGATTTTTTTTTTTTCACACCACAAATACACTTTCAAAATCTATTGTTATTACAGAAGCACAGCACATTACTGAACTTGCCATTTCAAGGCAAGCAATGAAGTGAATGGTTATATAATCTGCCACAGAATAAAATTACTTACTTTACCTGAACATTGAATTTCTGTGCTTAAACCCCTGACCTTGAAAAAAAACCCTCACTTTATTAAGACACACTTAGGCAAATAGAAGGTTTGATAATAGAAAACTACAAACTCAGCAGAAAGAAAACGAGCTCACTATTCTGCAGTAACCTGGCAGAAGCATCTCCAAGTCTAAAGTGTTTTCTGCCAGTCCTGACAAATCCGTTTTCCTGCTGGCATTCTGCAGATTAAAAAATCAAATATTGTGTGCAAACATTTTGGCATAAAACTGCTTATAAGCATCATGACAGCTTAGCTGCAGAAGGGAAAAACATCACACTCTGGAAATAAAGAACTCTGAAAAATATGACAGGAGAAAACAAACCTTGCTGTGGTGGGTTTGAGAGCTCTGCAAGCAACTAAAGATCTTCAAAATAACTGTGGCAAGTAGGCTAAGTCTACAGGCTACTTTGCATGCTTGGTTAAATTTATTTTTTCTCAAGGAAAAAAAAGGTTTTTATACCCTACTGTACAAAACAGACAAGTTTCACAAGTAGAATTCTTTGCAAGAAAATGAAGATAAGTAATTTTACCCTCCCTTAGAACGAAGCGTGAAGAACAGACCATTTACCCAGCCCTCATCTAGTTCAAAACTTAAACAAGGAGGAGAAAGTTGCTTTCAAGTAGTTCACTTACTGCAGGCATAGAAGGCTCCCTAAAGAATAATAAGCCTTATTAAGTCCCAGAATTGGATCAAATATGTTTGAGGTGCAAACACCTTTGCAGGTTGTGAGGATCAACAACCTTGTATTAGAAGACATCCTAAACTCCAGGTATTGCTGACCTCTTTCCTCCATTACATTGACAGAGCAGGCTCTTAGCACCTAACTTTCAAGTTTTGTTCTTTGCCTATACATTTCTTCCCTTTCCTCACTGTGGGACATCATGGATGAACTAATGGAAAGCCCTCCAAAATGGTTCCAAGTGTGACAGGGTTATTACCATATCCTTCCCTTTGTTTCAAGCTAATGTAATTGAGCATTACTTACGATCTTGGGTATAAGGCGTAAGGAGGGTTAGAGACCATCAACTGGCTCAACAAGGAGACAAGGATTAACACAATAATAGGCATCAGCTGAATGAACATAGAGAAACCTCCCTAAGGAAGAAAAGAGATTTCACAAAACAGCACTAAGTCAACAGGTACATCTGACAAGGTTTAACACTGAGCATGACGCTCTGCTTTAAGCATCGAAAGCTGCTAGGAAAATTACAGCTACGACCCTGCAAACCCTGTGATGTTACCTTAGCTTTCCAATGCATACACAGCATTCAGAGTGCTCAAGCTGCAAGAGTTCATCCATGGGTTAGCATGCAGCCATAAGCGATTTCTAAATCAATTGCTGGATTAATTTACATTGAATGCCATGGTTTGGCCTCATCTTTAGAGTCCCATGTAATCATACAGATGTGGGTATCATTCATATAAATGAACACTGAGCTTTTAGTTCAATTCTTACTTCAGTCCAAATAACATTTTATATGTAGACAAGGATTAGGGACCGGAGTTAGTGGCATATTTAGGCTAATGCTACCAGCCACTAGTAAGATAGTGACATACAGTAACAGATAAAGGCAAGTTATTATCTTCCCAAATGTGCATGTCTATTTACTAATCAGTAAGACTACAACCTGCCCAAGCTTCAAAATATAGAACTAGCAATTATAAATCTTCCTCTACAGAACAGAGCCCCTGCACAAACAGGCAGGTGACTCTCAGCAAATTTAACTATCCATAGTTCAAAATCAATGGTGTATAAACATACATCACCCCTCTCCTCCTCCCTCTCATGTCCACTCTGACGGTGCTGATTAGGATGACTGTAGCCAGCACGACCATTAGAAAATGAATGTACACTACCTAAGGAAAGAAATATCCACATTCAAATCATGCAACCCCCCCAACTATTTAGTATCATCATAGTATCACAGTATCATCAGGGTTGGAAGAGACCTCACAGATCACCAAGTCCAACCCTTCACCACAGAGCTCAAGGCCAGACCATGGCACTAAGTGCCACGTCCAATCCTGCCTTGAACAGCTGCAGGGACGGCGACTCCACCACCTCCCTGGGCAGCCCATTCCAGTAGCCAATGACTCTCTCAGTGAAGAACTTTCTCCTCACCTCAAGCCTAAATTTCCCCTGGCGCAGCCTGAGGCTGTGTCCTCTCGTTCTGGCGCTGGCCACCTGAGAGAAGAGAGCAACCTCCCCCTGGCCACAACCACCCCTCAGGTAGTTGTAGACAGCAATAAGGTCACCCCTGAGCCTCCTCCAGGCTAAACAACCCCAGCTCCCTCAGCCTCTCCTCGTAGGGCTGTGCTCGAGGCCTCTCACCAGCCTCGTTGCCCTTCTCTGGACACGCTCAAGGATTTCAATGTCCCTTCTAAACTGGAGGACAATACAGAACTAACAACAGAAAGCCTTTAAAATTACAGAACAATGACACATCATTTTAAGAGATCTTACCATTTCAAAGTCTAAATATTTCAAACTCTTAAGACAACTGATTTCATGTACCACAGAATCACCGTAGTAACCCTAAAGAACTGTCCTCACATTTTGAGGATTTAGCAGCACTTAGAAAAAAAACAATCTGATGCACATGAAAGAGTTGGAGTCAGAGGCAAGGTTGAGTTATATTAGCAGTTTTATAATGTCACAAACTCTAATGTCACTTTGGGCAGTACCACTGTATCCCAGTGGTTAAACTGATGTATACAAATACCTGTTGGGAAGGCCCCTCCAAAAAACATGTTGAATAGATCCTCCGGAGTAATATCTGCCTCACAGCCTCTATGGAAGTTGAATCTACCATTGCTAGGGTGATTGCAGGTTTGCTCTTCATTGCCCGTAAGGTCATACTGCTTTCGTTTCTCTGGATTGCTCAGCACAGCATATGCATTTCCAATTTCTGAAGCAAGGAACAAAAGACAATTCCCATAAATGACAGACAGGAACTATTCCAGCACAAACAGTGCAATTTCAAAGTCAAGAACAGGCAGCAAATGATGTCCTTCGTTACGTGTTACAAATTGACTACAGTAGAGCGAGGCCCCCAGAAACACCTCTGCTTTTCTGAGCACAGCTTCCACAAAGTTTCCCACTGACACTATTAAAAGGCCTTTTATCCTATTGAACCAGGCAGAAGGCAGGAGAGCTTGGTTTCTTTTTCTAGGAGAATACCTACACCTGTAGCAATGTTCTCTTTCATTGGAATGACAAAATAAAAAGGCAGGAAACATGACAATGGAAGCTCTGAAGCTGGCTAATTGCAAAGTTCCCTCTGCCCTAGCAGCCTACCTCAAAAACATCAGACTCTTGCAGTGCAAGAGGTTCCATCCCAACACAAGGGGGAAGTTCTTTACTGTAAGGGTCACAGAACACTGGAACAGGCTTCCCAGAAAGGTTGTGGAGTCTTCTTCCCTGGAGACTTTCAAGCCCTGTCTGGATGTGTTCCTCTGTGATCCATGCTAGATTGTGTGGTCCTGCTCTGTCAGGGGGGTTAGACACGATGATCTCCTTGGATCCCTTCCAACCCCTAATATCCTGTGATCCTGTGACTCAGTAGGGTTTCTTTAGTTTTATTTGGTGAGTGGTGACCCCTTCAAATGTAGAAGCTTTACTGTCCACAGGAATGTGAATTTTTGCTATGTGCTTTGCAAGATATTTTAAGGATTACATTAATGATTATACATTTTTGCATGACTTCAGGTGAAGAGCACAACAGGCATACATGGCAGGAACATGTGTGCTCCTGAGGCTGTCGACACAACTTCACTGTTTGGAGTACCTGGATGCTTGACCCCTCTCAAGCCACATTATCACAAAAGAACAACTTCAGTTTTGACGGCAGAAAGGGAAAAAAAACAGAGTTAGGTGAGCACGTTAAAAAATCAGTGTGCAAAACCACAAGTTCTGCTGACTTTACAAGCTTTTAACCCTAGCTGCTGTGCTCATACAGGTCTTGCAGACTGAAGGAAAATTTCTGTTGGTGCTCGATGAACAATCTTCATTCAGTCATATCGGCATTAAATTCTTTCTGCTTTCACTCCTCTCTCCTCCAGGCTTCTGCAACAAAAGGCTGCCTTTGCAGCCAACTGACACAAGGCACAGAGATTATGTTTTTCGGTGTTGAAAAGCCATCAGTCATCAAAAGTTTGTGAAAGGTGCAACACTATAACCTCAGTGCAGGCCAATAGGACTGTGGCTTTGCATAATTAATGTTTTCAGCATTACCCAATCTAAAACAAAAGTTAATGAGTCTTAGCTATGTGCCTTTTAAGATGCCCTTAGAAACACCCATCAGTAATTTCTTTAAGTGGAGGCAAAAAGACAAAGAAATAAAGCACTCAGAACAGGATGTACACCACTAGCACCAAGTATTGCTGCAAGGTTCCTTTGTTATTCAGTGCAAAGGCAAAATCAATAGTAAAAATTAAGATTTTCCAAACAATTGAGAATTTAGAGTGACATTAATTGGATGATTGCACATGAAGATGCCATCATGTCATCAATCTTTGACTATTTGTTATTTGGTTTCGACTACTTCATGTTGATTCCAAACAGATTTGATTCAAGTGCAATTTTCTTTCAATGAAAGACATATAAAACAGCTCCAAAGTTTCAAAAGGAAGATTTTTGATGAAGTTACTAACAGAGGTTCCAAGAGATTACATTTGCATAATTTTTTTATTCCAAAATGGAATCTCAGGGAGATTGCTCAGTATGACAGAAGAGTAGTACTAGGTCTAGTACTAGTGCTAGTTTGAAGCTAGCTAGAATGTTTTGATGAGAAGAATTAGATTACAGGCTGTGAAAGGGAAGCAATGGTGATGTCTACTTCATTCATAGGCTTGCTGAGAGGTATAAGAACAAGAATGTAAATATAGATAACGCAGGTGCTGTCTGGGCTTTGGGTTGCATTTCTCTCTCTCTAACCTAACCTGCAGTCTGTGTGACTAATCCACCTGCTTCCTAACCCCCTGGCTGACCTTCCAATCTTCCTTGGGCACAAGGCAACGTCTGGGGTAAGGTAGAGAGGAGTGGGAGAAGATGGAATGGGGTTGAGAGCCCCTCTTGAGGACTCAGGTTTCTGGGAGGGCTGTTGTGTTTCTGTATTACCTTTTACCTTGTATATTTCTGTCTCTAGCTGTATGTACTGTAAATATCTGCTTGTATGTTGTGCTAAGCTGTAAATCTAAAGCTTCATTCATTTTCCAGAGCCGCTGAGTCTAGTCTGGGTGATTTTGCAAAGTGTAGGGGAGGCAGGGAACACCCAAACCATCACATCCACTAAAGATCTCACTAACATCGCCATCACTTCTATATTCTAATGTTGCCTTTCCTTAAAATAAAGCAGTATTATGATGTTGTGATGATTTGGGTGTTACCCACCCCCCACACTTAAGAAAATCACCCAGACTAGACTCAGCTGAGCTGGCAATTGAATGAAGCTTTAGATTTACAGCTTAGCACAATATACAAGCAGGTATTTACAATATATACAGCTATAGACAGAAATATACAAGGTAAAAAGTAATATATAAACATAACAGCCCTCTCAAAAACCAGAGTTCCCAGGAGGGGCTCTCACCCACACCTTCACCTCCTTTCCACCCCTCCACCTTATCCCAAACTTTGCTTTATGGTCAAAGTGAGTTTGGAAAATCGGCCATGTGGGTTAGGAAGCAGATGGATTAGTCACACAGACAGAAGGTTAGAGAGAGAAGGGAAGCAGCCAAAACCAGAGCAATGTTGTCTATATTTATGTTCCTGTTTTTACACATCTCAGCAGACATCACCATTGTCTCCTTTTCACAGCCTATAATCTAATTCTTCTCACCAAAATATCCCAGCTAGGCTCAAGCTAGCACAGAAGTCATAGCTATTACTATGAAACTCATTTTCTCACCTAGATGTTAGAAACTCAGACACCTTTAAAGGTAAATTAAAGAATGCATTTCCTCAGTCACACTAAACTCTTTTTCTCACCCAGATGTTAGAAACTCAGACACTGTTAAAGGCAAACTAAATAATAAATCTCCTCAGTCACACAAAAAGATTACAGTAATTTCAATGCAAGAAAAAAATATTTTATGAAATAGTTTCTGGTCAACATTTCCTTACAAATTTTTATGTTTCATCACTCACAGAATCACAGAATTAATCAGGTTGGAAAAGATCTTCAAGCTCATCATGTCAAACTTATCACCCAACACCACTTAATCAACTAAACCATGGCATCAAGTGCCACATTCAGTCTCATCTAGTTAAAAATCAGAAAGTGAAATTAAACTGAAGAAATCAAGCTTCTGCCAAGTGGCAGTGTTAAAGATTAGATAACAAAAAAACATCAGAAGAGGAGGCTCAGGGGTGACCTCACTGTTGTCTACAACTACCTGAAGGGAGGTTGTAGCCAGGTGGGGGTTGGTCTCTTCTCCCAGGCAACCACCAACACAACAAGGGGACACAGTCTCAAGTTGTGGCAGGGGAGGTATAAGCTGGATGTTAGGAGGAAGTTCTTGCCAGAGAAAGTAATTGGCATTGGAATGGGCTGCCCAGGGAGGTGGTGGAGTCGCCATCCCTAGAGGTGTTGAAGAAAAGCCTGGATGAGGCACTTAGTGCCATGGTCTGGTTGACTGGATAGGGCTGGGCGCTAGGTTGGCCTGAATGATCTTGGAGGTCTCTTCCAACCTGGTTGATTCTGTGATTCTATATTAACAAGAAAGAATTATTTTATGCATAGAGCTGGAGCCAATTTTCTAAGAGTAGTATCTAAAGCCAGCAGAGAGTTGCATTAAAATAATCATTAGCAATCAACTTTCCTGCTATATTCTATCTTCTTTTCACCTGGAATTGTTAATATATCATTATAATTGCCCCTTAAAGTCTGCATCACAAGTCTTGCTCAGGACTTCCTTTTGGTATGGTTTGTTTTGTTTGCTACCTCCTCAATTTAAGAGTTTTACCTCATTGACTTTTTCCAAGTGTTTGCACGCAAATCTCACTCGGGAAAAACAAAGAAACAAGAGAAGCACCACAATTAGATTGTTCATTTATGCAGCATAGTTTCTTAGAGAGTCACATTTTTTTCATTACTGTCCATGTAGTTTCAAGTTTTAAAAAGCTCTTCCTCAACAATTTTGCTTGTGCAAGGCTGCTCTTGGCAGCCTTAGAGCAGGTAAAGTGAGACTCTAAATCTTACCTAAGAAATGGTCAGAGGCAACTATTAATAAGGCCATGTTTGAAATCATAGAAGCAGACAGGGGTGGAAGGGATCACAAGGATCATCCAGTTCCAATCCCCTGCCATAAGCAGGGACACCCTACCCTAGATCAGGCTGGCCACAGCCTCATCCAGCCTGGCCTTAAACACCTGCCAGGACAGAGCCTCAATCACCTCCCTGGGCAACCCATTCCAGGCTTTTATCTCTCTCATGCTGAACAACTTCCTCCTCATGTCCAGGCTGAACCTACCCATCTCCAGCTTCGCTCTATTCCCCCTAGTCCTGTCACTGCCTGATAGCCTAAAAAGTCCCTCCTCAGCTTTTTTGTTGGCCCTGGAAGGCCACAATAAGGTCACCTGGGAGCCTCCTCTTCTCCAGACTGAACAGCCCCAACTCTTTCAGTCTGTATCAAGTGGGTTTGCATGGAAAAAGTAATAAAACTACCCACATCAAAGGAATTCCATGGAAAATGTACTTACCTTGGTAGGTGATTCAGTAAAAACTCCATTTTGGTATATGTGTTTTTTTTTCAAGCTCAAGTATAGGAAAGATCCCAGACAGCAAGATGTCATTGACTACATAAAGTCAACAACAGTAAAAAGTGCAATTGGGTGTCACAGATCAAGTATTTGCACTTTGTACCTGAAAATCACAGTTAATCCTTTGAAATTAAACCTCACTGCAAAATACCATGTTATTTTTCTATACTTCCAGATATACCTAAAGATAATAGAGCCCAATAGAGGGCTATAAGGATAATTAAGGGAGCCCTGCCTTATGAGGAAAGTCTGAGAGGCCTGGGGATTTTAGTTTGGAAAGAAGAAGGCTGAGAGCAGATCTAATAAATGTCTATAAATATCTGAGGGCTGGGGGTCAGGAAGGGACAGGGATAGCCTCTGCTCACTTGTGTCCTGGTACAGGACAGGGGGCAATGGATGTAAGCTACAGCACAGGAAGTTCCACTTCAACATGAGAAAGAATTTCTCTCTGTAAGGGTCACAGAGCACTGGAACAGGCTTCCCAGAAAGGTTGTGGAGTCTCCTTCTCTAGAGACTTTCTAGCCCTGTCTGGATGTGTTCCTGTGCGACCTGTGCTAGATTCTATGTTTCTGTTCTAGCAAGGGGGTTGGACTGGAAGATCTCCAGAGGTCCCTTCCAACCCCTAACATCCTGTGAGCCTGAGAGATATTCTCTTGAATTAAAATATCAGTTTCACATTAGTTACAAAACACAACATTGACAGATTTTTAAAAAGAGAAGTGACCAATGCTGATGAATTTATTATCATCTGACAAAGTTTAACCAGAAAAGATATTTTAAGTATAAATGGAATTTTTACTTTTAAAAGCCTCTGTTGCTCCAGGTGCATGGTTTTTGTCCGGGTGGAATTTCAAAGCAAGTTTTCTATAAGCCTTCTTTAGGTCTTCTTCACCTGCATCCTTTGACACCCCAAGGACTTCATAATAATTTTGACATTTCTTTATACTGCAAAAGAAAATGAAGTAAAATGTAAACAAAATGTTTGAGGTAATAGAATGTACTGATGCAATACATCTCTCGCTCTCAATACGAAGGGTTAAAAAAATAATCATTTTTTCAATACTAGAATCATAGAATCAGTCAGGGTTGGAAGAGATCACAAGGATCATCTAGTTCCAACTCCCCTGCTATGCCCAGGGACACCCTACCCTAGACCAGGCTGGCCACAGCCTCATCCAGCCTGGCCTTAAACACCTCCAGGGATGGGGCCTCAACCAATTCCCTGGGCAGCCCATTCCAAGCTCTCACCACTCCCTTGCTGAACAACTTCCTCCTCATGTCCAGTCTCAATCTCCCCATCTCCAGCTTTGCTCCATTCCCTCTAGTCCTGTCACTCCCTGAGAGCCTAAAAAGCCCCTCCCCAACTGTTTTATAGGCCCCCTTGAGATCCTGGAAGGCCACAAATAGGTCACCTGGGAGCCTCCTCTTCTCCGGACTGAACAGCCACAACTGTTTCCATCTGTCCTCATAGCAGAGCTGCTCCAGCCCTCTGAGCATCCCAGTGGCTCTTCTCTGGACATGCTCCAGTATCTCTACATCCCTCTTGTAATAGCAGCTCTAGAACTGGATGCAGTACTCCAGGTGGGTCTCACCAGAACGGAGTAGAGGGGGAGAATCACCTCCCTTCACCTGCTGGCCACATTTCTCCTGATGCAGCCCAGGACCTGCTTGCCCTCTGGGCTGCAAGTGCACACTGCTGGCTCACATTGAGCTTCTCGTCCACCAGCACTCCCAAGTCCCTTTCCTCAGGGCTGCTCTCCAGCCAATCACTGCCGAGTCTGTAGTTGTGCTTGGGATTGCCTGGACCCAGATGCAGGACCTTGCACTTGGTCTTGTTGAACCTCATGAGGTTGGCTTGTGCCCACCTGTCCAGTCTGTCCAGGTCCCTCTGGAAGGCATCCTTTCCCTCCAGCATGTTTGCTGCACCACACAGCTTGGTGTCATCAGCAAACTTGCTGAGGGTGCACTCAATGCCACTGTCCATGTCACCAACAGAGATGCTGAACAATCCATGTCACTGACAAAGATGTTGAACAAACACTTATACTCAAAATTACTGACTACCTACATTTATTTTACTACTTCTGCTCTAGAACTTCTGCAGTTGCAAATTGAAACATTTTCTTACAATTACTGCAGCGTTTCCTCATGCCCAATTTTATGAATATCACTGTTGTTAATGCATAAAATAAGGATTCCAAATTTGCTTTGCAGAGGTAACAGGCAGGAAGGCCTGTTTTGAATATCACCAGCACATGCACATGGGCATGCATGATATCAAACAAACCAAAACATACCTCTGCTTCTCCAAACAAAAGTCATAACACCATTAATGCAGACACTTTTCAGGGAAATCAAGCATGTGAAAATACCTCTGCTGCTCAGAATGAACCTAGATCCTAACTTTCTACCCATGTTTATCTAAATTCAGAGAAACAGTAACAGCTCCAGCAATTACAGATCCAGCTCATCTCGTCTTCAGTGTAGCATTGTTGAAAACTCAGTAGTATTCTTTGTGCAGGTCATGTCACTCAGACAGGAAAAGCAAAATCTGGAAATGACGCAATGACCTGGTACGCTTTACAATACCCAAAAGAGAGAAAGAACAATTACAGGGGAGAGAGAGAGAACACTAATTCTATGTGGGCAGGAAGAACTGACCAAACCAATAAATATGCCTTAAAATGAAACCAAGTTACTTGGGAAAGAATTCAGAAACTTAGGAAAGTAAAGCTGAGTCACAACCTTGCACTGCAGAAACAAAGCATGCTGACATTTGGTGCACACCTAAAGAAACAGGCTGGTCTGAGCAAGAGATGGAAATTACATCCATAAATATTTGAAAAGCTTTGTGTTGAGTCTCTCCACGTGGCTGTGACTATGCCCACATTCTCTTAAGTGCACAGATTTCTATGGAAATATGGGATTAGTGTTGTAAAGACTATAGACAGGGCAGCCAAGTGGAAAAAAAGAGGGCAAGCAAGCCTTTGGTGTTTTCATGAAAGACAGAGTAGCCTGTAATTAAGGGAATGCTAGCACACCATCGTGTGTGGTCCCTTCACAGTTCACAGACTGATCAAATCAAGTTTCATTTGAGGGATGTCTTTTCCTGTGCTCAAATAGCAAAAGCTTTCATAGCAGTCTTGGCGAAGTGCTCACGAGAGCAATGCTTTGAATGTATAGAGGCAGCTGCCAACACAAACTTCCTGTGAAATAAATATAGCTCATTATATTGAGCTTCCAGTTTGGAAGCTGATAAACCTAACCAAAAAAAAAAAGCCCACAGTGAATCCATCTTCTAGAAATAGTGGAAAGAAAATGCATGGAATTGTAGAATCAGTCAGAGTCGGAAGGGACCACAAGGATCATCTAGTTCCACCCCCTGCCATGCCCAGTGACACCCTACCATAGACCAGGCTGGCCACAGCCTCAGCCAGCCTGGCCTTAAACACCTCCAGGGATGGGGCCTCAACTACCTCTCTGGGCAATCCATTCCAGGCTCTCACCACTCCCTTGCTGAACAACTTCCTCCTCACCTCCAGTCTCAATCTCCCCACCTCCAGCTTTGCTCCATTCCCCCTAGTCCAGTCACTCCCTGACAGCCTAAAAAGTCCCTCCCCAGCTTTTTTATAGGCCCCCTTGAGACCCTGGAAGGCCACAATGATACTCTGAGTACTGAAATTTATGTTCATTAATCTGCACAACAAGATAAAAACCTGATAGTGTACAGATCTCTTCATCCTTAGCTTTGAGATCTGGATTACTTATAAACTATGAAGAACAGCTAGATTTGAAGAGTAACACTATCAAATCAAACTTTTATTTCAAGACATTGCTACCTCAGCATCCAATCTAAGTTCTTCTCTTCAATAATCCAGTTTCTTATCTGGTTGTGGATCAGACTCCTCAGAATTTTGGTTGATGTAAAATTATTTAGCAATTTTTGTTTAGCAAAGTTGTTATTTTATTAGCATTAAAACTGTAGTGCTAAACATTTGTTCAATATCTGCTTGTATATTCTGCTAAGCTGTAAATATAAGCTTCATTCACATTTCCAGAGCTGGCTGAGTCTAGTCTGGGTGATTTCCAAAGTGGAGGGGAGTGGGGAACATCCAAACCACTACAATTCTCTGCTCAGCCTGATTGCCAGTGGGATAAAGCTGGGCTTGTAGCTTAGCCTTTTCCATTTCCTGACCTCCTCAATCTCCAGATTTTTCCGTAACATCCTGTTGAAGAATTCACAATCAAATCAGAACATGTAAATAAACCTAAACTAATTCTGTATATAGTTTGGGGATGGGGTTTTCAGGGAAAGAAAATCATTCTATTTTTAAAATTCCTGAGTCAGCCACATTAATTCCCTGCCTCCATGACAAGCTGGTCCACAAATCACAGGATCACAGCATATTAGGGGTTGGAAGGGACCCAAGGAGATCATTGAGTCCAATCCCTCTGCCAGAGCAGAACAATCCTATCTAACACAGATCACAGAGGAACACATCCAGACAGGCCTTGAAAGTCTCCAGAGAAGGAGACCTCACAACCTCTCTGGGAAGCCTGTTTCAGTGCTCTGTGACTCTTATAGTAAAGAAGTTCCCCCTTGTGTTGAGGCAGAACCTCTTGTGCTGCAATTTACCCCCATTGCTCCTTGTCCTACTGTTATTTACAAAAACCCCTAAGTATTCACCCAAGGTATGTCGGCGTTGCACCTGGGATAAAATGACTCTTGGTTCACCAATGTGGTTAGGTGCTCATTCTCCGCTTTATTTCCGTGATACAGTGACTTATCTGCTTTCTTAGAAGAGGCCTGCACAACTAACTTAGTTCAGGGTTGGTTACATATGGATAGCTCCAGTTGGTCCAGGGTTACAAGCATGGCATGGATAGGTGATTTAACCATAACATTCTGAGGGTCAGCCTCTGGGGCTGGCTAACTCTGCCCACTTGGGCTGGCTAACTCTGGCACTCCATCCCCTGCAGCTGCATTTGGGGGGTGCTACCCAGCGCCTGGTATCTTAAGTCCCAGGATGTACTCAAGGACACTTCCCAGCACGGGTTGCTCATGTTTATCTTTTCATGTCCTGTTAGTAAAAATCTCTCTACAAAGGTCTAAGATATTTGTATTGCCTTTCAGCAAGTCTTGGCTAGTGATTGCTCTGTATTTCACAGACACAAGCGTATCCATTGCAACCTTTCTGGGTTTGCATGAAGCTGCAATTTAATATTTCGAGTGCCTTACACAGTGGTTTGAATGGACGACCTTAAGTATCTTTTCTAACCAAATGCCATCCTGCTAACCCAAGGCTCAACATCCAGTCTTAAATACAGAAGCCTTTGGTGAATTTGCAACAACCAACCTGTTTATTCTCCCTACGTGTTCTCGTCAGGGTGGCCATGCTCACAGCAGCACTGCCTGCAACAGACCAGCAATCGATCTTCCAGATCGTTTACACTGCCCTACTTTCTAGTGCAGAGGATCAATACTGAAACGCATAACCCCTGTTCACTGTTTAGCCTGTTGCCATCTTAAGACCTCACCCAAGTCAGTGCTGGTGCTTACAAACCTCAGCAGGACTGGTAAGCTGCAAGCACTCTGCTGGACAGCCTGAGAAACTGCACTGTGTGACTTCATGGTGAATCAAGTGGAACATACACACAGCAGGGCTTTGGGTTAGGCAGATCAGGTGTTAAAGCTGAATAAATAAATAGATGTATAAATGCATGGGGGCCAAACACCACACTTGAGAAGGGAATTCTCAGCAATCAGCTTATGCTGTGATGCTCTTGTTACACCCTGCCATTAGACAACAGTTTTATACCACTGCTTTGTCACTTCAAGGCAAAAAACATCTGGACTGTAAGCAGCTAGCAGTGAGGTAATGGAAGTCTCCTATAGGGAGTTAGCAACTTCTGCCAGGATATCCCTTACTGAGTACCAGCCAAGGCAATTGTTGCAGACTAATGGCTTGGTTTGCCCTCCCTCTGAAAAGCCCATGTGAGT
The DNA here is from genome assembly GCA_013400475.1 of Tricholaema leucomelas. NCBI lineage: Eukaryota > Metazoa > Chordata > Aves > Piciformes > Lybiidae > Tricholaema lacrymosa > Tricholaema leucomelas. The sequence goes on along the minus strand of WAAF01004783.1, from coordinate 416,760 downwards.
TATGCACCAAAACTGCCGCAGCTTCGCACAACAAAAAGATGAATGTTTGTGATGTGCTCCTGACAGTCAAAACTTCAATGCATCACAAACTCAACCTGGTAAGACAATTTATAGCAGGATAAACTATACAGGATCACCAGAACAACCCAATAGGTGCTCAGGTCACACATGGGCTGTCAAGCCACTAGGCTTCTCAAACACTCTTGGGGTACACAGCCCATGTCAACAGGGCCTGACATGCCACATCCCTTCTCCACCTTAAAAGAGATGGGGATCATGGGCTCTGCAGAGTCTTTCCAAGACTTCTCCTCCAAACTGCCACTATTCTGATGAGACATTTTGCTCCAGCTGCTGGGAGCCATGGACAATCTGATCCTCATCCCTCAGAAGAAAGAGACCCTTTGGGGCATATTCCTCATCCCTTGACTCTGACAGACTGATGTCTGACAATCCTGCCTCTACCAGAATCCCTCACTTGAAGCACTGAACTGTTCTGTGGTGATTTGTCACAGGATGGCAGATGGACAGAAGGAACCAGCCCTTTCTCACTTGTCCCCTCTCACAGGCCACACAACATCTGCCATTAGAGGCTGGGAAAAATTAAAAGTAAAGCATAGAATCATATAAATCAGTCAGGTTTGGAAGGGGCCACAAGGATCATCTAGTTCCAACACCCCTGCCATGCCCAGTGACACCCTACCCTAGATCAGGCTGGTCACAGCCTCATCCAGCCTGGCCTTAAACACCTCCAGGGATGGGGCCTCAACCACCTCCCTGGGCAACCCATTCCAGGCTCTCACCACTCCCATACTCAACAACTTCCTCCTCACATCTAGTCTGAATCTCCCCACCTCCAGCTTTGCTCCATTCCCCCTAGTCCCGTCACTCCCTGACAGCCTAAAAAGTCCCTCCCCAGCTTTTTTGTAGGCCCCCTTCAGATCCTGGAAGGCCACAAGGTCACCTCAGAGACCCAACTCCTTCAGTCTGTCCTCATAGCAGAGCTGCTGCAGCCCTCTGATCGTCCTCATGGCCCTTCTCTGGACACGCTCCAGCGTCTCCACATCCCTCCTGTAATGGGGGCTCCAGAGCTGGATGCAGATCCAGCAGAAGTTTCAGAAAAGAGCGACTGCTGATGTTACTTCTGCCTTTTACCCACATCTGAAACTCCTGTCCTGCAGCACTCTCAGCAGGAACCGCTAACTTTCTGAAAGCCACATTTCAAATTGTGTGGTTGGGTTTGGGGCACTCCAGGCACTGCAGTCTCTAGCACTAATTTCCTTGCATATGTAAACTCCAGAGAGATGTTCCTTTTGTAAACTGCAATTTGCATATCACTTGCTTATGGACTGCCCCTTTTGTACTGAACTGGGTTAATTTTTTGTTGCTTATTTAAAGTTCGGTGCTTTCACTTTGGGAGTGGAGTTTCTCATGAATTGCTTTCCTTGTGTTTTTCATTCCTGACTGCACCATTTGTGTATGTGAATTGCTATCAAGTTATTTCTGTTGTTTAGTTAATATCTGTCCAAGGTCCTCCGCCAGCACTTTGGCACTGTCTTCTAGCTACCAGATTTGCTGGCTGACTTGGGAGGGCATATTGCTGGATCTTCCTGCAATAACAACAACTGACTTTTAAAGAATAAACCTCTCAAACAGCACGAGGGCAACGATGGCCTACATACGTACATGCTGTGTTGGCAGAGGTATCTTGCCATGACTTTCAATCTCCACTATCCCAGCTTGCATTTGTCAAGCTACCTGCAGTACAAGAAGTCATCCAACTTCAGCAGTTCTTCCTGACACTGTGCTCCTCTATGCCCTGATGGCTGAAGGCAGAGGAAGCCTTTCAAGTTCTAAAATGTCTGCTCTCACCTGCAGAAATTCTGGGGGGCTACCACCACTGGCTGTCCTGTGACCACAAAATTACACCACCCTACTGCTGTGCTATGTTTCAGTTTTCAAACCTACAGTTCAGATCAGGTCAGCATCAACAACTTTTATCAAGTTAACCTCTCAGAGACACTTACATTTCTGTACCAAATACTTTCGATAATAAAGCTTTGAGTATGACCAGGAATTTCAAAGAGCCTTCAAAAGCCTTTGTCTACATGTGCATGGATGACCCAAAGGACAAATGCTTTGACTGCTGCCAAAACCTCTTCTCCCAGTGGTCACCTGAACCGAGCAGCCCAGCGAGCAGTAACGTAAATGTTAGTGCCAAAGAACTGAGCAAGAGGAAGCCACACCGACTTCTGATCCTAGCTGGGTAGAAAAACACAGTGAAATTCAGACTAATTTCTCCACAGATCAAGTTTCCAATGATGCCAGAAGGTCTGATGCAAATTGCTTTTTCCAGCTCAATTGGGTACGTGCCAGTCACAGTTTGGATGACACAGGCATGGCCTGTGAAAAGCACTCTAGGAAGAGAAGGTCACAGTGTTGGTGAGGAACTCAAGCTGGTACCAGCTTTATTTCCCCTGAATGAATGCACCATAAGTTTCAGATCTGCTTTACTGATAGATTCAACAACATGTTGGGTGCTTGTCATAGTACTACATGAAATCTTCAAGGCTGTGTTTACACCAGCATACTTTTCTCCAGATTTTGTTTCAGCTTTTCTTTTTGCTACAACAAGTGTAGTCCCTTCTATCTTCTGAGCCACTTTTCCATGACAGGCCTTCTACACCTGCAATTTCCACCTTCACTTTCCCAACCATTCAACTGGATATTGTAACAATTTACAGTAGTTCCAGCAGCCTAATTAAAGGCATGTCCTGATTGCTTTGCGGGGTGGGTTTTTTGTTTTAAACTCTTTTTTTTCCATGTTAGTATGTGTTGATTGCTCTTATTCCACTTCCAGTTAATTATCTTCCTGACTCCATGGTAAAAAAAAGGAACAATGTATCTCTTTTTGCTGAATTTGTAGACATCTCAGCAGGCCTGGAAAAAGTCAGTCACACGAGGTTACATTCACAGAATCACAGAAGATGACTGGAAGAGACCTCCAAGCTCATCCAGTCCAACTTATCACCCAGCCCTATCCAATCAACTACACCACGGCACCAAGTGCCTCATCCAGGCTTTTCCTGAACACCCCCACAGACGGTGACTCCACCACCTCCCTGGGCAGCCCATTCCAATGCCAATCACTCTCTCTGCAAAGAACTTCCTCCTAACATCCAGCCTAGACCTCCCCTGGCACAACTTGAGGCTGTCTCCCCTTATTCTGTTGGTGGTTGCCTGGCAGAAGAGACCAACCCCACCTGGCTACAGCCTCCCTTCAGGTAGTTGTAGACAGCAATGACGTCTGTCCTGAGTCTCCTCTTCTCCAGCCTAAACACCCCCAGCTCCCTCAGCCTCTCCTCACAGGGCTGTGGTCCAGGCCCCTCACCAGCTTTGTTGCCCTTCTCTGGACACGTTCCAGTATCTCCACATCTCTCTTGAATTAAGGAGCCCAGAACTGGACACAGGACTCAAACTATGGCCTGACCAGTGTTGAGTACAAGGGAAGAACAACCTCCCTTGTCCTACTGGCCACACTGTTCCTGATTCAGGCCAGGATCCATAGAATGTGTAAAGGCATTTTTTTTGGTTACTCTGTGAATTCAAATCAAGCTACTGATTATTTTTGACCACTACCAGATGACACTTAATCCTACTTTGCAAGGTGTGCTGGTTTGAGACTAACTGGAATGTTTTAATGACAAAAATTAGATCATTAGTTCTGCTCACCTGGGTTGAGGCAATCCCAAGCACCAATATAGGCTGGGCAGTGAGTGGCTTGAGAGCGGCCCTGAGGGACTTGGGGGTGCTGGTGGACAAGAACCTCAATATGAGCCACCAGTGTCCTCTTGCAGCCCAGAGAACCAAGAGATCCTGGGTTGCATCAAGAGAAGTGTGACCAGCAGAGCAAGGGAATTGATCCTCCCCCTCTACTCCGTACTGGTGAGACCCCACCTGGAGTACTGTGTCCACTTTTCGAGCCTCTATTACAAGAGGGATGTGTATGTGCTGGAAGGTGTCCAGAGAAGGGCCACGAGGATGATCAGAGGGCTGGAGCTCCTCTCCTATGAGGAAAGACTGAGGAGTTGGGGTTGTTCAGTCTAAAGATGAGAAGGCTCCGAGGAGACCTTATTGTGGCCTTCCAGGATCGCAAGGGGGCCTACAAGAAAGCTGAGAGGAACTTGTTAGGATGTCAGGTAGTGATAGGACTGGGGGAATGGAACAAAGGTAGAAATCGGTAGATTCAGACTGGATGTTAGGAATGGGTTCTTCACCATGAGAGTGGTGAGAGCCTGGAACCAGTTGCCCAGGGAGGTGGTTGAGGCCCCATCCCTGGAGGTGTTTAAGGCCAGGCCGGATGGGACTCTGGCCAGCCTGATCTAGTGTGATGTGTCCCTGCCCACAGCAGGAGGGTTGGAACTAGGTGATCCTTTGTGGTCCCTTCCAACCCTGGCTGATTCTATGATTCTATAACAAGAAAATAATAAAGACTGTATCATTCATTGATTGCTGAGTGGGATAAAAAAAGGAACAATGTAAACAACCTTCCCTCACTTTGTCCTGGGTCCTTGCCCTATTCTTTTCTCCTTAGATCTGATACCTCTAATCTTGGCTAACAACTTACAATGTAAGCTTTGCTGGCTTTTGGGTTTGTTTGCCTGTCTGAGAAAAGTAGAGAGAGAAAGAGGAGGGGTAGCTTTAAGCCCTTCTGGGCAGTATGTCCAGAAAGGAGTTTGGCTTTCTGTATTATTTCTAATTTATACATAGTTGTAAATACTTCTAAATATATTGCATATATATGCTCGTAAATTTTGCTTCGCTGTACATATAGCTTCATCTCACTTCCAAGTCATCTGAGCTAGTCTAGTAAATTTCAAGTAGCTGTAGGGGAGGAAAGTTTCTAATCTATGTCACAAGAACTCACCCCTCGATTAGTTTGTTTCAATCTAGTTCAAAGCTTCAAACACAAAACCTCCTTTTCGTGCTGGCTTAGGAGAGACAGGCGCTGGCAGGGCAAGAAAAGCAGTATTCCACCACAGTTTTCAAACAACAGCAATCCAACTTCAGTATACTACTAATCATGGCAGCTATCTTTCAGATGTCAAAAAGGTAATAGGAATATATGCCATGGCTTATTTACTAAAACAGAGACATCAGGCACCATGAGAATCTTAAAACCATTTGAATCTCATATGAAATATATGACCTAGCTGTACCTCCAAACCAATTTTGAAGTCATGTCATGGATAATGAACAATACACACTTCACAGTATAAAAAGGGAAAAGTTAATGCAAATGATCTTGTTTTTTTCTTTCTTTTTAAACTTCATGCTAGTTTCACAAAGTCTTTCCAAAAGTCTGCAACCCTTGGTATGAGTAGGCACATATTAGCCCTACGAGGAGAGGCTGAGGGAGCTGGGATTGTTTAGCCTGGAGAAGAGGAGGCTCAGGGGTGACCTTATTGCTGTCTACAACTACCTGAGGGGTGGTTGTGGCCAGGGGGAGGTTGCTCTCTTCTCTCAGGCGGCCAGCACCAGAACGAGAGGACTCAGCCTCAGGCTGCGCCAGGGGAAGTTTAGGCTCGAGGTGAGGAGAAAGTTCTTCACTGAGAGAGTCATTGGACACTGGAATGGGCTGCCCAGGGAGGTGGTGGAGTTGCTGTCCCTGGAGCTGTTCAAGGCAGGATTGGACATGGCATTTGGTGCCATGGTCTAGCCTTGAGCTCTGTGGTGAAGGGTTGGACTTGCTGATCTGTGAGGTCTCTTCCAACCCTGATGATACTATGATATGATAAGCAGAATTTGTTTGAAAGTACTTAAGAACTGTTTTGATAACTATAACCCTGATCAGCACTTTTTTCTTCAGTTCCTTTAACTGAACTAGAAGAAAAAAAAAAAGTTTAAATATACAATAATGTTCTTCAAACAACAAAAGAACTGCTTTAAAGCAAAGACCACAGAATCCAAACCAAATTTTTTTTCCTTTTTTTTGTTATGCACATGATTCTTACACATTTATCTCAAGGTGACATTGCTCAGACAGCTTTCAATTCCCTACAGACTCCTAAAGGAAGCCTGCTGTGGATCCCAACACATTTCTGCTTGTCTCCTGTCAGTACCTCCAATATGCAGGTCACCTCAAGGGTTAAGGCAACTTTAGACAACCCTCAGTGACAAGATAAGCATTCATTAAACAAAAGGTGCATGAGCTACAGATGGTATTTTCAAAGCATTTTAATTCAATAGGAACAAAGTGCTTCTAAGATATCTCGAGCTTCAAACTGTCACACTGGAACAGCGACTACAAAGAACAGCACATCGCCCAGCACTTATGCAATCAGTGGAAAGATATTACATCTTAATGCTTCTCCCCGTCCAGCAACTTGTTTGCAAGCTCTTGTAATGTTCTACAGCAGTGTTATGGTAGCTTGGTAGTGATCAGTGTCCCTTGGGTACGTGGAAAAAAAAAAACAAAGCCAAAAATAGCACAGAGGTGCTTGTTTGTACTCCTACCTACCCACATTACTAGAGTAAATTAGTCACATTGCTTCAAGAATGTCTTCAGTATGCTTCTTAAACATAGTGTCACTAGCAAATTCAAGAGAGCTGGACAAATTCAAGCATGCTCATCGGTGACCCTAATCAGGCAGTTCAGAGTTACTCTGTCCAACTGCACACCAAAATGTATAAAAATGGTTGGAAGTGGCACATGCAGTCACATCAGGAATACTCTCCCTCAGACTATATTCAGTTACTAATACAGAATCAGTAACTCCTAAAGGGAAGAATACTTGAGGAGCTTGGCAGCAATCAGTGTCCCTTGGGTATGTGGGGGAAAAAAAAACCAAAATTAGAAGAGAGGTGCTTGTTTGTACTCCTACCTACCCACATTACTAGAGTAATGCAGTTAAATTAGTCACATTGCTTCAAGAATGTCTTCAGTATGCTTCTTAAACATAGTGTCACTAGCAAATTCAAGAGAGCTGAACAACTTCGAGCAGGCTAATCAGTGACCCTAATCAGAGAGTTCAGTTACTCTGTTCAACTGCTCACTAAAGCTTACAAGTTGCACATGCAGTCACATCAGGAATACTCTCCCTCAGACTATATTCAGTTACTAATACAGAATCAGTAACTATCAGTAACTCCTAAAGGGAAGACTACTTGAGGATAATGACTGCCCTTAAAATCTTAAGTATGCAAAACAACTTAGTTTGACAGAATTGAATTTGCAGCAGAATTGAGAATTTATTGGAAGATGGAAGATGCTGCTACCTTGCTGTCTAGAAACTTCTTTTCTTTACAGAAGAAAAACTTCCAACATTTATAACCAGCCATAAAACGCTATTTAAAATCACTTACTTTCACACAGCATTTCTTTTACCAATTCAGAGGTCTGAAAACCATTCTTCTGGAGTATGGCAGAAGTCTGTGGTGGTGACAAGCTCTGCCCTCCAAGGAATACCCTCTCCTCAGAGAGGTGCGTTTCATTTAATTGTAAAAGTCTGGGGCCTGACTGAAGCAATAACATATGCAGCCTGTTGTGCTTCCAACTAGAAAGCTCATTCAAACTGTGGTTTAAACATGAACTTTCCCTCATCTCTCATCACTGAATGTATTGTATGTTTTCCACTAAGTTTTAGCCTCCTGCTTATACTCAGCTTTGTTCTCCTTGGCGAGGCGCACAGGAGTTTTAATTCTTAACCACACACGTTCTAAGTGGTGTGTTGATGGCACTGACAAGATGACAAACTTCCAACAAGAACTGGTAACTTACTCTGTTGATGACTGCACATTTATACCAAAATTCAGCCTCTCTCCCAAGATTTATTAACTGATAAACATCAGAGAGGTGGAGGCTGCACTGTTTAGAGGGGCTTGTAGCAACAGGACAAAAGGCAATGGTTTTAAACCAGAGCAGGGCACATTCAGGTTGGACATAAGGAAGAAGTTCTTTACAATGAGAGTGGTAAAATACTGGAATAGGTTGCCCAGGGATGCAGTTGAGGCCCCATCCCTGGAGACACTCAAGATCAGAACCGATGTGGATCTGGGCAGCCTGATCTAGTTGGAGATGTCCTTGCTCACCGCAGGAGGGTTGGACAAGATGACCTTCAAAGGTCCCTTTGAACATGATGCAATCTGTGAATTGCTCGAGCTCAGGCCAAGACGTTGGTTTTACATAGCCCTTAAAAAAATCACCTATTAAACATAAACAAATATGGCTTGATCCATAAGCTATTACAATTGCTTATTTGCAAAGATCTGGGGAGTTTTTGAAACCTCAAGTCTAACAGTCACAAAACAGATTGCTGGAATAAGTACTAAGAGGAAATCACAGAATCACAGAATATTAGGGGTTGGAAGGGACCTTGAAAGCTCATTCAGTCCAATCTCCCTGCAGAGCAGCATCACCTATACCAGGTCACGCAGGAATGCATCTAGGTGGGTTCTGAATACCTCCAGAGAGGGAGACTCCACAACCTCCCTGAGCAGCCTGGTAAAGTGCTCTGTCACCCTCACAGGGAAAAAAATCCTCAGGTTTCCACGGAACTTCCTGTGCCTCTACTTCCACCCACTGCCTCTTGTCCTGTCACTGGACATCACTGAGCAGAGCCTAGCTCCACCTTCTTGGCATTCACCCTGTACACACTTAATAAACATTGATTAGGGCACCCCCCAGGCTCCTTCTCTCCAAGCAGCAGAGCCCCAGCTCCCTCAGTCTCTCCTTGTAAGAGAGGTGTTCCATTCCCTTAATCATCTTTGTAGCTCTGTGCTGGACTTTCTCAAGCAGTTCCATGTCCCTCTTGAACTGGGGCACCCAGAACTGGACACAGTACTCCAATACTCACCAGGGCAGAGCAGAGGGGGAGAACCTCTCTCGACCTACTAACCACGGCCCTTCCAATACACCCCAGAATGGCATTGGCTCTCCTGGCCACAAGAGCACACTGCTGGCTCATGGTCAACCTCCCATCCACTAGGACTCCCAGATCCTTTTCCCTTCACTGCATTTCAACAGGTCAGTCCGCAGCCTATACTGATCCCTGGGGTTGTTCCTTCCCAGGTGCAAGACTCTACACTTGCCCTTGTTGAATCTCATGAGATTTCTTCCTGCCCAACTCTCCAACCTGACCAGTTCTCGCTGAATGGCCGCACAGCCTTCTGGTGTTTCAGCATCAAGATTATCTTCAAAGTGAAACTTGAGTACCCCTAGCGCTGGTTCTGATCTCAATAAACTGGATTAATTTCATCTGGTATCTAGCAAATCCCTTCAAGGCAAAGAAAGAAAGGTTGGCAACAGAGTTTCTGGTAAAAAGAACAAAAATGCCAGAATTTGCAGGGAGCCTGATGTCAAAGCAGATGCAGCTCAAAAGGGAATGTCACACGTGAGTGAATCTTGGCAGTTAATACAGCATTCCTCATAGCAGCTTTCTGAAAATGTGGTGCATGTCTTCATTTGATCTAAAACTCATTTACTTCTTTTTAGATATTTTGCACACACACACATTTTGTATTAACATCTAATATTTCAAGGTGGCCAAAACCGTATCTGCTTATTCAGATTTTACTTTACATGTATCATGAAGGATGGTAACAATAAAGCACAGGTGATGGTAAATGAAAAGCTCTACTAAATAGCAACACCATGAGGACAACCATGCAAGAGATGCTGTCATTCACCTGTCTGAATGCAGAGCTGCTGTTTTAAACAGAAAAGCTACTTTGTCCTCATTGTTAGCACACCCAAACAGTATACTGAGCTTCAGGAAAAAAAGATTCTAAGACAGTATCAACAGCAACACACATTTCACACACACAACCCTCCCCCAAAATTCCTGACAATAGTTCATTGAATTTACACAAAACAGGGGTAAGGAACTTTTGATTTCCCTTCTTTGAACTCTCTTGAAAATATCTGGGCTAGGCTTATCTGAAAAAAACAGGTGGGTTTCCAGGTGTGCAATTTTAGAGTGGCTGTATCCCTATCTTTAGCAGAAATAGAAGTGTGTAATGATAACATGACTAAAGAATTACTCTCCTCAAAAGGCCGTTTTCATTGATCTTTGTTTCTCTTCGCACATCCTCCTTTTCTGATGTTGCCCCATCTTAATACTATCACACTGCATGAAGTTCAAGGATGCTTTATATGCCTCAGTGTTTCTCAGACACCTGTACTTCCAGAACAAAATAGTTTTAACACTGGTCTAAGACCAACCTGTACACCAAGATTAGCTTCAGAATAAACTTTAGGAGTGAGCTTGTATCTTGAGTATAGAAATATTTAAGACTAGAAACACTGTCCTGCAAGTTGTAATAAAGAATTTAATTGCTCCTTCAGTTTATCAGATCTACTTATCAGCTATTAAGAATATTATCTTGACATAAGGTAACCTTGACAGTTTGAAAAGAAGAGTATCATTTTTCTCACAGAAAGTGACAGCACCTCATACTGTGTTTGAACACAGTGAAACTCTCCTCTTCCTGAGTCAGTACAGGTCAGTATCCCCCCCTCAGCTAACCTTGAATTTTCTGCTATTTCTTTAGATGCTACAGCTGAAAACATGAGTACATAATACAGAGAATAAAAAGCCACAAGTAAGCAAGGCCATACCTGACTACTCCATCCATTTGGTCTTTGGTGTAGCCTTTTCCACTTTCTCCTGCAGCAGATGCATTGCCCTCCTTAGTGTTATTGGGCTTACTTTGATCACTGTTACTGGCTGGTTTTCGACAGTAAGCGCCGCCCCCAGCAGTACTTCCATTCTTCGTAATAGCTTCCAACAAAACTATAAAACAACAGCAGATCATCATAGCATCATTATAGGCATTAGTGATTAACTTGGAGATCTCAAGTACCTAAAATGAGAGCGAGCACCACTTTATAGAAGACTAGCTGCTACATCCTCCTCCTTTATCGATCATCACTTTGTACTACAAACATTTCTGAAGCTGGTCCTGGAACTCCTTTTCATGTAAGAACTATAGAAAACTGTTGCGAAATCAGTGACTGGACACCCCTCAACCTCTGCCAAAGAGTCTTTCATTTTAGATGGTTTTCAGAGGCATGGAATCCACGCTTTAGGGTAAAGACATCAAAGTACCTGAATCAGCAACAATAAATCAAAAAGAGGAACTAACCCAGCAAGCCAAAGAACCTGCAAAGTATTCCACACAGAGAACAAGCCCATCTCCAGCACGTTTCAGTTGCTACTGTACATACCCATTTGTAATCAGAGCCATTGACAGCCACATGCTTATGCTCTATACACCTTCCAAACAGTACCAGCTGAAATTCACACTGCTGTTACAATGCCACAAATAAATCACAACCTGTCACCTATGCCCAGCTCTTGCGATCTGAATGTTTTCGCTAGATATAGAATATGGAAGGAAAGAGAATTTCAAACAGATCTCAAATTAAGCAATTTTAATAAATCATGATGCTTTTTTTTTTTTCTGGATGTAAATAAGCTTGCATTCTGAGGGTAACTGTCTTACTAGCAAATCAGAAACACTACCACAGGATCACAGGATGTTAGGGGTTGGAAGGGATCCAAGGAGGTCATTGAGTCCAATCCTCCTGCCACAGCAGGACAATACTAACATACATCACAGAGGAACACATCCAGACAGACCTTGACAGTCTCCAGAGAAGGAGACCCCACAACCTCTCTGGGAAGCCTGTGCCAGTGCCCTGGGACCCTTACGGTAAAGAAGTTCCCCCTTGTGTTGAGGTGGAACCTCTTGTGCTGCAACTTGCACCCATTCCTCCTTGTCCCATCCCAGGGAGCAAGTGAGCAGAGCCTGTCCCCACCACTCCTGGCCAGCCCTCAGATATTTATAAACATTTATCAAATCCTCTCTCAGTCTTCTCTTTTCCAGACTAAAAAGCCCCAGGTCCCTCAGCCTCTCCTCATCAGCCATGTCCTTCAGTCCTCTAATCATCCTCCTTGCCCTCCACTGGACTCTCTCCAGCAGGTCCCCGTCCTTTTTCAATTGGTGAGCCCAAAACTGAACACAGTATTCAAGATGAGGTCTCACCAGGGCAGAGTAGAGTGGGAGGAAAACATCCCTTGATCTGCTGGCCACACTCTTCCTAATCCACCTCAGGATCCCATTGTCCCTCTTGGCCACAAGGGCACATTGCTGTGCCACGGTGAACTTGTTATCCACCAGGACCCCCAGGTCCCCCTCCACAGGACTGCTTTTTTACCATTCTAACTTAAGGGACTACACACAAAACAAGACCAAATATTACTGCATGTGCTGTCTTTCCTGAAAAGGGATTCCTTCGAGTAATTCTAGGCAAAATTTGTTTCGTAAACAACCAAGAGTTACTATCTGCATGAAAAACATGCTGGAAAAAAAAAAATTCCCAAAGAAAAATGTCCTACTTACTGTGAAATCATGTCATATCTTTACTGTGAATAAAGCATTTTCTTGTAGAAGCTAGTGAGAAGAATCATGAAGGACTTTGTTCTAATTAAAAGATTTCTCCTCCAATTAGCATGTCTCTTCTTAGAGCAGCAGCAAACTAAGGCCCCACCCATCACAGTTTGCACCTCTCAGATGCAAGAAGAGAGGAGAAAAAAAGAGAAGTCACAGAAACATTCAGGTTGGAAAAGACCCCCAGGATCATCAAGTCCCATCAATAACCCTACTCTACAAGGCGCATCCTAAACCACATCCCCAGGCACCACATCCAAGTGGTTGGCGACTCAACCATGTCTCTGGGCAGCCCATTCCAATGCCTGACCACTGCTCCTCTGAAAATTTTTTTCTTAATGTCCAGTCTACACTTACCTAGTTGCAGCTTGAGGCCATTCCCTCTTCCTCTATCACTATTTACAGGTGAGAAGAGACCAGCAGCAGCTTCTCCACAACCTCCTTTCAGGTAGCTGTAGACAGTGATGAGGTCTCCCCTCAGCGTACCCTTTTTCAAACTAACCATCTCCAGCTCCCTCAGTCACTTCTCATAAGATTTACTCTCCAGGCCCTTCCCCAGCTTTATTGCCCTCCTCTGCTCTCACTCCAGCACCTTCACATCCCTCCTGTAACGAGGTGCCCAAAATTGAACACAACACTCAAGGTGTGGCCTCACCAGAGCTGAGTACAAGGAGCCGATCACCTCCCTGCTCCTGCTGCACACAGCATTTCTAATACAGTCCAGGATACCATTCATTGGCTTTTGTTTAAAAGGAGATGAACTATTTCCCTGAGACGTGCTTCTTAAAACTCTCCAGCATTTGCTTTTACTTATTAATTCACTTATTACCCACTGACCACAGTAGTCTGAAATACTGCAAACGAATAGCTACACTGTGCCTGAACAAGAAATCCAGCTGACTTCAGCGCCAGTCTTGTGCTCATGCTTGCTTCAGCAAGACTCTATAGTTGATCTGATCAGACTTTTTAGTCCAGAAAACAGGAAACAACTAACACTTAGATGCTGACTAGTATACTCAGGGGTTGTTTTCACTACAAATGCAATGAGGTTCTTGAATATAGGAGAGCTATAGATAGATACAGTTATGGATTATAGCTGAAGCACATACACAAATATTTGCAATAGTTTATTCCAGTATCATCTGTTCCAGCATTTAAATTTCTGAGTTAGATAAGTAATGACAACTCCAATCAGGCAACTATGTCCCTAGGCTAAGAACTAATCAAGAATAGAGATTTGAACTGACAGTGCACAGTGGAGTAAAGAATTTTCAGTTCAAACATTCTCCAGACAAGTGTTAGCAGAAAACAATATGATTCTTTTTCTACCCTGTGATGTTTGATATTTATAATGATATCATGTGGGATCCTATCAAACACATGATCCTGACCTACCCTCTAGAAAAAATACTTACTCAACAGCTTTGCAAATCCTGCCTTTATATTTGGCATTGCTCTAGAAATTACCCATCCCTGCACTAATGCTTGTGCAAAACCAGTAGTAGTAGCAAGAACGGTAGAAATGTAGGTGCAGACAATGGTTTGACATTTCCATGCCCAGTGTCTCTTCACAGTAAGTTTAGCTGGTAAGCCTTCTCATTAAATGGTTTGGCTGCACTGTACTTTCAACATTACTAATTCCTAATCACCTTCTCAGATCTTCCATCCCCACAATGGAGCTGCACTGCTGAGAAGACAATGCAAAATGCTTGCAAAAAAAAACTCCAAAAAACCAAGCCCCCTGTAAATTCTGCAAGCGTTAACTTCTTAAAATAGCAGGACACAGGATATACAAACATGCTATTCTTCTATGTTGAAAAAGAAAGCTGCACAAAGGGACTGGGGCTACTGCTTTCTTCAAATAAAAGACACAATTCAGATATTCAGAAAAAACTTGGACTCTTCCAAGAGCTGCTGGCAGTAAAACAGGCTGTTAGAACTCTACTACTAACACTGTGTTTAAAGGAAACTTTCACTGTGCATCTAGATGGTTTAGGTTGGAAGGGACCTCAAGGATCATCATCATTTGATGATTTTAGAACAGGTCATACAAGGGGCCAGAGACTTAGTTTTCTAGCAGGCAGGACAACACATCTTATCTCCAGATGTGTCTGAAGGTATATTGTTAGCTGCTGCTGAATTAAAGATCCTTGCACTGCGTTTGATACTGTTAAGCACTGTACATGAACCCCTCTTTCTCTAATGGAAGAGCTTTTTAATTCAGCATTCATACTAGTGCAAGGGCCTTAAAAAGTAAGTTTGTTTTTAAAGGCAGGAATAGTGTAAAAAAGAATTAAGAAGCACTGACAAAGAAAGTTGTCCTTAACATAATTTTCTGTCTTCAACTCCTAACAGAATGGCGTCTAAGTTTGATCAGGAGATCTCATCTTTGTTATCTTCAAATCCATTCTTCCCAATCTTTTCCAGACAAGCAATTAGTTTCTGTTCAATTGCAAGGTGAATGATTAGCAAAAAATCATAATCCAACAGCATCCTGAACAGCTGAATTATAAAATAATTGTATAGCAAAGAGCAACATCAATATTGCTACCATGAAGTCATTAGCTAAGTACCATTAAATAAGCACTGACCTTACATTTCACACTAGTAAAGCCTTAAAATAGCACTGCTACAGTCAGCGTATTTCAGACAGAAGCTTTGTTTAGCACAACTACACTTCACTGATGACTGAACCAGTGCTGAAAGCGCTTTAAATGCAAATGTCACCAAAACCAAATCACACACAGCACTGTCTTAGAGACAAGAGTTAAAACCTGCTCTGTTCTATCATTCCTTGTAACACCAAGAGAAGGAAACTTCCATCCCTACAAGGTTCAGTACTATCATTCTCATTGCTTTTATCACTAATGGAACATCATTTCTGAAATGATGGACAACTGTTCTCAAGACTACACTGAAGATACAATTTGTGAAGATCCCATGACTTCAGTGAGAAACTGATATGAGCTACCTGCTAACTCCTACATCCCCAACGAGAAAATAAGTGAGCACAGTGGTAACTGGGGCTGCAGCATATTGTCCTATCACCATATAAACCAAACATACTATGACTGTAAAATAAGAATGCTTTAGAACTAAAAGTTCACAAAACTTTAACTGTTTACTTCTCTTCAGTATGTGCTATGACACATTTTTAATTACCTAACGAATTACTGTGGGGTTTGCCTTGTTTTTGTTTTGTTTTTTTTCCCAAGTGGATTCCCCACTTGTCTAGAAGATGTCAATGAGCTAACAAAGCAGTCATTTTGTTTGGTTTTAGTGTAAAATGACAGCTCCAATTTCTTGCACACCTCCCAGTTTTGGTCCTGAAAAAAGGACATTTTGTGTCTTTGTAGCTTACTACAGTTTTAATAGTCTATTACATGCCTCATAAAGACAAAATCCAGTGTTCAATGAGTTGGCTTTGCTTTGGGAGGAAATGGGGTATGTTAAAAAGAATTACCAGCCTCCACAGCTAGAAAACTGAAGCAGAGAGATATTACAAGTTTGCAGCATTCCCTAACCTCTAAGTACCTGCTGCAAATCAGGCCTAGGGCCTGCTATTCTCACTAGCTTCAGACGAAGCTTTAACTGTCCACAAAGCAAGACCTTGTTTCAAGTAGAGTATCTGAAAAATAAAGCACAATTAGCCTTCACTAATTGAAACAGAGTGAAATGACTTAACAGAGAAATTATGAGAAGCATATAGTTTCAGTACCCAATTCCCTAGATGAAAGTTCACTACCAAAACCAAAAGACGTCTTCTTCTCCCTAGATTTGTACCTCCTTTGCGACACACTTTCCTGATTCCTGCAGTGAACAAAACAAGAGCCCTACAGACAATAGCCTAATTAGCCATCTATTTCTTGCACTGAACACTTGAACATGGTGGTTATGTCCTGCCAGTCCTACTTAAACACTCAAAACAAATCAAGTGAAGGTATGCCCCTCCAGGAAACTACTTTAACTCTTATCTTAGCGATATAACACAGTAATTGTGGAGCAAGCGAAGCTATTCAGCCTCTCTGGTGGAAGAAGATGGACTGACATCCTCAGCCTCTGTGCCTCCTGACCAACACAACCTCCAAAGCAGCTGACATCTTCTCAAGCCATGTAAATTTAAAGACGCATGGCAAATTTCTGCTTGTTTTTACTTCAGAGAGGTAGGTAACCTGACAGGAATACAAACAGTGCCACATTCTCGATCCAAAGCAATTTCTACCTTCTTACAGGTGACTTACCAGCAACATCCACTCTGCTTTGTAGGAGAAAAATCACTAAAGCCAATCTGCTCACTTGACTTAAAGGCTTCACTGCAGAACAAAACGTGGCGCAGAACACTTCCCGTTGGGATTTCACCCCAAAATTATATACCAAAAATGTTAAATGCTGAGGCCTTTAAGTCAGTACAGAGTACCAAAGCCTTTCCTAAGTGACAACCAAAGGAACGCAACAAGTCACTGCGGTGCTCCATGGTATTTTGAGCTGACTTCTGACAGTGACAGAAACTACTCCAAGACAGGGAATCCCTTTGCATACAGTGAAACCTTAAAATTGATCCTTACAAAAATTACTTATAATTTCCTAGAAAGATGATCATTGTTTTTCAAGTTTTAGCACAGAATTCTGTGATGAGTTAGTTAAGCCAGAGGAGAAGACCTATCTTGTTTTCTCTAGCAGAGCTAAACCCATGTGTAATTCTGATGTAAGTACCATATAACCAAACCGGAAACAAACCCGAGAAAAACCAAACCACACGTAAATTAGAAGATGAAGACAGTGCCCAAGTCTGGAGCAGCAGCTCATATTGCAAGCTATCAATAAGAGATAATTCACAGTGACAGAAGAGAAGCCAACCCATTCTGTCTCAGCCTAAGGTCCTGCTGTTAGTCGTGTCCGAGCTGGTCTGTATGACTGCGTTCATACTGATGGCTAGAGGGAGGAAGGAAGTGCAGGCGAGGAACTGGACTGGCTCAGAGGGCAGCCCTTTGGCGAAGCAAATAACCCCACTCCTCCCACCGCCTGACGCCAGAGGCATACACTGACGGTGGAAATCCACCTGCCCTAAGCGCTCCTCCTGGACACCTGAAGCGTCGCTTCGACCTTTTTATGCAGCCGAGCCCCGCATACCGCCGCAGACGCCAACCAGGCCGGTTCAGCGGCAGCGCTCCTCCTGCACGGTGCGGAGAACATACCACTGGGCCCCCCTCGCTCTGCGCCTCAGCCCCTGGGATCCTGCCCCGCAGGCTAAGCGGCCCCAATGTAAGGAGACTCCCCCTGCCCGCACTCCCGCAGGCCCCACGGTCCCCTTAGTATCGAGGAAGAAAAGCAGCAGCCAAGCCAGAGAGGGGAGGAGGGGCAGCAGCGGCAGCAAGGCCGATGGGGCGCCGGGCACAGGGTAGGGGGCCGGGCTTCACCTCGGGCCGTCTCGGTCGGGTAGAGCTTCTGGGCCTTGCCGAGAAAACGCAGGGCACGGTCACGGTTGCCGGCCTCCAACGCCTCCCGTGCGATCCCGATGCACTTCTCGGCCTCGTCCCGGTTCCCCTCCATGGGCTTCTCCTTCCGCCGCCTCCGCCCGCCGCAGCGCAGAGAGAAGGGGCCTGAAGCCAGAGCGGGGCCGGGCAAGGCAGTGGGTCAGAGAGAGGAGAGGAGTGGGTAGGACGACGAGCAGGGTCTCCTCTCACTCCACAGGGCTCATCCCGCCGCACAGCGCCGCCGGTACCCGCAGCCCCAGACCGGCGCTCGGCCCGGCAGCTACCCCGGCCAGCCGCCTGCTTCCGGGACACGGTCGCGCATGCGCCGGGGGCGCCCCCCCCCGCCCCGGGGCTCCGGCGACTGCCCCATCGAGGGGCCGCGCCGCGACTAGCGGCGAGCTCGACTCGGCTGGGAGCGCTGCCCTGCTCCGCACGCAGCCGCCTGGCAGCAGCCCGAGAGGCACGGCTGCTATGGAAAAATACCGGGCGAACGGCTGTGTGCTGCCGCTGCACTGCGGCCCGGGGAGCACCGCACCCGCGGGGCCTGCCGCGGCAGTTCTGGGGCGCGCACAGGAGCGAGAACCCACGCGTTGTCATTCATTGCAGTGCATTAACTACACTTTACCTAGAACTTGCTATAATTAGCAACATGAATTAAGAGTCCGCCAAGAGCTGCTGTGCCGGGATCTGTGTGCTCAGGCACTGCAGCTCTAGAGGATGAGTGCCATTAAAACAGGTCTAACGAGCACCTACTTTCTAGATCATCACCTTCCAGCCATAGTGCTACAGCAGGTTACCTCAGAGAGGTTATGAAAGCGTAAGAGCTCATTCAGTTGCAGAATAGTATGTCACTGCTGGAGGAGTTCGGGAAAGCAGCTCCAGCAACCACTCTTAGCAGCACCTTTTACTCTCACCAAGATGAGGATACCCTTACCACAGAACAGGCTGTCTGGGCTACCTGTTAAAGGTAAACCTCACAGAAAGCCAGAAGAGTGCAGCTACAGAACCCTTTCTTCTGCTGCTGCTGACAATGTGATTGTAAGGCCTAATCAGTAGTTTGGCCTCTCATTGGTGTAGGACCTCAGGCTAGCTGAAAGCAAGTGCTTTACACTTCAGACCCCTAGAGCCTGTCAGTCACACCAAGTCACCACGTGACAACTCAGCAGCAGGTTTTAAACTCTTCCTGAGCTCACACACTGAGCCAGTGGAAGCTCCTGCAGTGCAGCCTCTGTTTTTATGAGCTCTCCCTATTCTCCAAGAGAAACAGTAAGAGGGGTCAGGCCCTGCCATAAATAGCCTAAGCCATGTATTTTCACTATCCATTCATGCTTTGTTAGCCGAAAGATTGGCAGGATAAATACCCTCTGCTAGCCAACTTGATGGCTTTAAGCACAGCTTTCTAGGACTGTGCTTCCAGCTATGTCAAGCCCAGCTGCACGGACTTGGAATGACTCACAGGTACCTAGTCAAGGCCGAGTATTTTTCAATTAGCAGACAAGAGACAAATCAGTCTTGATATAACATTTATTGAATATTTCCACTCTAGTGGATGAAAAGTCTGTACAAAACCAAACATTTCCTTTACTTAAACCAATCTAGAAACAGTCAGCTCAATCAAAACCCACTACAAATACAATAGCTTCTTTGAAGCCATGGTAACACTTAAATACGGTTAAGACTTCAATGCAGAAATTTGGTTTGTTAGAAAGCTCAAGGGAGCTTTAGCTTCTCAAAGTTACAAAAGGCAAAATTGTGTTTCACAGATACAGTCCACTGGAATCACCAACACTGGACAATTAAGTACTTAAGAGTCCTGAGATAACATGGAATCCTGGCATCCTTTAGACAGTTTTCTGCTGTCCTTTCTTTCCAATCAGAGACTTGTGGATATGCGGTATTACACCTAAGAAAGAGCAACAGTAAGACCGTGTTATTTCTCTTCAATTCTCTCCAACTTTGCACTTCAAATAAAATGACAGCATTAAGCTATACCCAGTCTGTTAAAGAGTTCCTGACATTCAACTTCAAAACTGTTAGGAAGTAATTTACATACCACCACCAGCAATTGTTGCCTTAATGAGAGAATCCAATTCTTCATCTCCTCTAATTGCTAGCTGCAAGTGACGGGGAGTGATACGTTTCACCTTCAAGTCTTTGGATGCATTTCCTGCCAACTCAAGAACCTGAGGACAAAACCATTTTTAGACTCAGTTACATACACAAGACCTTACCTATTCTATTCGCTATGCCAAATATGCCATTTGTGACACTAGGACAGCAAAAAACATCCATTTTGAATTCCCTCCTCTGCAGCTCTGTGTCTGCTTATCTCCAAGAAGAGAGTTTTAGAGGAAAAATGACACTGTGATGGCACATTTTATAGTACTTGATACTTCCATCTTTTGTCTAAGTGACAATGAACTGCTCTGCACAAAATGCAGAGCAAGAAGTTCTGTATTTCATGGTCTCCTGAAGATGCATACAATTCAAATTGTCTCAAAGGGAAGTATTCACAGCCCAGCTGTGACCATTATACCACTGTGAACAACTCTCTTGTGACTCTTGCAGGAGTTTTACCTCAGCTGTCAGATACTCCAAGATTGCAGCACTGTACACGGCAGCTGTGGCTCCTACACGCCCATGGCTAGTAGTCCTAGATTTCAGATGCCTGTGGATACGGCCAACAGGGAACTGGAAAACAGAACAAATAAGAATAGGTTACGACCACAGAAAAAAGGTACTGCTCTAGATCACCTGGGCAACAGAAATCAGTAGCATCAGTACATGCTACACTCTCTGACAACTTCGCATCAACAACTTCACAATTCTAACCACAAGCAGCAACAAGAGCCACAAAGGAATTCTCTCCTGCAGAGATATACAAAAGGTCCATATTCAGCCAAGCAAACATAAACACGTTCAAGGATTAAACACATCCTTTACACAACAGACAGACAGCAAACTACAGAGGTTTCACAAGGCCCAACCTGCCGTGATATAGAGGGCCAAACCCACTTCCATTCACCCATGTCCCAGTCGCTGCTCACCTGCAATCCAGCCCGCTGAGAACGGGAAACCGCTTTGGTCTTGGTCTTTCCGGAGTCCTTCCCAGCTTTACCACCAGCCTGGCAAAGAACAGACGTCTACGAGCTTACGCGCCCGCCATGCCTGTACCAGCAGCACCGCAACGGCGCCCACGGCGCGCGGATGAGCCCGCCAGCCTCCCCGCCCCCCCCGACGCATGCGCTCGCCTCGTGCCCCGCCCCCAACGGTGCTCAGTCGCGCCGGACCAAGGCGCCTGCGCGCTTCCCACTGCCCCCGGCACCAGAAGCTGCACCCGGTGCGCATGCGCGCCCGCCACTCCCTCTCCTCAGCGGCGCGACCCCCCCCCCCCCCCCCCCCCCCTCCCCCCCCCCTCCCACCCCCCCCCCCCCCCCCCTCCCCCCCCCCCCCCCCCCGCCTTTTTCCTCTACTACAGGTAACGTGCCTACCGGCGCCCGCTATCCGCGCTCCCCTCGGCAGCTCGCGTCTACACCTCACGGCAACAGCCCTCTCATCTTGATCCGACCCACACCCCCAAGATGCGCCCACCCGAGCGTTCCCCGCCGCTCCTCACCATCGTGAACCGGACCGCAGCGCCGCGCAGAGGCAAACAAAAGAAGAAGGCGTCCCTCACGCAACGGAGCCCGGACGACAGCACCAGCGCGCCCCGACCCGCCGCGATTCAAACTGCGTCCGCTCCCGCCTTCCCTCGGCGCTTTATAACCGCCGAACGTGCCTACATCCGGGAACTCCAGCCTCGCCCCTAGCCAATGGCTGCAGGCGGAGGCCGGCCGCTCTTCCCCAGCGACAACCAATGGCGAGGCGGGGTGGTGCCGGCCGTTTGATGCGGTGAGATGGTGAGGCCCCGCCCCTTCTTAAAGGAGCCGGCACAGAGTGGGATAGTTACGGTGACAGAGTGGAAAAACGGCGGCGGTGCTCAGCATAGGAGGGTCCACCTGTACCGGTTGTGGTCTCCGCGGCCTGCCCCAGCACCACGACTCTGCATGGTGTCCCTCGGTCGAGCTGCTCTGCCTGGAGTTCCCTTCCCTGCCTCTCATTGCCGTTATTTCAGGGGATGGAGGCGGAGTCCCCGGTCGTCCCCGACTCGGAGACGCGCTCAGTGTCGCCGGTGCTGCCTGGGGTGCCGCGGAGGAGTCTCTAGCGGGGGTGGGGGTTTCCCTTAGGGCGGGCTTTCCATGTGCCTGATTCTGCCGAGCTGGGGAGTCGCTTAAGGGGTCCTGGATAGCAGCGTTTGCCCTCTGGGGGCTAAAGTCTGACTGAAATGAAATTAAATCAAAGTGTAGCTGAAGGGGACTGAAAGCCGGCACAGCTGCCCGAAGGGCAGCCGCCCGGTTGTCGGCGCCGGCGGCCCTACCCACAATAGCTGTCGCCAGCTTTCCGGTAGCCACACGCCCCGACGCGCCCGCCGCCTCCCTGCCCCAGAGGAGCCCCGTGCCCGGTCTCCGTAAACTGAAGCGCGAGAATTAGGCCCTGCCGCCTTCCCCCCGCCCTCTCCGACTCCCCAGATGAGAGACAGACCCCGGCTGTCGCATCGAGAGACGCAGGGACGGGTGCTGCAGGCAGAGGCTGGGGCGTCGGGACTCGGTGGGATCAGCGGCGGAAGAGGTGGATGCCAGAAGTCACCGAGCACCCCAAGTTGTCCGCTAGGCGTTAGTCCTTGCCGGGGTCCGTTCCCGTGCCGAGCCGGCTTTTTACTCAAGTTGCTTAAGGTCTGCCTCCCCAGCTGGGTGAAGCCTTCTCCGATAAAGTTAATCGATTTAGTGTACCTTTGTACACTGCAGAAGCAGCCTCAGAAGATTACGTCTTGGGCTTGGGATGAGGAACTCTTAACACTGCATTACTGACGCTGCTCAGTGCCATTTGAAGGAGGGTGAGGCTGCATCTGTCCTTCATGACGCTGGCGGCAGGGAAGCGGCGGCATGGCCATTAAGTGCACACACGTGCGCTAGTTTTAATTTTTACCTCCATCTTCGGCAAGAGATACGTGATTGCCAAAAGCAGCCCTGCCTCCGATCAGTTGTCTCTCTGTCTATTTCACAGACTATGGTTAAAAACATTCTCATGGTGAATTTAATTCCGAGTGTAATCTGTAATAAATGCAGTGCAGATGTTTTCAGCACTTTAGACCCATGTGTTTATTTCCTTGATTCCCCACCACAACCACCACATCACCCCCCCGGGGGCCATTTTCAATACAACATCGTTATTTTTACTTCAGATAAAAGCCTATCCAAGACATTTAACCTTAGGGAGTGTTCTCAGTTAATCTACCTTCAACTCCAAAAAAGTTCGTTGTGGTCTTTCAGAACACCAGGAGTCCGTTATCTTGAAAGATGCTGCATTCATTAGTGGGGGGATCCTGGCCTTTCAATAGTTGGATAGCTCATTGGATGCAAGATTAGCTTAATCTGTCACACACTTCACCAATCTAACCACAACCCCACCTCTTTAGTAGGTGTTAATATATGTATTTTCTCTCCCAAGCATGATGAGTATGCTTACAGATGGAGGTTTAATCGGAGATAAAGCTGAGGGTTTAAATTTGTCCCGAAGGTATCCTTACTCACAATAACTTTCCCCACCTTCTTTAGGTCTACAACAAGCCACATTCTCAGAACTCTTCAGGATCTACTGATCTTTAGAGCTCCGCTTCGAGGTTTTTCCACCTGCTCACCACAATAGTAAACATCTAAAACTTTGTGACTCTTCTGCTCCTATAGTTGACCCCAAATACTTTCCCCCTGTTTTCATAGGGCCTGCCAGACAGCCTAAGGTCACATCATAATTGCCTTCAATGCCTGAATTTCGGTTCTGGCATTTTATGCCAGCTGCTCTTGCTTCAGGGTGGGAAGACCTACTTCCAGGCAGATGCACAGAGAGGCAAGACCAAATTGGGAGCAGACACTCCTACATGCAGGAATCTGGCAGTTTGTTTTTATATAGCTGTCTGGTGCCTCTGTTTGAAGCATAGTTGTTTATGCTGTCTTCCAGAAAGAGAGATCAGAAGGTTTGAAGGTTTTTTAAAACTTAAGAAAAAAAACAAACAAACATGAGATTTTACAGAAGTCTGCAGAGGTTAATATTTCATTTCACTTGCTATTTAAAAAAAAATAATCTTTTCGTCTGAAGTACCAACAGCAAGGATCCATTTGCCCTTTCTCTTGCCAAGCTGCAAGCTGTAAGACCCTCTGGGAATGGCATTTGAGAGTAGCATGAGGAAAATTAAGGTTTTTACTCTAGTTCCTGTACACAGAAGTGCTAGGAAGTGGAACAAAATGTCCTTCTACCAGATGGAGGTAGTCTTTACCATAGACATTCCCTGTTTCCTACATGAACATCTCTTTGGCCACACACTTTTGGGCACTTGGGGTTCCTTACAGCAGAGGTTACACAGTCAATGAATGCAGCCTAACACTGAAGGTTAAGCTAATGCAAGGGTGTGTATTTACCAAACAGATTAGATTTAGGACCATACCAGGTGGTGTACATGAAACTAGACTCAAATCACTCTATGCTGGCTAGCAAGCCTCTCTAACAAGCATAATCTGAACTTCTCTGCCCCCTCCCTGATATTTAAAGAAAGAAATTAAAACTAACATGGGTACACCAGGAGCAACCTCAAAGCAAATTCAGACCCATTTGTGACTCAACCTTAATCTTCCAGTAACCCAAACCTACTCCCTCAAATGTCTTACCAGTTTTTATAATGTTACCACCTCAGGAGGAAGAAGGGAGTTGTACTTTAAGTGGGATGTGGGAGAGTAATTAGCTTTCATCAGTCTAAGCAACCTTAGATAGGTCTCTTGAAGAAGGCCACGAATCCCCCTGAAAGGGAATGCTGTCAGAAATGTGGTGAGGAAACATACAGTCATGCATGTTTCTGGAAAGGGAATGGCTGATAGTTGGATTTGTGTGATGGTAGTCTTATCCTGTGGTCTTGGTGGCAAGGTGTGCTTTGTTATCATTTATCTCTGAAGGCTCCAGCGGTGAAGGACTTTGCATCACTTAGCCAGCCCTTGTGCCATTGCTTTATTAGTATTAAGTTGTTCTGATGGTTCACATCTTGTATTGGCACTAAGTCATTGCATTAGGTATCCTTTTGTTGTAGTATGTTGCGCACAGTCCATCAGACAGGCTGCTGATAAGGTGTCCTGAACTGCACCGTGACGCCAGTTGGCTTTACCGGTGGTAAGCCTGCCAACTCTGACCAAACACTGCACCCCGCCTTAGCAGGCTTTGGGCATGTCCTCAGGAGAGGCCATCAAGCCTTGCAGTGTGAGCTACTGGGTGAAGTTCACCTCCCCTTTGGTGACAGAGTTTTAGCTGAAGGTCATTCAGTGTTCTCAGAGCACATTTGCCAGCATGTCTTAGGAGAACTGGGGTGTTATGTCACCTTTCTTTCTGCTCTACTACTTAATATGATTTCCTTGGAGACTTAACACTCATTCTCACTTGCCTCCAAAATACAGCTGTGTTCTCTAAAGTAGGGACTACCTTTCATTCCTTGTGAAATATTAGACTATGAGCAAGGTGTTATTTGGACTCTCTCCTGGTTTTTGTTTTAGTTTCCTTCAAGGACGTTTGCAGTTTCTGGATCCGGAATGGGTTTATGTGGGCAATACATACCTAGGTGCTCATCCCTGCGGTACTATTCCTGGGGTACAAGTTCAACTATATGGAAAACTTCAAAGCCACACAAGAGAAGGGATTTAAGGAATTATCCTTTTTTTAGGTGGCACCTAAACAGAGACAGCTTAATTTTTAGTATATATTTTTTAATCAGAGGTTTCATTATGCTCAGCTTTGACCTAACTCCTCCTTAGGTGAGTAATTCAGTTTGTTGAGGTGTGCATTTGTTTTTAAGTCTGAAACTACAGCTTAGATTCATTTAGGCTCTGTTTTTTGTGGTGAGATCAATTACAGTATGGCTTGTCTTTGCCCCTGGGTTCCTCCCCCTGTTGCAGGGGGCTTCTCTGCTGCCCTTTTGCAGGACCTCTATCAAATAACAGGGTTCTGCTCACTTGAGTCTCCGCCAGCTGCTGTGTTTGGGTTCAGGAAAATCACATCCTCTCCAGTTGCACTATTTTGTTGTGCATAGTGATGAATGGATGCAACTGTTTGGTTTAACAGATACATTTATTAATCTGGCATTTGGAAACAGCTTCATGGATCTTTGTAATAGATCTGCAGATAACACTTGCATACTGATTTCAGAGGGACTTGAGCTGCCCTTTTATCTATGCCGGTGTTCATTGTGCGCTCTTGGATCTGCAATTACTAGTGCTGTAATGACTAGTCTAAATAGATTTTTATCTTGTTCCTGTCTAGCCATCTGTGAAAGGGAGCTATAGCTAGTTAGGGAAAATGAAGCAGGAGTCTGTCAGAGATGGCACCAGCCTGAAGTCCTTACCTTCACTCTTCTCATCATCTTATACAGAAGCTTACCTCCCCAGCTATGTGTGCCTTGGTCCTCCCCATCATAGAATGGTTTAGATTGGAAGGGACCTCAAAGATCATCCAGCTCCAGCCCCCTGCCATAGGCAGGGACACTTCCCACTAGAACAGGTCACTCAAGACCTTGTCTAGCCTGGCCTTGAACACCTCCAGGGAGAGAGCAGCCACAGCCTCCCTGGGCAACCTGTTACAGTGTCTCACCACCCTCACTGTAAAGAGCTTCTTCCTAACATCTAATTTAAATCTACTTTTTGCCAGTTTAAACCCATTACTCCTCATCCTGTCATTACAAGACCTTGTCATTAGTCCCTCCCTAGCCTTCCTGTAGATTCCCTTCAGATACTGGTCTCCTCAAAGCCTTCTCTTCTCCAGGCTGCAGAGCCCCAACTCTTGTAGCTTGCCCTCATAGCAGAGGTGCTCCAGCCTTCCAGTTATCTTTGTGGCCCTCCTCTGGACTGGCTCCAGCAGTTCCATGTCCTTCTTGTGTTGGGGGCTCCAGAACTGCACACAGTACTCCAGGTGGGATCTGAGGAGAGCAGAGTAAAGGGGGAGAATCACCTCCCTTGCCCTGCTGCCCACACTTCTCTTGATGCAGCCCAGCACAGGGTTGCTGTCTGGGCTGCATGTGCACACTGTTGGCTCGTGTTGAGCTTTTCGTCAACCCAGACCCCCAGGTCCTTCTCCTCAGGGCTGCTCTCAGCCATTCACCACCCGTTGGTGCACCCATTCAGTGCAGTCCTTTGTTAAAAAAGAAAATCTTTTCTTTTTTTCTGTGGGACTTCAGTCTAGTCACCAAATCTCCCAAGCAGAGGGTTTGTCCTACGAACTCTTTACTGTAATAGTTGAAGGTTTATTGGGAAAACCCATTAAGAGAAATTGGGACTTCCCTGAAAGTTCAGTGCAGAATCTGAATGAGCAGGGCATTGGTTGTAAACAAATAATGATGATAAAGTCTGTATCATTCATTGGTCTGCTAAGAGGTATAAAAAGTCAATGTATAAACAATTCCTTCTTGGCTTTTGGGCAAAATATATATCATTCATTGGTCTGCTAAGAGGTATAAAAAGCCAATGTGTAAACAATTCCTCCTTCTTGGCTTTTGGGCATGGGATCTGTTCGCAGTTGCATCACTCCTCTCTGACTCCTCCACTAACATTCTTCTGGATAACAACTAAGCCTTGCTGGTTGTTTTCTGTCTGGGGAGAGAGGTTGGCATTGCCCCCTTCTGGGCTTTTGCCTTGTCCAGGGAGAGGGAAGATTTGGTTTCTGTATTATTTCTAAGTTGCATATAATTGTAAATACATCTAAATATATTGTGTATACATGCTTGTAAATTTAGCTTTGTTGTAAATATAGCTTTATCTTACTTTTGAACCCTCTGAGCTGGTCTGGTAAATTTCTTTTGGGGGGATTGATTTCCTAAACTTCCTTGTGGTGTAAGTTGATTTTTGTGGAAGTAACTCCAACTCACACCAGGAACGTGCTGCACCTGGCTCATAATGCAGACAGCGCAGCCTTCCCTGAAGATTGAATCATTAGTAACAACACGTTCTCATTTTTTGCCATCTGCAACTGCGAGCCCCAGGATGCTTTACACTCAGAAAAGTACCTGAGCTCACCTGGAGCTGGGTGAGGTGTCACTAAGACCATAACTACTACCAGTAAGCCTTTGCAAATAACGATAAGAACAACTCAGGAGTTCGCTTCTGCCAAAATCTGGGCTTGCAGCTGTAGGCTGGCTCATTCCAAGAAGAATGGCTCCCTGAGAGATGTTTTGTTTGTTTGTTTCTTTGTTTTACTTTTAAGTTCTAATAATTTAGAAAAAAAATTCTTTCTTCTCTTCCCTGCTCTGTACTGCAGTTAAGATCCTTCTGCTCTAGACTCATTTTAGAAATTTCTGCATTGTTTTAGCTTCCTAATTTAGCTTCCATTGTTTAGCTTCCTAGCAGAGCTTTGCAACTGATCCTGCAGTCTAGCTATTTATGTCCAATTAAATCTGATATACTGTGAAAACAGTTCGTGCTTTGGCCTGGGGCATAAAGATGGATCTCTTCAACCCTAACTGGGCTGTGACTGAGCAAATTAAACTGGCCCAGTGGTGGCAGCATAGCATAAGAAATGAAATATTAAAGTATAAAGGCTTTCCTCTTTAGTGAGGTTTTTAGGCTGAGTCAGTACTGCCAAAGAGGTACACTCTTTTCCTGAGGCTGGCTTTAAAGCCAAAGCACAGCATTTATGTCATTATGGTATTGGAAAGAGAAACATTCTGTTTTTTACTGTTAGGCAGCCAGGCAAGGTCAGCACTTTGCATGACGTGGACCTTGTCTGCTAGCCGTCGGACAATAAGATCCTCCAGAGTGGGAAAGGTGACATGGATTAGGGATCTTGTGTTAAAAAGAGAGGTTTCCTTAAATGTGAAGGCCAGATGTAATTTAGTCACTAGGTGGAGTTACTGCAGATGAATAAAGGCATAACTACACAGCTATAAGAGTACTGCCTTTAACAAGCAAGCTCTTTTCTAGCTTAAAAAGAAAATAGAATCCCATCTTGTTGAATTTTGGAGGAGGAGGAGGGGGTCATACGTTCTGATAATTTCCCAATTATTCCATCCTTGCACTGTTTCAAATTTTCTCATGTGGGGCCAGGCCTGCATGTTCTTGGATTTGTCCAAAATTCAACATGTCAGACATCATAGAATCAGTCAGGGTTGGAAGGGACCACAAGGATTGTCTAGTTCCAACCCCCCTGCCATGCCCAGGGACACCCTACCCTAGATCAGGCTGGCCAAAGCCCCATCCAGCCTGGCCTTAAACACCTCCAGGCATGGGGCCTCAACCACCTCCCTGGGCAACCCATTCCAGGCTCTCACCACTCTCATGCTCAACAACTTCATCCTCATGTCCACTCTGAATCTACCCCTCTCCAGCTTTGTTCCATTCCCCCTAGTCCTGTCACTACCTGATAGCCTAAAAAGTCCCTCCCCAGCTTTTTTGTAGGCCTCCTTCAGATACTGAAAGGCCACAAGAAGGTCACCTGGGAGCCTCCTCTTCTCCAGACTGAACAGCCCCAATTCTTTCCACCTGTCTTTTTAGCAGAGCTGCTCCATCCCTCCAAGCATCCCAGTGGCCCTTCTCTGGACACACTCCAGCACATCCACATCCTTCTTGTAATGGGGGCTCCAGAATTTGGACACAATATTCCAGGTTGGGTCTCACCAGAGCGGAGTAGAAGAGGAAAATCACCTCCCTTGCCCTGCTGGCCACACTTCTCCTGATTCAGCCCAGGCTCTGGTTGTCCCTCCAGGCTGCAAGTGCACACTGCTGGCCCATGTTGAGCTTCTTGTCCACCAGCACCCCTGACACCCTCTCCTCAGGGCTGCTCTCCATCCAGTCACTGCCCAGCCTGGATTTGTGCTTGAGCTTGCCCTGGCCCAGGCATCATGTACCCATGGAGGCCATGCAGTTGATATAATGATATACTGAACCTTTGCAGCAGTGGAGGTGTTATCATTGCTTGTGAAGCACTTAGCTTTTCACGTGAAATGCTGGAAGAACATCATCCAGTTTGTCAAATCAATGGCTTACTGGTAGAGGCTTGCCCTGCCTAGGATCGGTCTGAAGGAGGAGGATTATTCAGCACAGAGAGACTTTGAGGGGCTATGCATCCTCTCTTATCTTAGTGAGGCAGCTGAACTACTGCTGCTATAAATCAAGAGCAAAACTAAGGGACGGTGATGGGACTTACGTCAGGGTGGTGACGGTGCCCAGGGCAACAGGGAGTGGACTGGGTTAAAATGAGGTGCTCAGACTTTCTGCAGGAGGGAGCAATGAGGGAGGTGAAGCCTGCGGCATGGCGGCGACGGGAAGAGAAAGGCCGTGCTGATACCTGTCAGACAAATCCTCCTTCAGGGGGTAGGAATCCCCCCAGCTTGGCATGGAGCAGGTGGGAGGTAAGCATGGGAATGGGATCAGGGTTGGGGTGCCAGCACCAGGTGTGATATAATGCCTTGGAGCTTGCAGCCAGCTAGACATGTCAGGAAAAAATGCCAGCCCCAGAAAGACACTGCTTCCAGCGTGGGTCCAAGCCACGGGAGCCACTAGCACTCAACAGACCCTCAAATGTGAATCTGCAATTCCTTTCTCGGTGCCATGGCCTTGCCCAGATCTGATTGCAATGTCACCAAAGCCCCCGCAGAGTCCTCTGGGGCTTTCTGCTCACTGACACAGGACATGCAAAGCAGAACTCACTCAGTGATTGGAATTCAGAGACTGTCGTGGTAGGCCTCAGTAGTCTTATACATGTACTGGCTTACCCAGACTTACTTTGCTCCTGTTTACATCCTGTGGTCAACAAGATACATACACTTAGCTTGTGCCTGCCTCATGCAAGGCCCATGTTTTCTTCCAAACTGGGTAAGGTAAGCCTATGGCTTCATCTAATATGGTCTCTCAGTTAACTGCCATTCTGTTTGGCTGTTCTGTGTCCAAAGGCCCATTAGTCTTGGGTTGTATTCGTAAAAGGAGATGAGCAGGTAACACAACGTGCTCTGCCATTGTATTCGTGCTTGCTTGCTGCTTGTAGCTGCTGTTAGTGCCATTGTTTCTGCCTGATTGCATCCTGCCATGTCATGCTGAGTTGTAAGTTAGCTCTGGTGAAGAATATCACAGTATCACCAAGGTTGGAAGAGACCTCACAGATCATCAAGTCCAACCCTTTACCACAGAGCTCAAGGCTAGACCATGGCACCAAGTGCCACGTCCAATCCTGCCTTGAACAGCTCCAGGGACGGCGACTCCACCACCTCCCTGGGCAGCCCATTCCAGTAGCCAATGACTCTCTCAGTGAAGAACTTTCTCCTCACCTCAAGCCTAAATTTCCCCTGGCGCAGCTTGAGGCTGTGTCCTCTTGTTCTGGTGCTGGCTGCCTGAGAGAAGAGAGCAACCTCCTCCTGGCCACAACCACCCCTCAGGTAGTTGTAGACAGCAATAAGGTCTGCCCTGAGCCTCCTCTTCTCCAGGCTAAACAATCCCAGCTCCCTCAGCCTCTCCTCGTAGGGCTGTGCTCGAGGCCTCTCACCAGCCTCGTTGCCCTTCTCTGGACATGTTCAAGCATCTCAATGTCCCTTCTAAACTGGGGGGCCCAGAACTGGACACAGTACTCAAGGTGCAGTCTAACCAGTGCAGAGTACAGGGGCAGAATGACCTCCCTGCTCCTGCTGGCCACACCATTCCTGATGCAGGCCAGGATGCCACTGGCTCTCTTGGCCACCTGGGCACACTGCTGGCTCATGTTCAGGCGGGTATCGATCAGCACCCCCAGATCCCTCTCTGTCTGGCTGCTTTCCAGCCACTCTCACCCCAGCCTGTATCTCTGCATGGGGTTGTTGTGGCCACAGTGCAGCACCCTGCACTTGGAGCTACTGAATGCCATCCCCTTGGACTCTGCCCTGAACTGCCTAGAAACTGCCTACTTCGAGTTTAGCAGGATGTTGCAGAGGGGAAATTAATTGATGTGAGACAATATTTTCCAAAATTAGTATTGTTTGTTAATTTTGCTATTCAGAACTGTCGCCATCCCTGACCACTCATTTTAATAGTATTTCCGTTCTTACACGGTCATGGAAACATTCTGTGGATAACATCTAGAATCAACCAGGCCGTAAGAGACCGTCCAACCCATCACCCAGCCCTGTCCAATCACCTAGACCATGGCACTAAGTGCCTCATCCAGTCCTCTCTTGAACATCTCCAGGGATGGTGACTCCACCACCTCCCTGGGCAGCCCATTCCAATGCCAATCACTCTCTCTGTGAAGAGCTTCCTCCTAATATCCAGCCTAGACCTCCTCCGGCACAACTTGAGAACTACAATATATTGTCTCTTCATAATGACAAAGGATAATTGTTTAAAGTTTTGTTCCAAAATACTCCTTGTTGTTTAAAGGCTAATGGCAGTAGTATCTTCTTTCCCATTCAGCATTGTATACAGCGTTCTGACAAATGCTTTTAAATGCCAATTGCCACAGCCTCTCTGGAATTGCCTAGAGAATTGCAGGCTTGACTGGAGCCTGCTCAGCATCAGTTCTGCATTCTGGTTTGATTCTTTGCTAAACAAACTCAATATGTGTTTGGTGGTTTTAGGATCTAGATCTAGTAATAACCAGAAATACATAAACATTAATTGAACTGGAAGAGAAGGTTCTGCGGTCAATGCCGCTTGTGGTCAATACGCTGCTTGTCCAGTAAATGGGGCTCAAGCTCACAAATTATTATTATTACCCTTGTGGGGGCTAGCCACAGTCCAGACAGTGCCCAGATGCT
Source organism: Tricholaema leucomelas (assembly GCA_013400475.1). Taxonomy (NCBI): domain Eukaryota; kingdom Metazoa; phylum Chordata; class Aves; order Piciformes; family Lybiidae; genus Tricholaema lacrymosa; species Tricholaema leucomelas. The sequence goes on along the minus strand of WAAF01004783.1, from coordinate 384,000 downwards.
TGCAGGGGACTCTGTCTTGTTGGACGTTGAGGCTTGAATCTTCCCAGCTTCTGGGGAAAGGAGGCAGACAGTCTCTGACCTTGTGTCCTGGCTTCCTCTGGACTATCTGTGTATATGTCCAGGAATTCTGAGCAGGACCTTGAGGTGCAGAAGGCAGATGTCATGCAATCTCAGCACAATGTCACACTGGCCACACAGGCCGATCGTGTGCAGACATCCAGGGTCTGCTCCTGGTAACTCGCGGCAGTAGAGTTTACCAGGCAAGCAATAAGGCAGTGTGCAATAGCAGCAGGGCTGGGCACAGCAGAGAGAGCACAGCAAAGAGCAGGGAAGGAAAGCAGCAATGCAAAAGCAGGTTGTTCACCTGTGCATCTCCTTTTATCAATGTGGGCTGAGATTAACTGCCCTTTGGACGCAAGAATAGCCAATCATGATGGCAGTTAGCCAAACTATACCATATTAGGCAAAGCCATAGGCTCACTTTTCCCTAATTTGGGAAAAGCACTAGGCAGGCACAAGCTAAGTGTGTGTACCTTACACCACAGGACCCTCGGCAGGCCAGACTCAGTGGCTACAAGTTCTTTTGTGTCTGTTTCCTGCGCTTGCCTCTCTGGTCGAGCAGAAAAACATGCCTAGGCAAGGCAGGACATGTATAAGCCTATTTTGGGCCCATGAGGCCTACCACAACACAGGAACAGGCTCTAAATCCCTCCACACGATAGGCTTGCAGGGCCATCGTGACATTGTGCCAAGACTGCGCGTTGCAAGGCATCCTGCCTACACCTGCCAAGATGAGGAGCCCTAGAAGGGACACAGATTGTCTAGAGAAACCAGCATAAGGTCAGAGATCGTCTGCCTCCTTTACCCAGCATCCTGTGAATCCTGGGAAGAATCAGAAGCCTCAGCCTCTGACAAGACACCAACAGAATTCTCTGAAAGCATTTGGCTGCTGTCTGAGGCTTCCACAAGTTAGGAGATAATTTTTGTGAGTAAATACTTAAAGCCTGTGTTCAGTTTTGGGCTCCCCAGTTTAAGAGGGACAGGGATCTGCTAGAGTGGGTCCAGCAGAGTGCTACAAGGATGATTAGGGGACTGGAGGGCATGGCTTATGAGGAGAGGCTGAGGGACCTGGGGCTTTTTAGTCTGGAGAAGAGAAGACTGAGAGAGGATTTGATAACTGTTATAAGTATCTGAGGGCTGGCCAGGAGTGGGGGGACAGGCTCTGCTCACTTGATCCCTGGGCTAGGACAAGGAGCAATGGGTACAAGTTGTAGCACAAAAGGTTCCGCCTCAACACACGGGGGAACTTCTTTACTGTAGGGGTCCCAGAGCACTGACACAGGCTTCTCAGAGAGGCTGTGGGGTCTCCTTCTCTGCAGACTTTCAAGGCCTGTCTTGATGTGCTCCTCTGTGATCTGTGTTAGATAGGATTGTCCTGCTCTGGCACAGGGGTTGGACTCGATCTCCTTGGGTTCCTTCCAACCCCTAACGTCCTGTGATCCTGTAATTCACCAGCTGCTTTCTGCCATAAGCCAAAAGGAGCTCCTTGAGTCTGTCTAGTGGACAAGCAGTATATTGACTTCAAACAGTGTATTGACTGCAAGAACCTTCCAGTTCAATTAATGTTTATGTGTTTTTGCTAGTAATTTCTAGATCCAGTTATTCCTCTCTATAAGGTTTCCATGACCATTTCAAGAGAACCTGATTATTATTAAAATGAGTGGCCAGGGTGGCAAGACTCCTGAACATTGAAAATTAATAAACAATATGATTTTTTTCTAAAAATACCATCTCACATTAATGAATTACCTCTCCATTACAGAGACATGCACAGCAATGTGGCAGCTTCCAGTGCAGTCATTATCAATGGGATTTTTAGGGGTTCCTCTTGATCACCTTGTTGATCTCAGTCACCTGGGACATGAGACCTGTACAGGGAGGCTGTATCCAGGTGGGGGTTGGTTTCTTCTCCCAGGCAACCAGCAACAGAACAAGAGGACAGAGTCTCAAGTTGTGCCAGGGGAGATATAGGCTGGATGTTAGGAGGAAGTTGTTGCCAGAGAGAGTGATTGCCATTGGAATGGGCTGCCCAGGGAGGTGGTGGAGTCACCATCCCTGGATGTGTTCAGAAAAAGCCTGGATGAGGCACTTAGTGCCATGGTCTGGTTGATTGGCTAGGTCTGGGTGCTAGGTTGGGCTGGATGATCGTGGATGTCTCTTCCAACCTGGTTGATTCTATGATTCTTGTAGGAACTGTCTTGCTTAAATACACATGCACAGCCTGGTTTGGCTCCCTCACTGCCTGGTTCACTGGTGTAGTCCCACAGATATCTCTGAGCTAACTTTTGCTTTAGGACAGCCCAACGATGCAAGATCTGAAACATGCAAAGTAGTTTCTGAATTAATCACCATGGGAGAAAAGGGTGGGGGGCAACTGAGAGCTGCCAGTTAACTGGCTTTAGGCCAGCGGTCCACATCCTACCCCTACCTGGGGCGGTGCAAGAAGCTGCCTATGTTCCTGCATTTGAGGTAGAGTTGTGCTCATTACCCAGCTGGATCTTCCCAGATGCTCTCAGTTTTTGGAACTGCTGGTACATTGCACTTTCAGTCCCTGATGCCAGCCATGAGAGCGAGGGGCTGCAGACAATCAGCCTGGAGGAAGCCCAGGGTACTTGCATTTCCCTTGTGCATCCCTCCTAGGGGAAGATCTCACTTCAAGAGGCCATTCTTCTGTTATCACCTGCTTCTTGAGAAACATCGTTACACTTCCCTTCTCTCTTAGTTTTGGAGACCAAAATATGTGTTGTCTGCAAAAATATGCTGTTAACTTCAGAAAGTGCAGTTACTTAAAAGATACTTGGCCGAAAGTAGAGTGAGTTCTGTTCTAGCTCATATCTGGACAAAGCTTGATGCTGCCTAAGGATTTTTTTCTTTTCTTCAGGGAAATCACTAGAAAGTGGAATGATTTTAGCTCTCTTTGCTGCAGCAGAGCTTTAATGGGGTATTAATGTGGCAGCTGATCTACTGGTCACTGAAGTCAATGGCATCTCTTCCCCCAGCTTCAGTGCATGCTGCAACCAGCTCTCTGCCAAAGGCCACTGATTTTCTGTGGTTGTGTGAGCCTTTTCCTCCCATTTCTCCACAGCTTTGAGAGGTTTCAGAACTCAGATGAAGTATTTGCTGTAGCTGGTCCTTGGTTTCTTCTTCTTCTTGTATCATGACTGCTGTTTATTTTTACAGTTGACAGTTGTAATCTCTGCATGCCTCCTCCTGCTCTACATCCTGCTGTACTATGAGGACTTCCATTTCCACGTGGCTCATGTGTATGCTCGCCTGGGGTACTCCAATGCCCAGCACATCATAGGACAGAGGTATTTGCAAGGTAAGGTTTCTCCAGACCATAGGAAACTTACTGGCAGATTACCTGTGGATATAAACCAGAAACAGAAACGTGTCTCTGTGTTACCTGGTACACCACCACAGTGCTGGGTTTTTGGACACTGTATTTTATATCCTAACTATGACTTTGCTACCTTGTCTCTCACCCAGGAGCTGGAGTGGAAAAAAATGACAACATGGCTATGCACTGGTTCAGGTGAGATGCAAAAGAGAAAAAGAAAACCAACTCATACCATGGGGCTATTCTGGCATGCAAGGAGGAGAAAGAGCCAGCAGTGCTATGGGAGAAGAAATGTGCTGAGCTACAGCTCTCTGCAACCACCTGAATGGACGTTGTAGTGAGGTGTGGGTCAGTCTCTTCTTCCTAGTATCAAGTGATAGAATGAGAGGAAATGGCCTCAAATTATGCCAGAGGAAGTTTAGTTTGGGTATTAGGAAAAAAGTCTTTACTGAAAGACTAGTAAGGCATTGGAACACGCTGCCCAGGGAGAACCTGATAGCATTCTATGATGCCATAACTGAATGGGTAGATTCAGGGAGACCAGTGGATGTAATCTGCCTTGACCTTAGCAAGGCTTTTGGCACTGTCTCCCATGATATCCTAGTGAGAAAGCTCAGGAAGTGTGGGATGGAAGAGAAGGCAATGAAGTGGATTAGAAACAAGTTACAAGATAGAGTTCAAAGAGTGGTGATCAATGGTGCCAAGTCCAGCTGGAGAGCTGTAACCAGTGGAGTGCCCCAGGGATCAGTGCTGGGGCCAGTCCTATTCAGCATCTTCATCAAAGACATTGATAAGGGGACAGACAGACAGAGTGTCTGCTCAGAAAGTTTGCTGATGACACCAAACTGGGAGGCTTGGCTGATACAGCTGAAGGCTGTGCAGCTATCCAGTGAGACCTGGACAGACTGGAGAGCTGGGCACAGAGGAACCAGATGAGGTTCAATGAGGACAAGTGCAGAGTCCTGCACCTGGAAAGGAATAACAAACTGCACCAGTACAGGCTGGGAGGTGATCTGCTGGAGAGCAGCCCTGTGGAGTGTGACCTGGGGGTCCTGGTGGGTAACAAGTTAACTAAGGGACAGCAATGTGCCCTTGTGGCCAAGAAGGCCAATGGGATCCTGGGGTGTATGAGGAAGAGTGTGGCCAGCAGATCAAGGGAGGTTCTCCTTCTTTACTCTGCCCTGGTGAGATCTCATCTTGAGTATTGTGTTCAGTTTCGGGCTCCCCAGTTTAAGAGGGACAGGGATCTGCTGGAGAGGGTCCAACAGAGGGCTACAAGAATGAGGGGACTGGAGGTCATAGCTTATGAGGAGAGGCTGAGGGACCTGGGGCTGTTTAGTCTGGAGAAGAGAAGGCTGAGAGGGGAAAGATACTGTGCTACCCCAAAAAGCAAGGTGAGAAGTGGAGCATAGTGGATGTTTCCTCTGTTTATGCTCAAGGCACGGAACGGCATCAAGCTGTAGGATTTTTAGGGCTGAAATAACTGTGCCTTTGACAACAGGAGTTGTGACACAAGAAGGACATCTGGAGAATACTGAGTAAGGATGTTCCCTAAATTAGGGCCTGAAAATTTTAAAGGGATAATATTTTGAGGCAATGACTTGTACATACCCTTTCCCTTCTTTGCTCTTACCTCACTTTAAAACATTTAAACCTAGGTTTTCTTCTTCGATGCTTTCTCTTCTCACTTTCTTCACTTTTCCTCACTGTAGGCAGGCTGCGAGGCAGGGCCATCCCCACTCCTCCTTCAACCTGGCGGTGGGGGCACTCAGAAATACAGCAGTGGCACTTGAAGAAGGGTAAGCTGTGCTGTTCCTTTTGCTTTCCATTACAGCTAGATTCCCAGCTCTTCCTGGGGTCAGAGTTGGGAAATCTGGTGCTGTATATATTCCATGTGGGAAGTTTCTCCACAGTGCAGCTCCATTTGCAGCAAGAGAACAGAAAAACAAAGTTAGCCCAATGAGATTTTAAAACTCAGGTGTCACAGTAGCTGAAATGCCTGTGGTCTGATCACATCAGTATTTCCCTTGGTGAAAGAATCAGAGAATCAACCAGGTTGAAAGAGACCTCCAAGATCATCCAGTCCAACCTATAACCCATCCCTGTCCAATCAACTAGATCATGCCACTAAGTGCCTCATCCAGGCTTTGCTTGAACACCTCCAGGGATGGTGACTCCACCACCTCCCTGGGCAGCCCATTCCAATGCCAATCACTGTCTCTGTGAAGAACTTCTTCCTAACATCCAGCCTAGACCTCCCCTGGCACAACTTGAGACTGTGTCCCCTTGTTCTGTTGCTGGTTGCCTGGGAGAAGAGACCAATCCCCACCTGACTACAGTCTCTGTTCAGGTAGTTGTAGACAGCAATGAGGTCACCCCTGAGCCTCCCCTTCTTCAATCTGCACACCCCCAGCTCCCTCAGCCTCTCCTCACACGGCTGTGTTCCAGGCCCCTCACCAGCTTCATTACCCTTCTCCGGACATGTTCCAGCACCTCAACATCTCTCTTGAATTGAGGATCCCAGAACTGGACACAGGACTCAAGGTGTGGCCTGACCAGTGCTGAGTACAGGAATAACTTCCCTTGTCCTGGTGGCCACACTGTTCCTGATGTCCCAGTCAAGGCAAAGGACAAGACACATACTGGTATAGAAAGACTGTGAAGCAACACATGGATTTTCTGCTACAAAGAACTGTCTTTCTTTTTGGAGGAGCCTCTTTCTTGCTCTCCTTCCCATTCAGCAAGGTCAGTGAGAAGTTTTCTGTTCACTGCCCAGGGACTGGGTTGAAACCACGTGGGGTGTGTGTTCCTCCCTTGATGTGCTTGCACACACTGCACAATGGTGTTCCCAGCAAGACCCGCAGCCAAAGAAAACTCGTCTCATGCTTTTTAGTGATGTAACGCAGGGCAAAGTGAAATTAAAACTACTGAGGAGTTCCCACCACAATGAAATGTCGCCTTGGAAAAAAAAGGTAATTGTTTTCAATTTACATTTACTCCAAGTCTGAAAATCAAACATGAGATTGAGGAGAACAGTCTTAAGCTAAATGAAACTGAAAAAGCAATGTTTGGGCAAACCCTGTGAGCTGAAGCCAGTACATCTCATTTCAGTCTCTGTTTCAGAGTCACAGAATTTCTTAGATAGGAAAAGACCTTCAAGGTCCTCGAGTGCAATCATTAGTTTCACACTGACAAGTCCTTGACTAAACCAAATCCCTCAGCACAACATCTCATCACTATGAATCGCTATGCTTGGAAAGGACCACCAGTGTCATCCAGTCCAACCTTCATCCCAGCAGCCTTCATCACTAGACCATAGCCTCAAGCACCACATCCACTCTCCTTTTAAACACCTCCAGGGATGGCAACTCCACCGCCTCCCTGGGCAGCCTGTTCCAGTGCCTGACCACCCGCTCAGTTGGGATGTCCTCCCAACGTCCAACATAAACCTCCCCTGACGCAACTTGAGGCCATTTCCTCTTGTCCTGTCATTAGTAATTTGGGAGAAGGGACCAGCTCCAGCCTCACTACAACCTCCTTTTAGGCAGTTGTAGAGGGCAGTAAGGTCCCCTCTCAGCCTCTTCTTCTCCAGACTAACCAACTCCAGTTCCCTCAGCCGCTCCTTATAGGTCATGTTTGCCAGACCTCTCCACAGCCTTGTTCCCCTTCTCTGCACCTGCTCCAGCACCTCAGTGTTGCACAACAAGTGATCAGGCAGACTCATGTAGGCAGTGTTAAGAGGAGCATGCATTTCAAGAGCTCCAAATCCATCTGTTCTTCAATCCATCTAAGATGAGAAAATCACCAAACTCAAAACATACATCGTCAGACCACAGGGAAAAGCAGACAGAAAAATCAAATAGTTGTTTAGAGAATGGAGAGTTAACTTCACAGATGCTTTCAGATCCAGTAGCTGTGGTCCTCTTTGTGCTAGTTTGAGCCTAGCTGGGATATTTTAGTGATAAGAACTAGATTATAGGCCATGAAAAGGAAACAATGGTGATGTCTGCTGCACTCTTAGGCTTGCTGAGATGTATAAAAACAAGAACATAACTATAGATAAGGCAGTTGCTCTCTCTGGCTTTGGGCTGCACCTCTCTCTCTCTAATCTGCCATCTGTGTGACTAATCCATCTGCTTCCTAACCCCCTGGCCAGCTCTCCAAACTCACCTTGAACATAAGGCAAAGTCTGGGGTAAGGTAGAGGGGTGGAAAGGAGGTGGAAGGGTGGTTGGGAGCCCCTCCTGGGGACTCTGGTTTCTGGGAGGGCTGTTGCATTTCTGTATTACCTTTTTAACTTGTATATTTCTGTCTATAGCTGTATAGATTGTAAATATCTGCTTGTATATTGTGCTAAGCTGTAAATAGAAAGCATTCTAATTTCCAGCTTAGCTGAGTCTAGTCTGGGTGATTTTCACAAGTGTGTGTGGGGATGGGTATCACCCAAACCATCACACTCTTCTAAAGTCCTGGATGAATAAAAATTAGCCAGAAATTAACTAATCCTCCTCCTAGATTATCCTGATAAAAGTTTTTCTGTCCTTCAGGGAAGTAGAGAAACTCCTCAGTGTGGCAGCAGCCCACGGGCTTAGAGAAGCTCAGCAACTTTTGGAAAGCATTCTCAAGAGCAGAAACCATCCTGAATGACCCCTGCAGGGTCAACTGCAACACTGGTGCTTGTTCAGCCTTGCTGTCTGCTGCACTTAGCAAGCCCACTTCCTCCTTGCTAAGTCTCTAGGCATTTGAATCATTACATTTGCTTTGCTCTGCATCTCTACAGTCAGATCTATGTCAGTGATGTGTTGCTGCTCCTGCTTCCTCTGCATCCTGGCTTACCACTCCTGAGCAGTGCTGAAAAGATGGCATGGAAAAGGCAAATAGCCCTCAGGGTGTATGAACATTACTGAGGAGATCTTTCAGTGTATGAATGTTACTGGAGAAGTTCTGCTAGTATTGTGTCTCAGTTCTGATTTAAATTTCCCAGAGACTCAAATATAGTTGACAGAACCAATACCAATTTATAGGATGCTCTTCCCTCTTCTCCCTTCTTCCCCAAAAGGAAAAGGAATTAGATGGAGAGAGAGGAAAAGTAAGCAGACCCAAACAAATAATCTCACTGTGATTTGGAAGTTAAAAGAAGAAAAGTTTAACAATAAATAAAAGGTATCTGAGGTAGAGAAGTTACGAAGGTACAGGGAAGGGGAAAACAAGGTACAGAATATGTAAATATACAACCAGATTTGGTGGCAGTGGGTTTTGTCCACCTCTTGGTGATGATGGCCTCATGGTAAGACAAAGAGCAGCAGGAAATAGGGAATGGCGATGCTGGCAGGCAGGGAGGAGAGCAAGGGGACAGGAAGTCCACCTGCTTTTATGGATCTTAGACAGGAAAGAGGAGTGGACTAACCATCATCTGTTAGTGTTCAGACCCATCCCTGGGGAGGAATCAAGACCACCTGGAGTCACGTTCAAGATCACTCCCCCCAGGAGGGTTAACCCTGTACACATTGATACCAACTGATCCAATGCTGATTCTAAGTTAGATCCAGATGTTGATCTGGGCAACGTTACTTGTGCATTGTGCTGTGTGTATTAGAATCTTAGAATGAACCACGTTGGAAGAGACCTCCAAGATCATCCAGGCCAACCTAGCATCTAGCCCTAGCCAATCAACTAGACCATCGCACCAAGTGCCTCATCCAGTCTTCTCTTCAACACCTCCAGGCACGGTGACTCCACCACCTCCCTGGGCATCCCATTCCAATGCAAATCACTCTCTCTGGCAAGAACTTCCTCCTAACATCCAGCCTATACCTCCCCCCAGCACAACTTGAGACTGTGTCCCCTTGTTCTGTTGCTGGTTGCCATGTATTTGACGTTGTGCTTATGTGTTGCAATAAATGGTCCTGACTGCAGCTTTGTCACTGTGAATCAGCGTGGTCTCTATGCATGATGTCACTTGTAATAGAAACAACAGTGATTGAATGGCAAATATAAATAATGCCCTCACTTAATAGCTATCCTTCCTTACCACCATTACCATGACTGGTTGAGTTTTGAGAGATAGTAATTCAATTTAATGGAAACTGCCTTCATTTTCAGGGTGGTCTCTGTTTAAAACCACAGTGGGAGCAATTCCATTTCATGGAAAGTGCACTCGCTAAGCAATGATCTGCAGCATTTCGCTAGCACTATGCTTCCCAGGGCTGCCTTCCTTGGTGTGCAGTCGTTCCTTTGTTCCTCCTCACCACCCACTACGATTATCCAGCTCACATGTTGCACTACACAAGGCCTTACACTTCCCCCAGGTGCCTGAAGCCATACTGCTGAGCCCATCCGCTATCGCAGAGGGAACAAATGGGACAGCAACCCCATGGCAGAGGCCAAGCTTTGGTTTTTGAGGGTTACTTTGTGTCCCCTGACTCGTAGGCAAAGGTGTGAGGGTTTTTGCCCAGGCTCCCATTTTCTCATCTCAGGTGCAAGCCTTAGTACCTTTCTAGGGTGATGCTGGCAACACCTGGAGGGCATCTCTCAGGCACAACGTGCTGGTACTCAATGCAAAAGTGGCCACTTGTTAATCAAGGGATGGCTGGGGTCTGCCTCTGTTCATCCTGTTCATCTTGCTCCTAGGACAGAGTGGAGGAGATCTGGGCCCTGGTTGTCCTCCTGCCTCCCCAGCTCGTCCCTGGCAGCACCTGCTGCAGACCAACACTGTCTGCAGTGCAGCCGCCTGCTCCCCCCCGCCCCTTCGCCCACTCCTCTCCTTTCCCTTTTCTGTCTGCTCCCTCCCACGCGTCCCTTTATTAAATCTGGTAACACAAAACCCTCAGCAGTGCAGAGCAGAGCACCAGGCAAGTTTCTCTCTTCCCTCCCCCTCAAAGCAGAAAAGCAATCTGGCATTTGCCAGCTCAAAAAGGACCTTATTTCACATGGCCTCAGCAGTGGCTGCAGAGTGGGGCTTTGAGCCAGGACCCTCAAAGGCAGGGCAGTATTTCTCTTGACATGAGGCTAGAGCTGCATCATTTCTCAGAGCAGCTTCTTTTTTTCATACAGTAAACATGCAGGAGCTGTAGCTCCTGGTGTGGAAGCTAGACCTATGCTACATGGCTTGTGTATAAGAGAGGTAACAGTTAAATATAGCAGGCATCCTTCTGAAGTCTATGGTCCCCTCCTTTTTGTGCCTCTGAGCAGGAAAACCTTGCATTTGTCTTTGCAAAACAGCTTCCACCAGCTGAATAATGTGAGGACTTGTGTCAAAAGCCCTGCTGAAACCTGGACCCGTGGTGCTTGCCGCCTCTCCTTTGCCTCCAAATTCATCCTCATTTTCTCCACCTTTCCCAACCACAGCACCTAATATCAATGGGACATTCAAGCATAGTCTAGAAGAGTGAAACCCTCCTCTGCCAGATGGTGATGGCCAAATTTGCCAATGTCTTATCCCACTGGGACTGGGATGATGTTAGCTGCCCAGGTTTGGCATATGGCAATACCTCAGTGAGCACCAGGCTTACTAACCTGGGTGTTTGAATAACAAATATCACAGGCTCACAGGATATTAGGGGTTGGAAGGGATCCAAGGAGATCGTCGAGTCCAACTCCCTTGCCAGGGCAGGACAATACTACCTAACACACATCGCAGAGGAACACATCCAGACAGGCCTTGAAAGTCTCCAGAGAAGGAGACCTCACAACCTCTCTGGGCAGCCTGTGCCAGTGCCCTGGGACCCTTACAGTAAAGAAGTTCCCCCTTGTGTTGAAACAGAACCTCTTGTGTTGCCATTTACACCCATTGCTCCTTGTCCTATCCCAGGGAGCAAGTGAGCAGAGCCTGTCCCCCACTCCTGGCAGCCCTCAGATACTTATAAGCATTTATCAAATCCCCTCTAAGTGTTCTCTTCTCCAGACTGCAGCCCCAGGTCCCTCATCCTCTCCTTATAAGCCATTCCCTCCAGTCCCCTCATCATCCTCCTAGCCCTCCACTGGACCCTGTCCAGCAGATCCCTGTCCCTCTTAAACTGGGGAGCCCAAATCTGAACACAGTATTCAAGATGGGATCTCAGCAGGGCAGAGTAGAGGGGGAGGAGAACCTCCCTTGATCTGCTGGACCACACTCTTGCTAATACACTCCAGGATCCCATTGGCCTTCTTGCCCACAAGGGCACATTGCTGTGCAACGGTTAACTTGTTGTCCCCTTGGTTACCTGTTTATGCCAAGGGCCTGGTGGGTGAGGTCATTGCATTTTGCAGGCCTTAAGAAATTGCCTTTTTCTGTCCCCTAGTCAAAGCGAGGTAGCAGATTTTTGCACACTGATCCATTTTTACACCTGCACTTGTGCGGTTACCAAGAACCAAAAGAAACATTACCACCACCCCTGAGATGCTGCAGCTACTGAGCAGCAAATCAGAACTGAGGGTCACACAGCCTTCCCTTTGCTGGCTGTTACTCCTTTGCTTACTTTCTAACAACAACAATAACAAAAAAATCTGCATTAGAATAGAATAGAATCAACCAGGTTGGAAGAGACCTCCAAGATCATCCAGCCCAACCTAGCACCCAGCCCTAGCCAGTCAACCAGACCATGGCACTAAGTGCCTCATCCAGGCTTTTCCTGAACACCCCCAGGGACAGTGACTCCACCACCTGCCTGGGCAGCCCATTCCAATGCCAATCACTCTCTCTGTGAAGAACTTCCTCCTAACATCCAGCCTATACTTCCCCCAGCACAACTTGAGGCTGTGTCCCCTTGTCCTGTTGCTGGTTGCCTGGGAGAAGAGACCAACCCCCACCTGGCTACAGTCTCCCTTCAGGTAGTTGTAGACAGCAATGAGGTCTGCCCTGAGCCTCCTCTTCTCCAGGCTAAACACCCCCAGCTCCCTCAGCCTCTCCTCATAGGGTTTGATTAAAATGATATTTTTTCCTTTAGCTCAGCTGTAGTTCCTCCTCCCCCACCCCTGTACACATGGTCTTGCACAATAGGCCAGTGACTTATCATCCAGGTGGCCTCTTTTTCAATAAGCAATTAGAGCTAGACCATAAATCACAAGCATTTCAACAGAACAAAAATAACTAAATAAACCCATGTTGTCAAACAGCAGCAGCAGGAAGCTGTGGAACTCAATGCAGTGCTGAGCCTTCACCATGAAACATTCTCTGGTTTCATGCAGTTTGCAGAAGCAATATTTACATTTCTTACCCTCACACCACCTCCCCTGAGACATGGATGTTTCCCATCCCAGTTGCTTGTCTGTATGATTTCTTCCTTCACAGATGCTTTCAGATCCAGTAGCTGTGGTCCTCTTAGTGCTAGTTTGAGCCTAGCTGGGATATTTTAGTGATAAGAACTAGATTATAGTCCATGAAAAGGAAACAATGGTGATGTCTGCTGCACTCTTAGGCTTGCTGAGATGTATAAAAACAAGAACATAACTATAGATAAGGCAGTTGCTCTCTCTGGCTTTGGGCTGCACCTCTCTCTCTCTAATCTGCCATCTGTGTGACTAATCCATCTGCTTCCTAACCCCCCGGCCAGCTCTCCAAACTCACCTTGAACATAAGGCAAAGTCTGGGGTAAGGTAGAGGGGTGGAAAGGAGGTGGAAGGGTGGTTGTCAGCCCTTCCTGGGGACTCTGGTTTCTGGGAGGGCTGTTGCATTTCTGTATTACCTTTTTAACTTGTATATTTCTGTCTATAGCTGTATAGATTGTAAATATCTGCTTGTATATTGTGCTAAGCTGTAAATAGAAAGCATTCTAATTTCCAGCTTAGCTGAGTCTAGTCTGGGTGATTTTCACAAGTGTGTGTGGGGATGGGTATCACCCAAACCATCACACTCTTCTAAAGTCCTGGATGAATAAAAATTAGCTAGAAATTAACTAATCCTCCTCCTAGATTATCCTGATAAAAGTTTTTCTGTCCTTCAGGGAAGTAGAGAAACTCCTCAGTGTGGCAGCAGCCCACGGGCTCAGAGAAGCTCAGCAACTTTTGGAAAGCATTCTCAAGAGCAGAAACCATCCTGAATGAAAGAAATTTACATTTCTTACCCTCACACCACCTCCCCTGAGACATGGATGTCTCCCACCCCAGTTGCTGTCTGTATGATTCCTTCCTGGATTTTCCTTCCATCCAGTCCCACAGAACACAGTTTAGCAGTTGCTGGCCAAAGCTGTACACATTCCTATTCCTCCTACCTTTTCCCAACATGCCTTGATGGGGCTGTGCTGGCTCTCGGTGGGTGTGGGCACTCTGTCCTCCCCCCAGGGAACAGCCCCTGGCCGTGGGGTGCTTGTCCTGTGTGAAGCCAGCTGGACGTCCCCATCAGCTGCCAGCCTTCTCCTCCTTGGCACTGCCTGTACACAGGCAATTAGAAAGATTTTCCTTCCCAAAACACAGCTCTAATTATAATCTAATTCATCTTATTTGAAGTACATTTTGGTAGCGTTTCCATTATGCAAATACCAATTTATTATCCTCACATTATGTTTTGACTGCAGTTGTGTTGCTAATTAGAGGCAATTTAAACTGCTTTAAAAAAACCTCCATCCTTTCCTCTCCATGAACCCTTACTTCCTCTCAAACCACACAGAACATTTAGCATGGAGCCAGTGATGAAAACCTGCAGTTATCAGCTCAGTTTTCGTCGCTCTAATTGACTTTCGTTATGTTACAAAGCACTTAGAAAACGTGATGATTTTTTTTTTCCCCTGATTGTATTTGGGTTTGGATATGGAGGTGTGAAAGAGAGGATGGCAACTTCCTCCAACTGCATTTCTAACATTTTTCTGCCCGAACTTTCAGGCGGGTTTGATGTGGCTGCCCACTTGCAGTGAGCATCCTCACTATTGCCTTAAAATCATAGAATCAACCATGTTGGAAGAGACCTCCAAGATCATCCAGTCCAACCTAGCACCCAGCCCTATCCAGTCAACCAGACCATGGCACTAAGTGCCTCAGCCAGGCTTTGCTTGAACACACCTCCAGGGACAGCAACTCCACCACCTCCCTGGGCAGCCCATTCCAATGCCAATCACTCTCTCTGGGAAGAACTTCCTCCTAACATCCAGCCTAGACCTCCCCCAGCACAACTTGAGACTCTGTCCCCTTGTTCTGTTGCCTTTAGCTGTAGGGGGAAAACTATAGTGATAATAATGCTGGTCTGGGAAAGGTGACACATTTCTGTGATAAGAGAGAGTAAAGCTGACCCAAGAGATATAGGTTAAGAATCCTCTAAACCAGGCTGTTGCAGAGGTATTTGTGCACCCTGCTTGCCCCCACCAGCTGAGGCACCAGGAACACAGGACAACTTCATGAAAGCAGCAACTCCCATCTGCCCAGGCTGTCAGCAGCAGTGAGACTGTAGGTTTTGGTCATGAAGGCTGCCCAGCTGGCTGTGGGCCTTAGAGGGTGGGCAGTGGAGATTTTTTGTGAGGGAAAGCAAGGCAGCCCTTGCTGTGTGGGAGGTGTGTGTGGGAACAGGGACTAGCCAGTGACAATTTATGGAGGGTTGAGTACCTACCAATCTGGCACCAATGTCCTTAAACTGCACTTTGCCAAGGTTATTCCTCCCAGCACCTTTCACAACAGTCATGGCTTCTAACCACTTTTCTTCTACGAGCTTTTCTGCTGGGCATGTTAGATGTACTTGTTGGCTTGGGGCAAGAAGACTTCCTACACATGGCACAACGATTTCTGACTCACAAAGCAATTTCCAGGAGCATCCTTGCTTGATGCAGCTACCATGATTTCTGACCACAGAAGTGTTTCATCAAAAGTTTTGAGGAGCTCTGACAGCTTCCCAGAAAGGTGAGTTTTAGCAGGGGAAGGGAGTGTTACTGCCCTTAATAAAAGCCCGGAGCTGGCTGAACGAGTTGTGCAGGTCTGGCTTTGAAGCAGCTGAACGTTAGGGGTCCCTAGTGGACTTTCAGAAGCTTTGTAGGAAGAAAAAAAAAACCCAAACCACAACATCTCGAAGCCTTCCTGAATTTCTCTATAATGTAAGTCCCAATATGCCACCCACCTACCAGGCAAGCTCTGTTGATACCAGGGGCAAAACAACAGCCTTAATGCGCTGACGTAAAGCAAAGACAGCAGCCACTGTGCAGCGCCTGCAGAAACCCAGGGCTCTCAACGAGGGCCTTTTCTTCCTGCTCAAAGTAAAGCTTCAGCACTTTCTGCTCTGTGTTGTTCTCCCTCTATTCTGCCCTAGTGAGACCCCATCTGAAATACTGTGTTCAGTTTTGGGCTCCCCAGTTTAAGAAGGACAGGGATCTGCTGGACAGGGTCCAGCAGGGGGCTAGGAGGATGATGAGGGGACTGGAGGGAATGGCTTATGAGGAGAGGCTGAGGGACCTGGGGCTGCATAGTCTGGAGAACACTTCGAGGGGATTTGATAAATGCTTATAAGTATCTGAGGGCTGGCCAGGAGTGGGGGGACAGGCTCTGCTCACTTGCTCCCTAGGATAGGACAAGGAGCAATGGGTGTAAATGGCAGCACAAGAGGTTCTGTCTCAACACAAGGGGGAACTTCTTTACTGTGAGGGTCCCAGGGCACTGGCACAGGCTCCCCAGAGAGGTTGTGGAGTCTCCTTCTCTGCAGACTTTCAAGGCCTGTCTGGATGTGTTCCTCTGTGATCTGTGTTAGATAGTACTGTCCTGCTCTGGCAGGGGGATTGGACTCTATGATCTCTTTGGATCCCTTCCAACCCCTAACATCCCGTGGAGACCTACTGGCTGCGGGCAAGCTCAGGGGAAGCCTTGCTGAGGTAC
>WAAF01004783.1:297870-358081 GCA_013400475.1 Tricholaema leucomelas | reverse complement strand
TTTATTAACTGTGGGCCGAGATCGATGGTCTCATTGGCCACCAATAACCAATCGGGCTTGCAGTCAGCCAACCTTGCCATAATAGGCAAGGAGCCACAGGCCTGGACTTTCCAAACATGGGGCTCACATGGGCCTAGCACCCGGCAAGCGTGAGCTGAGCATGTGGGGGCTTCCACAACCTAAAGCCTGGGCAGGCCAGACTCCACGTGGCTCCAGGCCTGTTGTGTCCCTCTGTGCTGGCCATGTGCTCACCCCTGACTAAAAGCAGGAAGAACATGTCCAGGCAGAGCAAGGCATATGCAGGTCTGATTTCGGGCCTATGGGCCCTCCACGACAAACACCACTCTCTTTGCTGTGGCCTTTGCAGTGTGAAGTAGTTACCTTTGCCGAGGAATCCCGAGAGCTCAGCAGGAGGGGCACTGATACACAGCAGTCCTCCTCCTCCTCCTCCCCAGATCCTTTCTGATGGGCTCTTGCATTTCTGCCCCTGAGCACTGCCTAGAGAGCACAGAGGAAGAGAAAGTTGGTTCCCAGCACTTGGGCAGGGTAAAGACCCTCAGCATTCTTTCCTCCGTTTAGGGGCTGTGGCACTAAGGCCCTGGTTTGTCCTGCTCATTGCAGCACATCTCAACTCCACCCTTTGTGGACCAGCTCATTAAGGGAGAAGTTGTAGTTGCTGCTGGCTGGGACTATGAGGCCCGTCCTTGGTGGTAAGGAGGATTTCATGCTGCAGACACCCTACATGGAAAACCAAAAGTGTAGTCTTTAGTCTCAACATAGACAGGCTCATTTCTTGCACCTAAGGGTAGGGCTATGCCAGCAAGCAACTGTCATCATGGAAGTGGAAAGATGAGGGAGGCAGAGGAGGCTAACACCACATGACAGTGCAGGAGATCCAACCTCTGCAAGTGATACCTCATTTGAAGACACTGCTTGACACTGAAACCATTATGAATGCAAAAGCCACCCGCACTTGGGCAGGGGGAATAAGACATTTTCTCATAGCTTGTACTGCAGCTCAGCTGTGACTATTTCTAGCAGCTGAAAAAAAAGATTGGGAGTTACCAGATACTGCAAAAATTGAATAGAGAGAAATATGAGGCACCCATCTGGGATTTGGGGACTGAACTATTAACTTGAGCTGCCAAAGAAGGACAGAAAAATCCCAGGGAGGCCCTGGGAAAATCTTGCAGAGAAAAGGCCAAATTACAGCTGCTGTCTGGTAGAGCTGAGGATGGATGCCCAGGGTGAAGTCACAGGCATGCATTGAGGCTGGGCTGTTTAGTTGCCCTGCTGTAGGAGCTGCCTTGCACTCTCTCCAGGCTGCACCAGAACAAGCTGTAGTGTCAGAAAATCTGTCCCAAAGGCGTCCCTCTGATATTGCATCCCTCACACTCCAGAAGCACCACTCTGTCCTCTGACATTAGGTCACTCCACACCTGGGAAACACCACAGCACTGATCCACAGTGCCCTCCTAATGCCAGCATTCTCCCTTGCCCCCAGCAGGGCACACTAGAGGTAACTCATCTCTAAAGTGAGCTTTATTGAACTATGATTCAGCTGATAAAGGTAATTATTACTCCAGGCTTAACGAAGCCATTCACCACTTGACTTTATTATAGCCATTAAGTATTTACCTTCTCTAGGTGGCAAGAGCTTCTTCTGGGGAAGGGAAGGCTGTAGCTGGGTGCTGAGAGCAACCTTACCAGCCCTGAAACACAGGCAGGGGCTGTGCCACCGTGGGCAATGCTGCTGCCATCCTGGGTGCAGTGCTCAGGCTCCACAGGCATATTTGGACTCTTCTGAGTGACCAACAGGTTGGGGGTTTTACAGGGTCCTTTCCCCAGAACCTTCAGCTGGCTCAGTGAATTACGGCTCCTCCTCCACAGAGTTTAGTTGGATCTGTGCCTAGAATGACTCCAACAGAATAAATATGATTAGCCTGTGGCTCATTAATTGAACATTACTGCTCATCTGGATCACAGGAGACTGCTCCTCCAGGCCAGCAAGAGAGAACTCCTCTTTTTTAGGCACCCAAAAAACCCCAAAATCTTTCTATGGTGTTCTGCTGGAATAACTGCAGCCATTGAGCAGTAAATCCACTTTAAGGAGGAAATGCTGAAGAGTCCACCAGGATTCATGACTCTGTTATGAAGAAATGAGCCAAAAAGAAAGTTGAAAGTTGTAAGTTGATAAGAAAATAAATATTTGCCCTGCCTCCCTCTCAAAAAAATGGAAAACCCCCAAACATTTAGGCAAAACAATTCTATTTCTGTTGATATAAAACATAGGTGGATGTTTGCACCATAATGTGTGAGATAAAGAACAAATAGGAGGCTGCAGCCCCCTAAAAATATTCCACACCAGGGACAAGTGACGAAAATCCTGGTAAAAGTCTTCTGTCCTGGCACAAACCAGGCTGAGGAGAAGAGGATGAGACCATCCTGCTGCTATGCCCTTGGAAACAGTTCATAGTATCANAGCACCCTGCACTTGGAGCTATTGAATGCCATCCCCTTGGACTCTGCCCATCTGTTCATATTAGTAGCAAGATCTTCTCCCCTCCCCTCTCTGAAGCCACCTGTAGACAACTCTCACTAGAGCCAGCTGGAGCAGCTCACCTAATTGCAAGCTTGGGTTTGCTCATCTTGGATTGAAATCCATCTTCAGATTTGCCACCAGATCCACCAGGGCCACGTGGATCTCTGTGTTCCTGTTACTTATGCTACAGCTTTTAAAAGCATCCACAGATTTACCTGCAAACACTCACTGGGTTCCAGTGGTCTGCCAGCATTTCCAGCTGTGACCAAGGTCCTGGAAACAGAAGTGATGGGGCACAAGAGCCTAAGGAAAAGTTGAGAGGTTTGGTGGCTGGATTTTTTTTGGGTGTTTTTAAAGCCATTATTTCTGTTGTTGTTTTGTTTGGTTGGGGATTTTGTTGTTTGCTTGCTTGTTTTTGAAACAGAGCTTCTAGTTAAGCCAAAAGAAAATCTGAATTGATGGCCAACCCACCCCCTTACAGCAACTAACCCAGACCCCCTCTCTGCACATCCCTGGCCTCAGGATGCGTGGCTAGCTGCAGTGAAATGTGAGCTTTCAGGGACAGGGGGTGCTTATCTTATGCTTTCCCCCTCTGTGAAAACAAAAAGCATTCCTGGTGTTTTGCTGGAGTCTGCTGAAGTATTTAAGAGGCTGAAGTCATCGACCACAATTTCTGACAGCACATTCAAAGCAGGTTATCGTCTTTCTCTATGAAGTGTTGCATTACTGAGTTACAACAAATGCTGATGCCTTTGGGGGCAGTAAAAATAACTGCAGTGTGTGACAGCAAATGAATTATACTTCAGAATAATTCTTGGTAGAAAGCATACACTTTTCTAATTACAATCATCACCGCTCTTTGATACCGAGATAAGAAGTGGTTACCATAGTGACCCAATCCTTAAAGATCATTTTTTTGCAGCACTGTATGATACCTGCCTTCACAGAAAGCAATTTACAAAGATGAGTTTCCCAAGTGTTAGGCCTTGGGTGTGAAAAAGCAATGCAGGCTCTATGGAAAAATGATAGCCTTTCGGTTACTGCCCTGCGCATTTCCCTGCAAGTGTGCTCGTAGATGGTGTCTCAGATTTGCTGCAAGCTACAAATCTCCCTCGGCTTTCAAGCCCGTGTAGACCCTGCAGAAGAATTTCAACCCCCTGTGGAGAATCAGGAAAAAAAAATGGAAGAGAAGAAAATCAGAGACACCCACAACTGCCTACCATCAGAGAAGTGGTTTGGCTTACTTTTAACAGTCCAGTACTTGTCTCATAGACCATCTGCTAACACTTCCCTGTAAGGAGTGTGGGAAACACATTTTGAAGTCATAACTATTGCTGTAGTCAAGCAAAAGCATGTTTTGGTGCACTAAGTGGAGTTTAACCCTCGGTGGGACTAGTACACATTATTAGTAGTCAATAATAGCATTTTGGGGCCAGTGTGGCCAGTAGGACAAGGGAGGTTGTTCTGCCCCTGCACTCAGCACTGGTCAGGCCACACCTTGAGTGCTGTGTCCAGTTCTGAGCTACTCAATTCAAGAGAGATGTTGAGGGGCTGAAACATGTGCAGAAAGGGGTGATGAAGCTGGTGAGGGGCCTGGAACACAGCCCTGTGAGGAGAGGCTGAGGGAGCTGGGGTTGTTTAGCCTGGAGAAGAGGAGGCTCAGGGCAGACCTCATTGCTGTCTACAACTACCTGAAGGGAGGCTGTAGCCAGTCAGGGTTGGTCTCTTCTAGGCAACCAGCAACAGAACAAGGAGACACAGTCTCAAGTTGTGCTGAGGAAGGTCTAGGCTGGATGTTGGGAGGAAGTTCTTCACAGAGTGATTGGCATTGGAATGGGCTGCCCAGGGAGGTGGTGGAGTCACCGTCCCTGGAGATGTTCAAGAAAATCCTGGATGAGGCACTTAGTGCCATGGTCTAGTTGATTGGACAGGGCTGGGTGCTAGGTTGGCCTGAATTATTCTTGGAGGTCTCTTCCAACCTGGTTGATTCTATGATTCTTCTGGTAAGCCTTGCCTAACTCCCTGCATCCATCTCTGCAGGGCTGTGTTCAGAATATTCCCTGTCCCAAGCCATGTTTGGAGCCAGGTGTTATGTTCTTTCCCATGCATAATCCACAGCAGCAAGGGTGATGAAGATCTCTTTACCTTGGGGGAAAGCAAGTTACTTGTGGACAGACCTCCTGTGGACAAATCACAGCCATAGTGATGAAATTGATGAACTGGGCTAGTCACTAGACCTGTGCTGTCTCATGGAGTCAAGTTGCTTGCACACACACAGTTTAAAACCATATTAGTTATTAGAATTAATGGGTCACAGTATCACAGTATCACCAAGGTTGGAAGGGACCTCATAGATCAGGTCAAAGAGAGAGGCAACACCAACTTAGCTGGGGTGGGTAAGCAGGTTTCCTCATGTCATTGTAGAGTTTCTTGTCAGCAGTGGCAGTCCTGCAGCAGCCTGTTTTGGTATATGACATCCTATATTACATTCACCCTGCTTAAATTACTTTGTGACCCTTGCTCTGATACCCAGGGTACCCCTGATTTGGGAGAGTACAGGGAGGGGCAACCTGCAGCCAGTGAACCATGGGTTTCTCATTTTTCTGAGTTGTCTTCTGCCAAAACATTCCTACTGAACTTTAGCCACCGCGTCAGAATCCTGATGCTCTATCTCCAGGTGATTAATACACGAAACCAGCTTAATCTGGACTTAGTTTAGGCTGCTGGCTTTAATTAACCTTTTATTTCTGAGGTAATAGATGCAAACCTCTTCCTTCCTGAAATGGCAAGGCACAGGGTGTTTCAGAGGTGTTACACCTTCCTTCAAAGCTGGCCCACGTGGGAGGAGATGAAACAGCTGCCTGGCCTTTTCAGCTACCCTGTGATGTGCAGAGTAGGGGCAGGAGGTTTCTCTCCCTCCCACCACCGAGTGATGAATGTTTTCAACAGTGGCTCTAATTAAAAAGTGTTAGGGCCTCACAATAAATGGCTCCCTATTGTGACTGCCTCACAGCGAGGAGGAAGATCAAGCCTGACCACCTTGAAATGCTTGACTTGCTAAAAGCTGCCCCTCCTTTTCCTCAGTGGTCCCTTCTCCCTCACCGCTGATAACATACTCCTAAAAAAAGCTGTCCAGTCCATGTCCACCTTGAATCCACCTGGACAACCCTCAGCTGTCTCTGGAGCATGTGTGGACAGTGCCTCTGCTTTAACACATGGGGTGTTTCACAGTATCACCAAGGTTGGAAGAGACCTCATAGATCATCAAGTCCAACCCGTTACCACAGAGCTCAAGGCTCGACCATGGCACCAAGTGCCACATCCAATCCTGCCTTGAACAGCTCCAGGGACGGCGACTCCACCACCTCAGAGGATGGTTGCTCACAAATTTCTCTGTTGCTCACAAATTTCTCTGTTGTTCCTACTGCTAAATTTAGTTAAATGGCAAAGTATTGAGTGTTTAAGGATGAACAGAGGTAACTCTCCAGTTTGTGTGTTCTGTGTCTGACAATCGAAGCAAAAAGTCATTTCGATTGTCATATTTGCTCGCATTCATTGCTCGTATTCATTGCCTGAGGAATAGTTTGAGGTACTTAATTATTCATATATTAAATATCTATTTGGAATTGCTCTAGCACCTTAATGTTTTTATATCAAGCATTAATTCTCCTTTTTGACTGTTCTTTTCTAAACTTCTGCCCCTTTGGACCCAAGATCTTAGAAAAGCAAAAGTGTTTAAGCTAAGATGAAGCACAAGTGGATTTACTGGAGTTTGGCTACTGGAATGGACTGCCCAGGAGATCGTGGAGTCACCATCCCTGGAGGCCTTTAAGAAAAGATTGGATGTGGCATTTGGTGGCCTGGTTTAGCTGATGTCACAATGTTAGGTTAGAGGCTGGACTTGATCTCAGAGGCCTTCTCCAGCCTCAGTGACTCTGTGACTAAGTGCCTCATCCAGCCTCCTCTTAAACACCTCCAGGGATGGCAACTCCACCACCTCCCTGGGCAGCCCATTCCAANCCAGGCCCCTCATCAGCTTCATTGCCCTTCTGACACGTTCCAGTATCTCCAAATCTCTCTTGAATTGAGGAGCCCAGAACTGGACACAGCACTCAAGGTGTGGCCTGACCAGTGCTGAGTACAAGGGAAAAATAACCTCCCTCATCCTACTGGCCACACTGTTCCTGATCCAGGCCAGGATGCCATTGGCTCTCCTGGGCACACTGCTGGCTCATCTTCAGCTACTATCTACCAGTACGCCCAGGTCCCTTTCTGCCTGGCTGCTCTCCAGCCAAGAAGTGGCTTTGCATTCCTTCACAGCTGTGCTACTGTCTGCCTCAACTTGACACTGATGCAAGTGAATGTGGCAAGGAAAAAAAAACCCAGAAATTTGGTTTTACCTGTAAAAATAAATACAGGCAGCAGCAGGGCAGTTGTGCTGGCGAAGCAGCTCCCAGGTTCATTCACAGAATCACAGAACTGTTGAAGCTCTGAGATCATCAAGTCCAGCCTATTAGCTAACACCACCACATTAACCAGACCATAGCACCGGGTGCCACATGCAAGCTTTCCTTCAACATCTCCAGAGATGGCAACTGCACCACCTCCCTGGGCAGTCCATTCCAGTGTCTAATTACCCTTTCCATGAGGAAATGCTTCCTAACATCCAACCAAAACCTCCCCTGGCACAGATTCAGGCCATGCCCTCTTGTCTCAGCACAAGTTGCCTGGGAGAAGAGCCTGACCCCCGCCCCTTACTACAGCTTCTCTTCAGGTAGTTGCAGCATGTGATAAGGTGTTCCCCAAGTCTCCTCTTCTCCAGTGTGATGGTTTGGGTGTTCCCTACCCCCCCACACTTTAGAAATCACCCAGACTAGATTCAGTCAGCTCTGGGAATTTGAATGAAGCTTATATTTACAGCTGGCACAATATTCAAGCAGATATTTACAGTATATACAGATATAGACAGAAATAGACAAGGTAAAAAAGGTAATACAAACACAACTCCCCTCCCAGAAACCTGAGTCCCCAGGAGGGGCTCTCAACCACCCCTCACCTTCCCCCTACCCCTCTCAACCTTGGGATTTCCCAATCCCAAGGAAGAATGGAGGTTCGGCCAGAGGGATTAAAAAAAAGCAAGGTGAAGCAGCCAAGCAAATGGAGGGTGAGGTTAGAAAGCAAGATGGAGTTCAGCCAGCAGCCTCAGCTTCTGCCCAGCAGGCAAAGAGAACAGCCCAGAGCGAAGTGCAGAGCAGAAGTGACCTTATCTAATGTTTTGCTTTTCCTTGCTACCCATCTCAGCAAGACTATGAGGGAAGTAGACCTCACCATTGTTTTCATTGTGCAGCCTATTGTCTAGTTCTTCTCATCAAAACATGCTAGCTAGGCTCAAACCAGCACATCCAGGCAAACAACCCCAGCTCCCTCAGCCTCCCCTCATCAGACTTTGATGAGGCTGGGGAAGGGATTGGAGGCACTCTCTTCCGGACCTGGTCCAGCACCTCAATATCTCTCTTGCAGTGAGGTGCCAGAGCTGCACACAGTGCTCAAGGTGAGGCCTCACCGGTGCTGAGTACAGGGGCAGAACGACAGCCCTGGTGCTGCTGGCCACACTATTCCTGATACAGGCCAAGATGCCACTGCCTGCCTTGGCAGCACATTGCAGGCAGCACCCTGGCACGACAAAAGCCTTTCCCATATTGGAGCCAACTCAGGTATGGCAGTGTGGTCCTAGGCTGCTCAGCACAGGAATCATCCACTGTTGGTTGAGTGCTCATGACACTCAGCTGGGCTGTTCACTGGTCCTCCCCACTTTGTGCTGCCTGTTGGGAAACCATGCTTGGTCTTTGCATCCAGGCATCCTCCCAGCCTTGCAGCAGCAAACCAGGGAAGGGTTGTGTTGCTTTTACTGCTTTTCAAAGGCTGATGAAACCTCTTGTTTTCGTTTCTCACAATGAGAAAGCATTGTGCTAGGCATCCCCATCGTTTGTATTGCAGAGTCGTTTCTAATGCCCTGCTGGAGCAGCTCACGGGCTGGAAAAAACACAAACCCACCTGCTGCAACATCTGCCTCCTACAGCAAAACCAGACAGCACTGCTCTTACACAACCCAACCACGCACTGACAGAGTGATGGCTCTCAACCTCCTGGCGGTATCTGCCTGCAAAGATGAAATACTGCCTGACAGCAGGAACTGTGCATACCAAAAGGCAACGATTCTACTGCTGCTGCTTGCCCCCGCCCCCCGCCCCTTCCCCCCTCTTAAGCACTCACAAAGTAGTAAAACAAGAAGGATGTGAGATCGTTGAAGGCTGAAGCAGTTCAGGTGCCACTTGTGCCTTGAAGGCAGTTGGGGGAGGCTGCAGAGCAGGTAGCAGGAAGCAGTGCTGGTTAAAGTTGGAACCCCAGCTGTTGTTCCCTGCAGTGTGGTGAAACAGTGATGTCTAGAAAACTGCTTGAGGCATTTGGTACAGAAGAGAGACCCTAACTTAATCAGAGGTGATCTTACCAAGAACATCATATTTCAATCCAGATACTAAATGCATTACTAAAAGACATTGACTTGCCCAAACCATGCTTTGCTTCCTAATGTACTGCTGGGCTCCCACACAAGCCCAGCCCTCCTTGCCTGGGTGCAGAGACCCCTCAAACACTGAGCTGCTTTGATGCACTACTCCCTCTGAAGAGAAGTTTATGTTTATAGGTTCATAGGATAGTTTGAGTTGGAAGGGACCTTGGCTCTAGTTCCAAGCCTCCCTTCCATGGATGGAAACAGCATGCACTAGACCAGACTGCTCAACGCCTCATCCAACCTGGCCTTGAACCCCTCCAGAGAGGAGTAATCCATGATGTCCCTGGGAAACCTGTTCCAGTGCCTCACTGTGCTAGTTTGAGCCTGAGATATTTTGGTGAGAAGAATTAGATTATAGGCTATGCAAAGGAAACAATGGTGATGTCTGCTGCACTCATAGACTTGCTGAGATGGATAAGAACAAGAACATAAATATAGATAAGGGAGTTGTTTGCTCTCTGTCTTTGGGGCTGCACTTCGCTCTAACCTAACTTGCCATCTGTGTGACTAATCCTTTTGCTTCCTAACTCCCCTGTCTGACCCTCCAAACTACCTTGAGTGTAAGGCAAAGTCTGGGGTAAGGTAGAGGTGTGGGGAGAAGGTGGAAGTGTGGTTGAGAGCCCCTTCTGGAGACTCAGGTTTCTGGGAGGGCTGCTGTGTTTCTGTATTACCTTTTAAACTTGTATATTTCTGTCTAGATTGTAAATATCTGCTTGTATATTGTGCTAAGCTGTAAATATAAAGCTTCATTCCATTTCCAGATCGACCGAGCCTAGTCTGGGTGATTTTCTTAAGTGGGGGGGGTGCGGGGGGCAGGTAACATCCAAACCATCACATTCACCACCCTCACTGTAAAGAATTTTCTTCCTAGTATCCAGGTTTAGATGTCCCCTCCTCAAGCTTCAATCCATTCCTCCATGTCCTATCACTACAAGTCCTTGTAAAAAGTCCCTTCCTGGCTTTCTTATGAGCCCCTTTCAGGTACTGGAAGGCTGCTATAAGGTCTCCCTGGAGTGTTCTTCTCTGCAGGCTGAGCAGCCCCAACTCTCACAGCCTGTACCCATGGGGAATGGGGGATTCTCTCATCATCTTTGTGGCCCTCCTCTGGACTTGCTCCAGCAGTTCCATGTCACTCTTATGCTGGGGGCACCAGAATTGGATGCAGTACTCCAGGTGGGGTCTCATGAGAGCAGAGTAGAGAGGGAGAATCACCTACCTAGTCCTTCTTTTATGCAGCCCATGGTTGGCCTTCTGTGCTGCAAGCACACCTTGCTGGCTCACCTCGAGTTTTTCTGTCAGATGATACCCCTAAGTCTCCTAAAGACCTGCTCTCAACACACTTCTTGCCCAACCCGCATTTGTGCTTGGGATTGCCCTGACCCAGGGGTAGGTACTTGCACTCAGGCCCACCTCTCAAGCCTGTCCAAGTCCCTCTGGATGGCATCCCTCCCCTCCAGTCTGTCAGTTGGGCCACACAGCTTGGTGTCATCCACAAAGGAGGTGCACTCAGTTCCACTGCTCATTTCCCACACCACAGAGCTAAGCAGCCTCCAGTTTCCTAATGGTCTGAACTCCCCTGCTGAGACAGCGTCAGGACCAGCACCCAGGCTTGTGCCTTGCCACCATCCCTGGAACTCAAGCACTGTCGCTGGAGGGAGACTCTGCTGCCTACGCTGGTTTGTGGCGAAGGGGAGAAATTAATTGGTGCGAGATAATTATGTATAAAAGTATATAGAATCAGAGAATGGTTTAGGTTGGAAGGGACCTCAAGGATCACCCAGCTCCACCCCCCTGCCATAGGCAGGGACCCCTCCCACTAGAGCAGGCTACTCAAGGCCTCATCCAGCCTGGCTTTAAACGCCTCCAGGGAGGAAGCATCCACAACCTCCCTGGGCAACCTATTCCAGTGTCTCACCACCCTCACTGTAAAGAACTTCCTCCTAACATCCAGTCAGAATCTCCCCTCCTCCAGCTTAAACCCATTCCCCCTCGTCCTGACATTACCAGACCTTGTCAATAGTCCCTCCCCAGCCTTCCTGTAGGCTCCCTTCAGATACTGGAAAGCCACTCTAAGGTCTCCTCAAAGCCTTCTCTTCTCCAGGCTGCAGAGCCCCAACTCTCTCAGCCTGTCCTCATAGCAGAGCTGCTGCAGCCCTCTGAGCATCTTCGTGGCTCTCCTCTGGACCCGCTCCAGCAGTTCCATGTCCTTCTTGTGTTGGGGGCTCCAGAACTGCACACAGTACTCCAGGTGGGGTCTGAGGAGAGCAGAGTAAAGGGGGAGAATCCCCTCCCTTGCCCTGCTGGCCACACTGCTCTTGATGCAGCCCAGCACAGGGTTGCTGTCTGGGCTGCATGTGCACACTGCCGGCTCATGTTGAGCTTCTCGTCGACCCAGACCCCCAGGTCCTTCTCCTCAGGGCTGCTCTCAGCCATTCACCACCCAGCCTGTATCTGTGCCTGGGATTGCACCGACCCAGGTGCAGGACCTTACACTTGGCCTTGTTAAACGTCATGAGGTTGGCCTGGGCCCACCTCTCCAGCCTGTCCAGGTCCCTCTGGATGGCATCCCTGCCCTCCAGCAAGTCAGCTGTGCCACACAGCTTGGTGTCATCTGCAAACTTGCTGAGGGTGCACTCAATTCCTCTGTCCATATCACTGACAAAGATGTTACAGAGCACTGGTCCCAGCACTGACCCCTGAGGAACACCACTTGTCACTGGTGTTTATTAAATCAAATACTCTGAACTCTCATCACCCCCAACCACTATATTTAATATTAAAATGGATCTTTTCACTGTTATGGCCTGACCTTATGGGTATAATAATACGATGTGGCTTATTAATAACTCTATTGCAATATCTAGCATACAACTATTCACAGAGAGAGGATTTTTCCCTGTGGCTCAATGCCACTTGGGGTCAATATACCATTTTCCCAGCAGAGTGGGCTGAAACTGTTTCTGCTCTATGGCAGGAGACTACAAATATACAGAGGTAATATTCTGTTTGGTAAATGGGGATAATGCTATTTCTTTTCAGTTAGAAAACACAGACTCTAAGTATTAATGTGCTCCTCTGAAAGGTAGCTCAGAAAGCCTAGAAATTATTTTGCTCATAATAATTAAGGCTTGGCTGATACAGCTGAAGGCTGTGCAGCCATCCAGAGAGACCTGGACAGACTGGAGAGCTGGGCACAGGGGAACCAGATGAAGTCCAACAAGGGCAAGTGCAGAGTTATGCACCTGGGAAGGAATAATAAACTGCACCAGTACAGGCTGGGAGGTGATCTGCTGGAGAGCAGCCCTGTGGAGAGGGACCTGGGGGTCCTGGTGGCTAACAACTTAACCATGGCACAGCAATGTGCCCTTGTGGCCAAGAGGGCAAATGGGATCCTGGGGTGTATGAGGAAGAATGTGTCCAGATCATCAAGGGAGGTTCTTCTCCTCCTCCTCTACTCTACCCTGGTGAGAGCCCATCTTGAGTACTGTGTTCAGTTTTGGGCTCCCCAGTTTAAGAGGGACAGGGATCTGCTAAAGAGGGTCCAGAGGAGGGCTAGGAGGATGATGAGGGGACTGGAAGGCAGCACTTATGAGAGGCTGAGGGACCTGGGGCTTTTAAGTCTGGAGAAGAGAAGACTTAGAGGGGATTTGATAAATGTTTTTAAGTATCTGAGAGCTGTCCAGGAGGTGGGGGACAGGCTCTGCTCACTTGCTCCCTGGGATGGGACAAGGAGCAATGGGTGCAAGTGGCAGCAGAAAAGGTTCTGCCTCAACACAAGGGGAAAACTTCTTTACTGTAAGGGTCCCAGAGCACTGGCACAGGCTCCCCAGAGAGGTTGTGAGGTCTCCTTCTCTGGAAACTTTCAAGGCCTGTCTGGATGTGTTCCTCTATGATCTGTGTTGGATAGTATTGTCCTGCTCTGGCAAGGGAGTTGGACTTGATGACCTCCTTGGGTCCCTTCTCACCCCTAACATCCTGTGAGCCTGTGATTCCTCTTGCCTGAACACCTCCCTAAAATACCTGGAGTGCTCACTCCAGTAGTTAAGGCCATTAACTTCACCTTGCTGTGCTCCATCAGGTGTGCTGTTTGTACTCCACACTAATTCCTGCTGCTCTCACCACACACAGCCAAAATAACTGATTTTGTGTGCCAGGTCCAGCTACAGAAAATAAAAGCCACACACCTATGTGCCTAATGACCGAGGTTCAGCTACAGTTAGTGCATTGCCTCTACAGTGCAGCTGAATCTAACCATTATCTTCCTAAAAATGGGCATGGTAAAGCAGCTTGTTGTGGCCAAAGTGCAGAACCCTGCACTTGCCCTTGTTTAATCTCATCCCATTGGCCTCTGCCCACCCATCCAGCCTGTCCAGGTCCCTCTGCAGGGCTCTCCTACCTTCCAACAGATCATATCTTTCACAGGTTTTGAGGCCAGGGAGAGCA
Organism: Tricholaema leucomelas; assembly: GCA_013400475.1. Classification (NCBI taxonomy): domain Eukaryota; kingdom Metazoa; phylum Chordata; class Aves; order Piciformes; family Lybiidae; genus Tricholaema lacrymosa; species Tricholaema leucomelas. Next base: position 344,525 of record WAAF01004783.1, on the reverse strand, counting down.
AACAGAAAGTCAGACTCCAAAGCTCCCTGCTCTTTAAACCTTTAGTTTAAAGTGGAGCTTTTGACTGTATTTCTTCTAGGTCCAGAGCTTGATGGTGGCTGTGCAGAGAGGGCCAGGTGGTGCCTATCACAACCAGCTCTTCTGCCTACCTTGACCTGTGAAATGTACCCCAAAACTCAAGCAGAGTTCTGCAGTAGGTACGTTTTAGTACAGCACTGGGTGCAGGCAGGATGGCTCCATCAATCCTGCATGCTCCATGCTAGCACAAGCCACGATTTATGTCACAAGAGCAGGCATATTCATAATAGGAGGTATGGTTATTACACTTATTTCATGGAGTTCATTAGCATAGGTATTTTCCCATTCTCCACCCCAATTCCAACAATTCCAACCCCAGTGGTCTGGAATGGTTATCTGTGATGAACATGCAGCACAGTCTTCCTTCCAGGGTCTTTCTCATCTCTGGTCGAGCAGACCCTTCTTTGTTGCTGATGTCAGGATATCCCAGCTTCTCCTTTATCTCCTTCCTGCTTTCCTTAGTCACTGCAGGCCTGGCTCTTTACAAGATTGCTTATCACAGATCTCCAAGGAGTAGCTGCAGACCCTCCTACAGTAGCCCTTGTTTAGGTTTGCAGATTATCAACTGATTACTACAAACAAACATCTCCACAGAGTTCGGTATTTTACGGTTTGTCACAGACACCCTCGAAATGAGCATCTGCTCCACGAGACCTTTTTACCAGCATTCCTTGGTTTTTCTTATATCGACCTAGCTGGGCAGGAGGTGCAGCCCAGAGAGACGCAGCTGCCGTCCCCCTTGCAACACCAGGGCTTTTCAGAAGAGGGCAAAAGCAGACCGCCCAAGGGAGCGGCTGAAAGCATCACCTCCCCGAAGGAGAAGAGACACGGCTCTAAGTAACAAACATTTCCTCTCACCTACCGTAGTTTCTCAGCCAGACACAGCGATCTGGTGTGCCAGGGATTGACTCGAGTACTCTGCTGACCTCCAGCAAACACCTCCTCCTGATGCTCAGCCTTCTTGCTCTTCACTCAGCAGTCAAGCCTGGGCCAGTGAGGAGAACCAGAGCACAGCCAGGCTTTTTGGAGTTAAACATCACCCTCAGACCTACACCTTCTGCAAACAGCAGTACTGAGTGCCTCGGAGCACGATGCTCCGCCAGAAATAAGAAACTTACCTGCGAGGGAGGGGAAGGTGGGTGGTGCATGGGACCAAATTTCCTCACTGGTGGCACCTGAAGGAGATGCTCAGGGTGGTGAAGGACACACATGCCTCCCTGCCAGCTCCCCTGTGGGGTGAGCTCCCAGCATCCTTGTGAGGTAGGGGAAGGTGGGTGGTGCATGAGACCAAAATTGCCCAGTGGTGGCACCTGAAGAAGATGATCAGGGTGGTGAAGGACACACACACCTCACTGCCAGCTCCTCTGTGGGGTGAGCTCCCAGCATCCTTGTGAGGTAGGGGAAGGTGGGTGGTGCATGAGACCAAAATTGCCCAGTGGTGGCACCTGAAGGAGATGATTAGGGTGGTGAAGGACACATGTGCCTTGGTGCCAGCTCCCTTTGAGCATCTCTCCTAGCCCCTCGGTCAGGCACAGTATGGCACAAGAGCACTATCAGCTTAATCAACATGGCCTGGTTCATATCCAGGTCCCATTTTATCTCCATATCCCAGAGGTCCAGGCCAAGCTCCTCATGCAGAGCATTGAGCCTTGGAAACTAAATCTCTGTGGCACAATAGGATTGTCTGAGTATTATCCATGTCTGCAACGAAGGCGCATGGATTTTGGGATGTGAGGGATGGACCTGGGAAGGGTATGGGAAACAAGTCCAGCAAGTCCAGGACAGATGAGCTGTCCTAGTAGCCACAAGAGGTTTGTTCCCTGGAGATGCTTTTGCACCCAGTCCCACCTTATTACCCCCTTTCTGTGAGCAGGGGCTCTGGCTGAGAAGTGGGGAGCAGTTAGAGTTTTCTCTATCTCATCTTTGGGGTTTGATTGACAAGTCCAAGCAGCCTTGATGCTCAGCATTCTCTGTGCAGAGTGACTGCAGATGCCTGCAATCATCTCTTGCTGCTCTTTGTGTCTGGTGCTTCACTGAGGAAAGCCACTAAATCCCAGGTGAGATGGTGCCTCACAATAACTTTTTTTTGATAGTAGCAACTCTTTGCTGAGCTGCCTAGTAGTGAGTCTACTTTGGAAAAGTATGCATAAGGTTCACAGGATCAGAGGATGATAGGGGTTGGAAGGGACCCAGGGAGATCATCGAGTCCAACCCCCCTGCCAGAGCAGGACGATACTAACACAGATCACAGAGGAACACACCAGACAGGCCTTGAAAGTCTCCAGAGAAGGAGATCCCCACAGCCTCTCTGGGGAGCCTATTCCAGTGCTCTGTGACCAGGTAAATAGGACTAAAAGTACCTGAGTGTCACCAGCCTGGTTGGTGTGGGGCACCTGCAGCTGCGTCCTGACCCACAGCAAGCAGCGTTTGTTGTAGTCTGCATGTTGAAGATCAGAGAGGTTTTTATCTCTCCCGTGGGTTCTTCTCAGGGCAGATGCGAGCAGCAGAGTTCAGCTCTGGCTCTGAACTCCCCCTAGCTACGTGGGTTTCATCTGGCATGCTCTTTCTCACCCAGTGACACCAAGCTGTGTGGCACAGCTGACTTGCTGGAGGGCAGGGATGCCATCCAGAGGGACCTGGACAGGCTGGAGAGGGGGGCCCAGGCCAACCTCATGACGTTTAACAAGGCCAAGTGTAAGGTCCTGCACCTGGGTCGGTGCAATCCCAGGCACAGATACAGGCTGGGTGGTGAATGGCTGAGAGCAGCCCTGAGGAAAAGGACCTGGGGGTCTGGGTCGATGAAAAGCTCAACATGAGCCGGCAGTGTGCACATGCAGCCCAGACAGCAAACCTGTGCTGGGCTGCATCAAGAGCAGTGTGGCCAGCAGGGCAAGGGAGGGGATTCTCCCCCTTTACTCTGCTCTCCTCAGACCCCACCTGGAGTACTGTGTGCAGTTCTGGAGCCCCCAACACAAGAAGGACATGGAACTGCTGGAGCGGGTCCAGAGGAGAGCCACGAAGATGATCAGAGGGCTGCAGCAGCTCTGCTATGAGGACAGGCTGAGAGAGTTGGGGCTCTTCAGCCTGGAGAAGAGAAGGCTTCGAGGAGACCTTAGAGTGGCTTTCCAGTATCTGAAGGGAGCCTACAGGAAGGCTGGGGAGGGACTATTGACAAGGTCTGGTAATGTCAGGACGAGGGGGAATGGGTTTAAGCTGGAAGAGGGGAGATTTAGACTGGATGTTAGGAGGAAGTTCTTTACAGTGAGGGTGGTGAGACACTGGCACAGGTTGCCCAGGGAGGTTGTGGATGCTTCCTCCCTGGAGGCGTTTAAGGCCAGGCTGGATGAGGCCTTGAGCAAGCTGCTCTAGTGGGAGGTGTCCCTGCCTATGGCAGGAGGTTGGAGCTGGATGATCCTTGAGGTCCCTTCCAACCTAAACCATTCTATGATTCTATGATTCCTCCCTCACTTTGCCAGCTAGATTCAGACAAGGTGCCCACATGCATGAAAGCTGTCAAAAGAATAACTTCGAAGCACAGGAGCTGAAAAGAGCACAGGAGCTCTTCAAGTGTAGATCTGGAAGCCCCTGGAGAGCTGCAGGGACTATTCCACTCCAGCTGGTTCTCCTGGGTGCACAGCAAGCAGGCTTTTGACTAGTTCATAACCATGGCACATGTGAAAGGCTCAATTATTGCTTCTTAGAAACACCAAATTATCTCCCAGGGCTGGAGACTGACAGCCACACAGTCTCCGCAGCGTTACGCACGGCTGAATTTCTGCTGGCTTATTCTGTGCTGTTCGGTGCTGCCTGTAATTGCATTGCATTTTAATTGTTCAGCATCCTCAGAAATTCAGCCCCAGGGGCAGCGGAGGTGGTGAGAGCTCAACACACCAAATTACTACCCAAAGAGCAAGCAGACAAAAAGCAGAGCGGAGAAGGAAGGAGTGAGACAAATGAGCTGTGTTCATTAGAAGAGCAGCAATCCTGACCAGGGAAGTGTCCTACTGATGTAATAAGAAAGCTGAAAGTTGTTAATAATAATAAAGAGCACAATAACACAGTTGCTTTTCTATCAGAAAGCACCACATCTGGTTAGAATTAGTGCACCGTGCAAAGCAGAGATGAAAACCAGCAGAATGCCCTTGGCCTGCATAGGCTTTGGCTTCCCTCCTGGTTTTATTCAGTGGGTTTTTCCATGGGAGCAAGTTCTGTGGCTGCACTGTTCAGTGCTATGATGTGGCCCCCAAAGCTGGCATTTCTGCTACAGAAGCCCCGCTACGTGTGGTAGCAAGGCACACCGTCCCCCCGGCAGGCTTGGGGTTTGCCTTTGGCCAGCCAGAGGTCTTGAACACTGCTCCTTTTGTTTCCACCAGAGATGCTGCAGGTTCAAATCCCTAGGGTGGGTGTTGAAGGAAAGGGCTGCTGTCCCGTGGCACAGGGAACAATGGCAGCAAAGGGGCAGAGGTAGAAACTGAGGGAGCAGGATAGGTGTGACAAGACCCCCTGCACTTGAACAGCTCGGGCAGGGTGCATCTTTTTTTGTTGCTGTAGTGGTTTGGGTGTTCCCTGCCCTCTTNATGGAGGGTGAGGTTAGAGAGTAAGATGCAGCTCAGCCAGTTCCCCAGGCTCAAGCAAGACTCCCAAGTGGAGTGATTATCTATGTTTTGCTTTTTGTTTTTATACATCTCAGCAAGCCTATGAGCGAAGTAGACATCACCATTGTTTTCCTTTCACAGCCTGTAATCTAGCTCTTCTCACCAAAACATTCTAACTAGGCTCAAACTAGCACAGTTGCCTCTGGAATATCTGCCTGTGGGGACCAAAAGGGTTGGATTAAAGTGCTGAATCACGTGCTGAAGAAAGAAATGAGTTTTGCCACCAGCGAGTATGCTGAAGCACATCAGAGCCTGTGCTGGGGCTGCCCTGACGAGGCACTTTGGTAGCTTTAACCTCAAATAATGGACTGAACCCTGTGCACTAACTGGAGCTGTTCAATATCCTCAAGTTACAGAAGTCCCTTGCAGGAAACCTGCTCAGCACAGTGTTCCAGCCACAGGAAGGAGGGTTACTTGGAGCTGCCTGTTGTGGCAGTGGATCCTCATGTTCCAGCAGGACGTTCTTGCTGTTCCTTGCAGGCCACCAGCAGACTGCTTGGGTGTCTTTCTCCTGGCTCTCTGCTAAGCCATGGGTAGATAAGACTGTAGAAAGATTTGGGTTGGAAGGAATGTTTAAAAGTCATCTTATAGATGCATTTTGGTATCTGAAGGAGACCTACAGGAAGGCAGAGGATCCCCATTAGGGGGATGTTGTTCCAGCAGGACGTTCTTGCTGTTCCTTGCAGGCCACCAGCAGACTGCTTGGGTGTCTTTCTCCTGGCTCTCTGCTAAGCCATGGGTAGATAAGACTGTAGAAAGATTTGGGTTGGAAGGAATGTTTAAAAGCCATCTTATAGATGCATTTCGGTATCTGAAGGGGGCCTACAGGAGTGCTAGGGCAGGATTGTTTAGAAGGACTTGTTAGTAATAGGACAAGGGACAATTGTTTTAGTCTGGAGCAAGGTAGATTTAGGTTGGATGTAATGAAGAATGAGAATGGTAAAATACTGTAACAAGCTGCTCAGGGATGTGGTTAAGGCCCTGTCCCTGGAGACATTCAAGATCAGACTCGATGTGGCCCTGGGCAACCTGACCTAGTTAGAGGTGTCCTTGCTCAGTGCACAGAGTTTGAACAAGACAACTTTTGAGGATCCCTTCCAACTAGGTGCAACCTGTGACTCTAGTCTAGCCCTGAAGATGAAGGCAAAGAGACAGATGAGCCAACAGGCAGAGCCAGCACCTTCAGCAACAAAGATTCTGGAGGCGGCAGAGAGGTTTCGGTCGCTGTCCCAGTGCAGCCCTGTGGAGAGGCACCTCTGCTGTGGCTCAGGGGAGCGTGCACCATGGACCCAGTGGAGCTGAGAAGATCCTTCAGCTGTCTGTGCTGAATACTTTGAGCATATTGGCATTTCATGTCAGCTGCTTTCACTGGGGCTAATTAAAACCTGTGGTTTATAGATTGCTCTTGGCCATAAACTGAAAAGCTGCCTCAATTGGGAATCAATAGAGTAATCTTTGAGCTCATCTATTTTATTAGATATAGAGTCCTAATTTGAAGAAATTGAGGAGCCATAATTAATGGTGCCAGAGAGGCCCTTAGATGTATGTTTAAAGCTTCTTGAGTGCTTTGTCACAGTATCACAGTCTCACAGTCTCACAGTATCACCAAGGTTGGAAGAGACCTCACAGATCATCAAGTCCAACCCTTCACCACAGAGCTCAAGGCTAGACCATGGCACCAAGTGCCACGTCCAATCCTGCCTTGAACAGCTCCAGGGACGGCGACTCCACCACCTCCCTGGGCAGCCCATTCCAGTGTCCAATGACTCTCTCAGTGAAGAACTTTCTCCTCACCTCGAGCCTAAATTTCCCCTGGCGCAGCCTGAGGCTGTGTCCTCTCGTTCTGGCGCTGGCCACCTGAGAGAAGAGAGCAACCTCCTCCTGGCCACAACCACCCCTCAGGTAGTTGTAGACAGCAGTAAGGTCACCCCTGAGCCTCCTCTTCTCCAGGCTAAACAACCCCAGCTCCCTCAGCCTCTCCTCGTAGAGCTGTGCTCGAGGCCTCTCACCAGCCTCGTTGCCCTTCTCTGGACACGCTCAAGCATCTCAATGTCCCTCTTAAACTGGTGGGCCCAGAACTGAACACAGTACTCAAGGTGTGGTCTAACCAGTGCAGAGTACAGGGGCAGAATGACCTCCCTGCTCCTGCTGGCCACACCATTCCTGATGCAGGCCAGGATGCCATTGGCTCTCTTGGCCACCTGGGCACACTGCTGGCTCATGTTCAGGCGGGTATCAACCAGCACCCCCAGATCCCTCTCTGTCTGGCTGCTCTCCAGCAGATTGTGCTTGTCACGGGTACAGAGCTGTTAGTGCCCAGCTCACTGGAGCACTGCCACGGGGCCAGCAGATGCTTTGGTGGGCGAGCCCTGAGGAGTGCTCTGGTGCTGCAGAAATCCAGCAGCAACTCAACAGCCAGTGTACTGCACTGCTGCCTTGACAAAAAATTGAAGAGTAGGCTGAAAACCATGAGGCACAGCATAAAAATCAGATCTTGGGGTCAGTGGAGAGCTGCTGGCAACCAAAGCATCCCAGAGATGCTGCAGGCACCCTCCCTGACCTGACATGGCAAGACTTAGGTTCCTCTCTGCCTCTCTCCAGGTGTTCTGTGCTCTAGTCTGAGGTTCAGTGGTTCACTCCTCTTCAGTGGGGTAGAGTTAGAATAGAATAGAATCAATCAGGTTGAAAGAGACCTCTAAGATCATCCAGTCCAACCTATCACCCAGCCCTATCCAGTCAACTAAACCATGGCACTAAGTGCCTCATCCAGGCTTTTCCTGAACACCCCCAGGGATGGTGACTCCACCACCTCCCTGGGCAGCCCATTCCAATGCCAATCACTCTCTCTGTGAAGAACTTCCTCCTAACATCCAGCCTATACTTCCCCCAGCACAACTTGAGGCTGTGTCCCCTTGTCCTGTTGCTGGTTGCCTGGGAGAAGAGACCAACCCTGACTGGCTACAGCCTCCCTTCAGGTAGTTGTAGACAGCAATGAGGTCTACTACTACCTGAAGGGTGGTTGCTTCAAAACTATAAAAGCTGTTAAGGGCTTTGGAGTGTGAAATATCCAAAGGGTGCCACTGCTTCCCCTCACAGAGACTTCACCAGAGGGTAGTTTGGCTTTCCCAAGCAAACAGAAGGCTCACAAGGAGTATTTGACATCTTAACTTCTTTCATAAGCAGCCTGTAGATCACCTTGCTTGCAGACCCTGGGGTGTCAGGAGCCAAAATGTCTCCTAGGATATAATAACCAGAAAAAAGGAACAAATGACTGATTTGGTGAGCAGCTCACACAAAGCCCTTTGCTGATTTCTCTTTTCTGGATTTTCTCCCTGTAAATAATGAACAAAATCTTTTTCTTTGTAGTATTTAATCTCTGCTGTGAGTCCAATAAGTTGCTTGATAGAGGAATCTTAGAGTGGAAAGCCAATAGTCAATACACTCTACTGCACCTTTTTGTTTGTTTTCTGTTTACTTTAGTGCATAGAATGGTTTAGGTTGGAAGTGACCTCAAAGATCATCCAGTTCCAACCCCCTGCCATAGGCAGGGACACCTCCCACTAGAACAGGTCGCTCAAGGCCTCATCCAACCTGACCTTGAACACCTTTAGGGAGAAAGCATCCACAACCTCCCTGGGCAACCTGTTCCAGTGTCTCACCACCCTCACTGCAAAGAACCCTTTCCTAACATCTGGTTTGAATCTCCCCTCTTCCAGTTTAAACCCATTACCCCTTATCCTGTCATTACAAGACCTTGTCAATAGTCCCTAGTTCCTCTAGGGCCCCTTCAGATACTGGAAAGCCACTCTAAGGTCTCCTCGAAGCCTTCTCTTCTCCAGGCTGAAGAGCCCCAATTCTTGTAGCCTGTCCTTGTAGCAGACCTGCTGCAGCCCTCTGATCATCTTCATGGCTCTCCTTTGGACTTGCACCAACAGTTCATAGAATAGAACACCTGTCTTATTTTGGACTGGGTCCAAAATCCCAGTGTGAAGTTTCAGTGACCAATCTTAGGGCTCTGGAAAGAGCTCAGGAAAATGTTTCTATCCTTGACAAGTGACTCATCTTCTTACACGAGTTGAGCATGAGATAAACAGTGCTGAAAACACTTTCTCCTGGTGAACCTGAGCCCCACAGACTTTCCTGACAGTGACTAACACTACCCCAAACAAAGATTTTGCCAGCCAGCTGTGCTCATAAGTCTTGGATTGTAAAATGTAGATCAGAATCGTATGCCTGACCTAAGACCTTGTTTAACTAAGTAGCTCGTGAGCTGGACACTGAGGTGGACATTGTTCACTTCTGTAGCACATTATGACCTTGAGCAACCTGCTCTAATGGGAAGTGTCCCTGCCTACAGTGTGGGGTTCGAGCTGGATGATCCCCAAGGTCCCTTCCAACCTAGACCATTCTGTGATTCATTCTATGACAGCAGAGCTGAAGGGCACTCAGTTTGTGTGGGACTGTCCATAGAGGATTTAAAGTTTAATAGAAAGTGCTTTGCAGATTAGATCCAGTCGGTACCCTCATAGAGATAAACCTTGCACATGGAGGAGCAGTTTGTACTTTTGGGGTTGGGGTTTTTTTGGCCATGCCTAGCCACTAGAAAAACTCAGGTGGATTTTTCAGACATATGCTACACCAGAGCTGTTGAGCCAGACAACTGAGATTGATTTTTCATTTCTTTTTCTTCTACTTGCACTACTGCATGGAACTTCTTTAATAACTGAGTTCTCTCTGCAGTCACTTCATCTCTTCCCATTAAAGCCACTTCCAGCATCTCCAGCTTCACAGAAGAGTGAGCCCTGAATATTCTTCTAAATCCTTTCTGTGCTTTACAGATATCCTTTAAGCAAATCTGTCTTCTCTCCTTCATATAAGCACCAGCTCCCTTGTGATGCTTCACGTAGAATCATAGAATGGTTTAGGTTGGAAGGGACCTCGAGGATCATCCAGCTCCAACCCCCTGCCATAGGCAGGGACACCTCCCACTAGAGCAGGCTGCTCAAGGCCTCATCCAGCCTGGCCTTAAACACCTCCAGGGAGGAAGCATCCACAACCTCCCTGGGCAACCTGTGCCAGTGTCTTACCACCCTCACTGTAAAGAACTTCCTCCTAACATCCAGTCTACATCTCCCCTCCTCCAGCTTAAACCCATTCCCCCTCATCCTGACATTCCCAGACCTTGTCAATAGTCCCTCCCCAGCCTTCCTGTAGGCTCCCTTCAGATACTGGAAAGCCACTCTAAGGTCTCCTGGAAGCTTCCTCTTCATGGATGGAAGTTCATACACTTCCATTACCACAGGCTCTGTCGCCTCAGGGGTTAAGAGGATCACATGTTCTTCATGTCTGCTCTCCACCAACCCCACCTTTTCTGCCTCACACGCTCTCCTACAAGCCAGTCACTCTGAGGGATGTCTCCCAGCCTTCTGATGACAGTTTGGTTGTCTGCCATGCCCCTTATCATGAAAAGCCTAAATGTCTTCCCCTGTTTCAGTCTTTTTCTTTTCCAGAACCAAGATTTGCAGCACCCTGCTCTCTCACATCAGCTCTTGTACCAAGGAGGAGTTTTCTCTACTCCACTTGCCACCCCCACCAGGCTTTCTGCAAGGTCTTGCCACTACCATGCCCAGAATATCCTAATGTCTGTGTCTCAGTTCTAATTTAAATTTCAGAGAGACTCAAATATAGTTGACAGAACCAATACCAATTTATAGGATGCTCTTCCCTCTTCTTTTTCCCAAAGGAAAAGGAATTAGATGGAGAGAGAGGAAAAGTAAGCAGACCCAAACAAATAATCTCACTGCGATTTGGAAGTTAAAAAGAAGAAAATTTTAACAATAAATAAAAGGTATCTGAGGAAGAGAAGTTACAAAGGTAGAGGGAAGGGGAAAACAAAGTACAGAATATGTAAATATACAACCAGATTTGGTGGCAGTGGGTTTTGTCCACCTCTTGGTGATGATGGCCTCGTGGTAAGACAAAGAGCAGAAATGGTGGTTTCTTCTGAGCAGGAAGGCAGGGGAAGAGAAGAGGAAGTCCCCCTGCTTTTATGGATCTTAGACAGGAAGGGGGAGTGGGCTAAACCACCATCACCTGGTAGTGTTCAGACCCAGCCCTGGGGAGGGGTCAAGACCACCTGGAGTCAGGTTCAAGATCACTCCCCCCATCTGCTCTCAAAGCTCACCAGAAGGAGTTCAGTTCACTCTGTGCTTGTATTGGAAATTAATAATTGCTATGAATTACAACTATTAACTTATGGATGAATATTATTTTTTATTATTAATATTAAAAATCAGGAAAATTCTTTGGATTTTCAGTGGACAGGAAGCCAGTTGCACAGAAGAGAGCCAGTGGCATCCTGGCCTGCATCAGGAATGGTGTGGCCAGCAGGAGCAGGGAGGTCATTCTGCCCCTGTACTCTGCACTGGTTAGACCACACCTTGAGTACTGTGTCCAGTTCTGGGCCCCCCAGTTTAAGAGGGACATTGAGATGCTTGAGTGTGTCCAGAGAAGGGCAACGAGGCTGGTGAGAGGCCTCGAGCACAGCCCTACGAGGAGAGGCTGAGGGAGCTGGGATTGTTTAGCCTGGAGAAGAGGAGGCTCAGGGGAGACCTTATTGCTGTCTACAACTACCTGAGGGGTGGTTGTAGCCAGGAGGAGGTTGCTCTCTTCTCTCAGGCAGCCAGCACCAGAACAAGAGGACACAGCCTCAAGCTGCGCCAGGGGAAATTTAGGCTTGAGGTGAGGAGAAAGTTCTTCACTGAGAGAGTCATTGGACACTGGAATGGGCTGCCCAGGGAGGTGGTGGAGTCGCCGTCCCTGGAGCTGTTCAAGGCAGGATTGGACGTGGCACTTGGTGCCATGGTCTAGCCTTGAGCTCTGTGGTAAAGGGTTGGACTTGATGATCTGTGAGGTCTCTTCCAACCTTGGTGATACTGTGAGACTGTGATACTGTGATACTGTGATAGAATGAAACAGTTCAAACCATCAAAATGTGGAAAACAGGAAGGCGAGAACAGGAAGAATTCTAACTCTGCCAATGGAGTCTTGGCATTGACTCCAGCAGATGTACTCATGACTCTTTTGGTCCCTGAGTAAGTCTCCTGTATCAAAGATGCTTTCAAGCTCATGATAATGATGCCAGGGTAAAAGACAAAATATTTCAGGCAGAGGGAAGAAGATGCTGCTAAGCCACTAGTGTTAGCTGCAACACGTGGCTGCCTTTAATGAGCTCCAAAGGAGGAGAGGCAGGAAGGCTCCTTGCAGACGAAGGAAGGCTGATGTAGAAAGGCATGGTACAGAAAGGCTCAATACAGAAGCGCAGGGTGCAGAAAGGTGGTTTCTAAATCATCCCCCTTGGATACTTCAGTTTGAAACCAAACTGGCCAGTAGGCACTAGCACCATTGTTCTGGCCAATGAATTCAAAGCTTCCTGCCTCCTTTGACCACACAGGCAGGGTGAGGGCAGCACAAGACACCTGACATGTTGCTAAGCCCCCTAGCCCTCAAGGCTTTGCTGGGGCCAAACCCTTATTGTTTGCTCATCTGACTCACTCCAGGACCCCGGCACAACAACAGGAGGAGGAGAGCTAGAGTTAAACCTGCCTGGCAGGATTTATGCCCTACCAGGACAGTGTTAGAGGAATGCAGGGTAACAAGCATCAGTTGTATTGGTTATGAGTAATAAATTGCATTTCTGCAAAAAGAAAAAAGAAGAGCCACTTAGTAAAGAGGATAACTTTTAATAGGCAGTAACATTCTTTTTCTTGACACACCATGGTAATTTCTAAACAAATATATATATAGCAATATTTTTATGATTTCTTTCTAGTTTCCTTTCACTATGACACAATATGCTACAAGTACTATTTTTTTTAACAACTTGATTGCTTTTTGTCATAGGACACTTCAGCAATCAGGAATCTGAATGGTTGCTGGTGCCAACTAGTGTATCTGAGACGTCCTGACCTTTCCAAAAGTAGGCATCCAAGACTCCTCTGCTCCTGAGCAACCCAAGCAATCCAGAATCAACTATGTAAGTTGAGCTGCAGCATAGAGAACACAGTTGTTGGTTCCTCTCTTTTACAGAGCTTCATCCAAAGTTTCTCTTGGTGCCACTGAGACGGAAGATTCTTTGACCCAACAATGTAGAAATGAGAGCAACGGTCAAGCACAAAGAGAGCAACACTTCAGTTTCATGTATGAACAGGAACTAACAAATCTGCTCCATCTCTTACTGTACTGATAGGTAAGCTTTATCATTTCAGAAAGGGAAACTGGAGAAAGAGGTTCCTCAAAGGCATTGTGTCAATAGGTATGACAACTTAGCTCATTGTCCCGGCTCTTGGTTCTGCACTCACACCGCCATTCTCTCCACTCACCAGCAGAACAGCTCTGGCATGCTGTCAGGGTCAGTGGACTGAGACTGAGCAGGTGCTCACAGCAATATAATTTTCCAACATTTGCAGTTCTAGAAAAGTAGGATACATGCAGGTAGAAGCACTACTTGGTATTTTTGAATTGCCAGCTCTGTATAAATTAAGCGAGTCCATAATTAGCACTTGAAACACTCTTTAAACTTCCAGAATAACTCACAGGATTCCCATGCATTGCTTGGAATGGAGAGAATAATGCTCATCTGCAAACCTGCTTATCTTGCTGATCCCTGCTGTTTGCCCCAGGCTACACAGGAGACGTTTATAGCACACATAATGCAATTAGCCAAGGAACAGGTGAAAATAAACTACGTTGCCTGCTACATTACGAGGATCACATTCAGTAATTTACAGAACTTCAAAGAGCCTCAGTGCAAGGTATGTGCCTCCTTTCACAGAATGAAACACACATGTCAGCGTTTCACCCAGGCATCCCATCCTGTAAACATTTATGAAGAGCAAGGTGTGTGCTACAGTGAGGAGCCTCATGGAAATCACTGAATCAGTTTTCAGAGCGGCAGTTTGTCCAGCAGTGTTTCAAGAGTCAGGCCCCTGCTTGTGTTTTGCTACATACAATTGAAAGAACCCTATCTACCATAAGTTCACCAAAGTGTGTTAACATATTCCTCCCTGTATGTGCAGAAAACGTTTTTAGTAACCACTATTCAAACATCACCTGATTTTTTTTTTTTTGCATTCTCTTCAACCTTACAAAAAATGTTCTTGCTTTTGCTATATGTGAAGATAATAAATTCATGTGATATACCAGTTATTAAGCCATCAAACAATTACATGTCATTCCAGAAGGGACAGGAAACACTTGAGGTTTAGAAGTCACCAGCTGGTCATTAACACAAGTGTCCTGCCTATTAAGAAGCTTCAGCTGCTCCACATTTCCTGTGAAACCGACCTTGGTGGGATGCTCCTGCATATTGTGATGTAAAAAGCTGCTTCCCATCTGAAATGACAACAGTGTCTCAAGGTTATTATTGCAGGTAAAGTTGTTCAGGAACAAAAGAGTAAGCTGAAATGAACAACAGAGTAAATCTAATGTGGGATAGGCGATAAGGAGTAAATCCATTGTCCAGGACATCATCCCAAATCTGCACAAAGAGAACCACCTCTCTGTTTTCAGAAGTGTAGGCAAAATTGCATTCTGGTGCTTTAAATCAGGGGATAAATAAGGTTATTTTGTCCTTAGTGTTGGCTCAGGAAAGCTCAGTTTGTACATCCTAGCAGAAATGAGAATAGGCCAAAGCCATCAAAGGTGTTTTGCAAAAGGGTCTCTCCATATTTCTGGCTGACCAGATCTCTCTTAGTGGAGAGCAGTGGGACCTGTTCTAGAGGGGCTTCATCCGACAACGATGGTGGAAGTTTGGACTCCATTTCCCCACAGATGAGAGAGGCAGCTCCATGGGAAGTGGAAATTGCCATGCTTGAGAAAGCTCCATACATGAAGGAAAATGCAGCACCTGCATCACAAACAGTGGGTTTCAGAGGTGCTCTGGTGGTCTCTTCCCTCTCATGCATAAAAATACTGCCCAACACCTGCCAGTTTTTCATGTTAGTCACCAAGGAGTTCAAGCTATAATAAACCATCCTGATGAAAGTTCTTGATTTTGCATGATGTGGATCAAACTCAGATTTTTCATGAAGCTAAAGGAGCAAAACACTTTTGGGGGACCAAGTTCCCTGCCTCTAAAAATCTCTTCTCACACAAACACAAAGCAAATTCACCTAGAGACATACAAGCAGGAATCGCTGAACAGTTAAAAGCCAAACACTAGAATCATAGAATGGTTTAGGTTGGAAAGCACCTCAAAAACAATCCAGTTCCAACCCCCTGCCATAGGCAGGGACACCTCCCACTAGAACAGATTGCTCAAGACCTCATCTAACCTGGCCTTGAACACCTCTAAAGATCTACCTCTTCAAGGCGGCAGCTTATTCAGCCCCTCACTGTGCCTGGGACTCTGATCATGGTTGTGTCCTCAAGCTGAGTGTTAAGCCATCACTCCTCAAGGCTGCTGTCAACCAAGGTCATGGCTGCTTTTGTTTTGCATTTTTAACCCTTTTGTTTAGTTACATGGGCACAATACTGACACTAACAAGTATTACTGAACGTAGCAAATGCTAATGGTGGAGGACATGAGCAATAAACTCACTTTTTTATTGCTGAGTTGTGAAGATTTGTCGAGTTTTGTTCTTCCCCTGAGATGAGTGCTCTCCTAAGAAACAGAAAACGTATGTGCATGAGTTAAACATTCAAGGGCAGGAGGACAAATGACTCTAGCAGGAGCACATCACCAACCACTGTACAAATTACTCAGTCTCCTTGGCAGATTTACTTAACCAGCACAAAACCATCCACACAATAGACTTTTGCTACTCCCTCTGTGTTTTTATAGCTTATCCCCTCTATGATTTGCTCTCAGATGCTGGGCTACTACCAAAAAGTATTTCCAAGGCAGTTCTCAAGAGGTTAGAAAAGGCAGAAGACATTCAATAATTTGTAGCTATGATTTGAACATTAAATTATAATAAGAAAAAAAACCCAAACCAAAACAACAAACCCCCAAACCAAAACCCCCACAACCAACCAACTATACAATTAATTCTGGCTGAAATTACTGACAGCAGCTCCAAAGAGGGAAAAACGCATGTTTAACAACTTGAGTCAGGGATGGCAGACAACTCTTACTCCTCCTTCCCCAGAGAAGCAGAGCTGCTGCCAGCAGTTACAGGCAAACAAATAAGCCTTCAGATGAGGGCATTTTTACAGTTGTCCTATTTCCAAATGCACGTCCCAGGAACAGCAGTGGAGTTGCTCTGTGTCAGAGGTGATGTGCAGAGAATGGCACTGTTGGACTGGGCAGAGCTAGAAAATGAGGGTAGGAAAGCTTAGGTGCCTCCAGGAAACTGAGTTCTGCCTCTCTGCTCACCTGCAGGAGACAGTTTAGTGCCTGACACAAGAAGGTGAAAAGACAGAGCATATTATAGTAGAAGTGAACATGCATTAAAAAGCTTGCATATGATCCATAGCCTAGAGTTGAAACCTGTAATACAAACTAGGATGATAACAAATTGACTGGCTAGGCATTTCAATAATTAGCAAATTAAATAGCTGCATTCCAATAATTAGCAACTTAAATAGCTGCACTCCTGAAGAAAACAGAAAGGACTTGTCAACAGCTTCATCCAGCTTTTCTTGGCAGCAAAATGGGCTCTTGAACTTCGTGCAGCCTTTTGGATAGGAGTAGAACGCTTGGTACCTGATGAGGTTCAATGGCAAACACTGAAAACTCTTCAGTAATGAAGTGCTGCAGTGCAGTTCCCTTCCCAAGTGTTCAATTTTGGATAATGTTATTTCAAACTCATTATCAGATGTTACTAAGTATAAGCTCCTAAAGTTCTGGTGGTGTTAAAGCCTTCAGCAACTCTTTCAATAATCCATAGTACAATATATATACATATATATTTAAGACAAGGAAAGCACAAGATCCTGGTAGAAAGAAATGAAGCACTTCAACAAGAGATCTAGGTTTGTTTTGGTAGGTGAAAGGTTTTGGTTTGATGAAAATCTTGCTTTGAAAAGCTAAAATAAATTGAAGTAGCTCAAATGTTATGTGGTTGTGCATTAATAAAAGGAGGAGATTTTCAAGAACTCTCGTTGATTTTAATTTAT
Source organism: Tricholaema leucomelas (assembly GCA_013400475.1). Lineage (NCBI taxonomy): Eukaryota > Metazoa > Chordata > Aves > Piciformes > Lybiidae > Tricholaema lacrymosa > Tricholaema leucomelas. The sequence continues at coordinate 327,672 of WAAF01004783.1, read as the reverse complement.
TTTTATTTCTACCTGTATTATTTCTTCCTTCTGCATGTTTTTGCTTTCCTTGTTCAATATTCAGAGGAGATTTAATAGGGTGGTGAAAGGGAGAAAGTGTTTGAAAACAAAGGTGTGGGAGAAATTAATTCAGAAATGTATTACCATGGAGAAGTTAATATAGGATATAGTTGTAATAAACATCAATACTGTTAGCACTTCCACTCTCAGATGCTTGCTAGATGCTTGCTACAGTAGAAATGGGGCAGGCTTGCACAGAAGACTGATGCTTTGCACAACAGGAAAACAAAATATCTAAGGAGAGGCTCTGAAGCCGGTGTAGCTCCCTGGATAATTTCCTGTTGATGTCAGTAGGCTTTGGGTCAGAGTATGACATGGGTGAGACTGGGGGTCTGGGTCGACGAAAAGCTCAACATGAGCCTGCAGTGTGCACATGCAGCCCAGACAGCAACCCTGTGCTGGGCTGCATCAAGAGCAGTGTGGGCAGCAGGGCAAGGGAGGGGATTCTCCCCCTTTACTCTGCTCTCGTCAGACCCCACCTGGAGTACTGTGTGCAGTTCTGGAGCCCCCAATACAAGAAGGACATGGAACTGCTGGAGCAGGTCCAGAGGAGAGCCACGAAGATGATCAGAGGGCTGCAGCAGCTCTGCTATGAGGACAGGCTGAGAGAGTTGGGGCTCTTCAGCCTGGAGAGGAGAAGGCTTCGAGGAGACCTTATAGTGGCTTTCCAGTATTTGAAGGGAGCCTACAGGAAAGCTGGGGAGGGACTATTTACACGGTCTAGTAATGTTAGGACGAGGGGGAATGGGTTTAAGCTGGAAGAGGGGAGATTTAGACTGGATGTTAGGAGGAAGTTCTTTACAGTGAGGGTGGTAAGGCACTGGAACGGGTTGCCCAGGGAGGTTGTGGATGCTTCCTCCCTGGAGGTGTTTAAGGCCAGGCTGGATGAGGCCTTGAGCAGCCTGCTCTAGTGGGAGGTGTCCCTGCCTATGGCAGGGGGTTGGAGCTGGATGATCCTTGAGGTCCCTTCCAACCTAAACCATTCTATGATTCTGTGATTCTATGCTGGCTGCAGGAGCCAGCTGTGGTGGTACCTTCCGACAGTGGTGGTCAGGACAGGGGTAGGGAATTTGCCTTGTTGCAGTGCTGAGACCACAGCCCATAGACATGTGCCCTGTCTTGACTTCTTGGTGCTACACACATAATCCCTGGAATCAATGAACTACCACAAACTATTGCTGAGGTCAATATCTCTTCCTTATACCAGTGATTGTCAGACAAGGGCTTGATGCAGACAGAAATGCTTTGCATTGCGTTGCCACCGGGCTCCTGAGAGGAGAGGAGCCTGCAGGAATTCTGAAACAAACCCAAGTTACCTCTGNCTGGTTGACTGGATAGGGCTGGGTGCTAGGTTGGACTGGATGATCTTGGAGGTCTCTTCCAACCTGGTTGATTCTATGACTGAAGATATTTGCATTATAGGATCTATAATCATTTATCCCAACTAATAGTTCAGGACTGATGAATGATTATATACCAGAGGAGAAACAGTCACCCAGATGCTCTGTGTTCAAGGCTAAGAAAGGTAACACATTATTTTAGATACAGGGCTGTAGTATGCCTTGAGACTGCACAGAGACTGCACAGAGAGGTGCCTAGGACAATTTTGGGATTCTAATGGCTTAGCAGGTTGATGTTGTGCTGAATATCCAGCTGCAACATGAAGAGCAGATTATGAAGAACATTCAGGTTTGTGGTGAGTGAGAAGATATTGTTACTGATCTCAAAATATCCTTAACTGACAGAAACGAGTTCCAAGACTTAAAAAACCAGCAACCCAAACCCAAAACAACAGACTCACAACAGAGCAAATCCATGGACATAAAACTCACAAAACCCCACCAAAACCCCCTCAAAACCAAAATAAGACCCCAAAACCATTGCCCACAAACCACCACCCAATAAAACCAATGGATTGGACTTAAATGAAGAATACAAATCTTTGTGTTTTGTATTTTGCTAGAAGGAATATTTTAAACAACTGAAGAAATTATTTAACACCAGACTGTGTACTGATGAAGAACATTCACAGCACTCAACCAGTCTAGATAGATTACCTGCCTGCTTTGAAGGCTGTTGTTGAGTGACAAAGGCTGTAGCTATGGCAAATATACCCACGAGAGCAAAACTGCTGGACGACACCAGTGAAGAATTAGCTTTTTTTGATTCTGGGCTATGCTTTTAGGGGAGGGTGACACACAGACTCTGGTGTTCTATGCCAGGAGATGGAAGGTATCAACACTTGCTACAACCACCTGAAAGGACGTTGTAACTAGGTGGGGGTTGGTCTCTTCTCCCGGGGAACCAGCAACAGGACAAGAGGACACAGCCTCAAGCTACACCAGGGCAGGTTTAGGCTGGATGTTAGGAAGAAGTTCTTCACAGCAAGAGTGATTGGCATTGGAATGGGCTGCCTGGGGAGGTGGTGGAGTCACCATCCCTGGAGGTGTTTAGAAGGAGGGTGGATGAGGCACTTGGTGCCATGGTTTAGTTAATTAGGAGGTGTTAGGTTGGGTTTGATGATCTCAAAAGTCTTTTCCAACCTGGTTAATTCTGTGATTCTGTGAAGATAGACTTGAACCATCAGCTTCTAGCTAGAGAGCATCTTGCACAAAGCTATCAGTCGCTCCAATTTGATAGGTACTATGGCAATTACTTTCTGATACTGGGTTTTCAGGTGTGTCTACTTTGATAAGTAAAGGAGAGCTGCAGAAGTTGGGGGTGGGGGGTGGGGGGAGGTGAAAGGAACCGGAAGTATTTGGTGCAGCTAACAAAGCAGCGCCAGCTGCAAGTGCAACCCGACCTCTGTTACCTGTGGTGCTGCCTTGTGACACCTCTCCTGACGGAGGAGGAGTTGTGGGCTCAGATAGGTTGGCAGAGGGCAGTGAGAAGCCAACCTCACATATATCACGCACTTCTACAAGAACTGAAAGAAACGATGCACAGTTTGAGAAAGAGGCCTCGGGCAGAATATTAGGAACATGAAATCAGATTGCCATGGAAATTTTAGCTGACATGCAAACTCTTCCATTTAACCTTTTGTTCTCCCTCTCGTCCTCCCTTGTTGCACCTGTTTGTTGATTTTTGCTGAAATGGGACTATAAACACAAGGACATAGGCACGGAGAAGTCTCTAAATGTTACTGCTACATAATGCACACAAGTCTGGAGTTAAACCATCAACCCTGTTGCCACAGCAGACTGCGGATCCCATGGGGGACAAGACAAATGTATGGGGAAAATAGCTGCTGAGAACTATGAAGCACCAAAGATAAAACCTCCGATACAGGACACCTCCAAGCCACAGACTGCTGGAAGGCTACAGCAGAGAAGCCATTGCTGGACTCTTTCTCTGTTTGTTATTCTTCCCTTTGCATTTCATGTTAGCCACCTTTAGTGACAGGGTTTGGGGCTACACAATTACAGGATCTGCGGTCATGGGAAGACAGCGGAGGCAGAAGGATTGGGGTACTCCCGAGATGACTCAGGCTGAGTTAGCTACGAGCAGTATGCTTTATTGAGGCAATACAGTGGCTTATATGCTCCTTGGAAGAGGCATTCACGACTTAGTTTGAGATTGGTACGTGAGGAAAGTACAGATTGGCTCAAGGTTATGTGTGCGGTAAAGATAGGTCAATCTATACCATGTGCAGCTGCATCTGGTGGGTGCCACTCACCTGGTTTTCTGCTTATTGCCTATCAACTCATGTCCTGTTAGCAAGAAGTCCTCCCACAAGGATCTAATCAGCTGCAGCTGGCTCAGATCATAGCTCCTTCTTAGCCTCAATATTAAAAAAGAGGGTGTCTAGCAACAACCACACCACAGCAGTAGTCTTTCATGCACACAGCTTCCCACCTGGTACCCCTCAAACACTTCTGCTGGAGCCCAGACTGCTGATTCCCCCCAGGTAAATTAGCAGTCCGGGCACTGGGTGCAATCCAATACACACTGTGTCTGTGTCCTCCCCTAAAACATGGTCATGCTTAGAAAGGATGAGGATATGGAAGACATAATGGGACCAAAACTGTATTCATAACTACTGGTCCTTCAACATACTTGTTAAGTGCATGGGAGGGAAACTGAGTACACAGATCCCGAGGGCTCTGCAAATGCAAATGTTCAGTCAGGGAAGTAATAGCACTTCAGTGGGAACACAAAGGTTTTCTTCCTAACTGAAATTTCGCTGCTGCTGTATTGGATTTGATTTTCCATTCTCACAAATACACCTCTTTCTGACCATGAATGTTGCATCCCTGATGCCAGTATGTGTGAATAAGTAATGGGCACATAACCAGCTCGAGTTACAGATTGTACAGAATCGGTTTTGAAACTCAAACAAGCATTTCTTTGCCTCGCCTTTGTAGAAGGCTTCAGTATTAATCTCGTTGTAGTTCCCCCACACACACCTCTCATTTTGTTTCAGAATCTGAATATATGTTTTCTCAGAATACACATCCACTGCAGAACACGATGATATAAAAGGGAGTTAACAGCTCACATCACTGTGAGCACAGGAAACCTTTGACATGGGCAAAGCCCTCTTTGGTGTTATTAGAAAAGCTGGAAGAAAAGAGGTTATAAAAAACCCAATCTTTGACATAAAGCCCAGGTTGTACTGCGTCGCAGATTACATTCTCTGTAAGAAAAAAATGGGTTGTGCTGTTATTTCACCATAGTGTCTGCTGCTGAGGAATTGCTCATGAAGGCAATCTGGTTTGGAGTAAAGAATTAAAGCAAGTTTTTCATAAAACATGGTTGCAGAAACCTGTTTTGTTAATGCACCTACTTCTGAAGACAGAAGAATCTAAGGGTCTGTTTTTTACCACACTGAACTAAAAGAAAGATTGATGAAGAACAGCACCGAGCAGCGCCCAGTTCCTGTGTGCACTGGCAAGTTTTGGTGTGTGCCAGTGGGTTGAGAACATGTTACACTGCTCCCCTGCCACGTACTTCCAGCCATGCCACTGCAAACTGCTCCTCTCCACGGTCAGCAGGGCAGAAGGATGTGTACAATTCACCACAGCAGAGAAAGCAGGTAAGGAAGCGTTAGGCTGGAGGATAGGAAGAGAATTGCTGCTTTGCAGCCAACAAAGGATGGAAGATGGGTCCCCCAACACAGGAACCCCTCCAAAATCTGCAGGCTGGAAAGTCAGACATTGCTCCACAAATGAAAACAACACACCTGATCCTCAGCAGTCAGTGACTGCAAGAAACCGCTCTAAAACCCCTTGCACATTTGCACAGCTCACAAACTGCATTAGGAATAGAGAGGGAAGCATATGCTGTTCAACGTTTTTGACTTCACTTTTGCCCCAGATTCTCAGCTGGAAGTGTGTGCAATCAGATCTTTGTGGTGGGAGAGAACATAAACAGAATTCAGCCATGAGCTGCAGCAGTCTAAGAAAGTTTATTCTTCAGTTTCTGTGAAGAAAGAAACCACAGCTTCAGGCCATTAAACAATACAAGGTTAAAATAGAGTATCAGAAAATGAGAAAGAGAAGGGTAGGGATCCCAGTGCTTGATCTATCTCTGTGCTGTGAGGGGACCCTTTTCAATGAAGTAACTTCTACATTTTCTACCTGTAGAGAAAAAAAGAATACACTGAAAATACAACTTATAACAAGAAAAAGGAATAATCAATAGCATATCCTCATATGAGTAGAAAGACCCTCTCTTACCGCTTCTAAGCATGAGGCATGTCCGCAGACTGCTCTTTGCTGACCTTCATTGCTTATCTTGCAAGTGAGAGGAGGAGTGTCAGAGTGCTTCACCTAGAGGCCTGGCTTCTTCACCTGCTCCTAGAGACATCCATCTAAAACCTAGACAAAATGAGAGAGAGATTTAAACTACTAAAGCCTGTTGAGAATGCCCCACGGCTTGCTATATAAAAAATGCCCCCTGGCAGGGGTAAATTTCCCTGGGCTAGGTCCCTAATGTGAAGCAACACCCCAAAATTTCTTACCTCCCTGAATGCCACAATCCATGCTCAGATGTGCTTATTGTAGTAGAATCCAAGGATGAATAATCCTCTGCCCCAGCTCCAGGTTTGTTCCGCTGTACCACAGATGCATCTATGGCTGGATGTGTGATGCAGAACAGGCAAGCAGTGTCGGCGTTCGGAGTTTGATGGAGAGCATTGATGGAAGATACTGTCAGGCAGACACAGTATCTCAAAAGACCACAGGATTTTCCAGGTGCCAACCCTAGCACCACAGCAGGCTGTCTCATCAGGAAGGTTAGAGGAGGGACTATTTACATGGTTTTGTAACGACAGGACGAGGAGTAACGTGTTTAAACTGGAAGAAGGAGATTCAAACTAGATGTTAGGAAGAAGTTCTTTACAGTGAGGGTGGTGAGACCTGGTTGATTCTATGATTCTATTCTGTGGCATAGCAGGACTCAAATGGATTGTCCAGAGAGGTTTTGGATGTCTTCTCTGTGGAGATGTTCAAGGCCAGGTTGGATGGGGCTTTGAGTAACCTGGGCTAGTTGAGAGGCATCCTTGCCTGTGGCAGGGAGGTGGTATTAGATGGTCTTGTAATGATAGGACGAGGAGTAATGAGTTTAAACTGGAAGAGAGGAGATTTAAACTAGATATTAGGAAGAACTTTACAGTGAGGGTGGTGAGACACCGGAACAGGTTGCTCAGGGAGGTTGTGGCTGCTCCCTTCCGGTAGGTGTTCAAGGCCAGGTTGGATGAGGCCTTGAGTGACCTGTTCTAGTGGGAGGTGTCCTTGCCTATGGTGGGGGGCTGAAACTGGATGATCCTGGAGATCCCTTCCAACTGGAACCATTCTATGATTCTATCAGGTGCTGAACTTCATCCACATCCCACTAACTGAGGCAAGTTTTTGTGCCTGAGTTAGAGTAAGTTTTTTCCCCTCCCCGCTTTGTTCTGGGATGATTTTGGCACTTGGTCACTACCTATGTCACAGCCACCAACCTCTGATGTTGAAGGCTGGGAATCCTCACAGCCCTTACAGAGGCAAGTCTGGAAATTCAGGAAGTTCAGAGGAGCAAGACAGGCACATAACTAGGGTCATCTTTAAAGTGACTGACGTTACGGGGTCCAGTTAACCTATGCCACGAAATCCCACAAATCTTCAAGGTGGGTTAGCTCATCTTGTGCCAGGGATGCATCCAAGAAACGTTGTTAAAGTCTTCATCCAGTTGAAGCAGCTCCAAGATTGTTATTACTGCTAACCAGCAGCAGCTTTGGTAGAGATGTGAAGCCATGTGGGGAACGTTGGCTGTCCTACTTCCTCCATTCACACTAGTTTGTACTACATTGCTACCTGAGAGCAGCTGTAGATATCTTCTGATCCCATTCTTCAGTGTGATTACAGTATTTCACCTGGCACTGGTTGGTATCTCCTCAAATATCCATTTGTCTGGTACACTTCCCATGCTTTGTTTTACTAGCAAGGGGTGAATTTTCACTTTTGCCTGCAGTGGGTGTCTGGGGAAGTCCTTACACAGGCATGTACTTGTACTGGGGGCCTTTCTCCAGCCACCTCCCATTTCAAATCTTGTAGCTCAAAATTTGAGCCACATCAGGTTTGACATTTAATATCCTACCAGTAAATTCACAGAATTAACCAGGTTGGAAAAGACCTCAAGGGTCATCGAGTCCAACATATGACCCAACTCTTCTGATTATGTAAACCAAGGCACTAAGTGCCTCATTCAGGCTCCTTTTAAACACCTCCAGGGATGGTGACTCCACCACCTCCCCAGGCAGTACATTCCAATGCCAATCACTCTTTTTGTGAACTTCTCTCCACTATCCAGCCTAAACCTGCCCTGCTGCAGCTTGCATCTGTGTCCTCTTGTTCTGTCGCTGGTTGTCTGGGAGAAGAGACTAACCCCTGCCTAACTACAAACTCCTTTCAGGTAGTTGTAGAGAGCGGCAAGGTCTGCCCTGAGCCTCCTCTTCTCCAAGCTGAACAACTCCAGCTCCCTCAGCTGCGCCTCGTAGGGCTTGTATCCCTGCAAGCTGAGTGAGTCACATCCAACCCTATCACCTCAGAAGAGTGCACAGTTGTTAGAAAACATGGCCTAATGAATCATCTGATGCTTGGGTGCCAAGATTACACCTAGCAACTCTGAAATATTGTGTTGCCTGCACATTCCTATGAGATTTTATAGTGAATATTGAACTGGTGGGTTGATACTATAAAGGCCCTTCATATATTTCACTTGCTCTAGAATGGGTACTCCAGGCAAGGGTCACAAAACTGCCAAGCCTTTACTCAGGTATTGGTATTTCACAGTCTCACAGTATTACCAAGGTTGGAAAAGACCTCATAGATCATTAAGTCCAACCCTTTACCACAGAGCTCAAGGCTAGACCATGGCACCAAGTGCCACGTCCAATCCTGCCTTGAACAGCTCCAGGGACGGCAACTCCACCACCTCCCTGGGCAGCCCATTCCAGTAGCCAATGACTCTCTCAGTGAAGAACTTTCTCCTCACCTCGAGCCTAAATTTCCCCTGGTGCAGCCTGAGGCTGTGTCCTCTCGTTCTGGTGCTGGCTGCCTGAGAGAAGAGAGCAACCTCCTCCTGGCTACAACCACCCCTCAGGTAGTTGTAGACAGCAATAAGGGCACCCCTGAGCCTCCTCTTCTCCAGGCTATTTCTATCAAGCACATTGATCTGTATGCTGACACATGCTGATTTTACTCCGGTTCCTATTCCTCTGCCTTTCTGTTACTGAGGGATATCAATCCCTCAGCATCAGTATGGAAAGGAGAAGGCTCCAAAGAGACCTTACTGTGGCCTTCCAGTATCTGAAGGGGACCTATGAGAAAGCTGGGGAGGGACTTCTTAGGATGTCAGGTAGTGATAGCACTAGAGGGAATGGATCCAGTTGAGAGGAGGGGAGATTCAGATTGGATGTTAAGAAGAAGTTCTTCACCACAAGGGTGGTGAGACACTGGAGCGGGTTGCCCAGTGAGGTGGTGGAAGCCTTGTCCCTGGAAGTTTTTAAAGCCAGGCTGGATGTGGCTCTGAGCAATCTTATCTAGTATGAAGTGCTCTTGCCTATGGCAGGGGAGTTGGAGCTAGATGATCCTTGAGGTCCCTTCCAGCTCTGACAATTCTGAGATTCTGTGGTTTTTCATGAGTCTTAAAATGTCTTCAATACCTTTGCTAGTTTTCAGTGAAATAAACAAGAAACCTTGCTGAAAGAGTTAGGTATATTTTCAGGACAAGCAATACAATACAGAACACAAACCCTATGAGGAGAGGCTGAGGGAGCTGGGCTTGTTCAGCCTGGAGAAGAGGAGGCTGAGGGCAGACCTCATTGCTGTCTACAACTACCTGAAGGGAGGCTGTAGCCAGGTGGGGGTTGGTCTCTTCTGCCAGGCAACCAGCAACAGGACAAGGGAGCACAGCCTCAAGTTGTGCCGAGGGAGGTCTAGGCTGGATGTTAGGAGGAAGTTCTTCCCAGAGAGAGTGATTGGCATTGGAATGGGCTGCCCAGGGAGGTGGTGGAGTCACCGTCCCTGGAGGTGTTCAGGAAAAGCCTGGATGAGGCACTTAGTGCCATGGTCTAGTTGACTGGCTAGGGCTGGGTGCTAGGTTGGACTGGATGATCTTGGAGGTCTCTTCCAACCTGATTGATTCTATTATCATCGTGGATGGTAGGATTGATGCCACAGTCAACTAAACCTTTCCATTTTGTACTATTGGGAAACTAATCTACCAGTACCAAGGCAAACTTGCATTTCTGTGACCTATATTGAATCCCAAGCAAGAAATACTTCTGCAGGTAGATTTTTCTAGAGTCCTGTGTTGTGCAAACCCATTTATTCTCCCTTTGAAGAGCCACCCTAACTTTGTCTATGGAGTTGTGCTAGTTTGAAGCTAGCTGGGATATTTTGGTGAGAAGAATTAGATGATGAGCTGTGAAAAGGAAACAGTGGTGATGTCTACTTCATTCATAGGCTTGCTGAGATGTATAAAAACAAGAACACAAACACAGATAACAGAGTCTCCCTCTGGGCTCTGGGGCTGCATGAACTTCTCTCTCTAACCTAACTTGCTGCCTGACTAATCCATCTGCTCCCTAACCCCCCTGGCCAACCCTCCAAACTCACCTTGAACGTAAGGCAAAATCTGGGGTAAGGTAGAGGGCTGGGAGGAAGGTGGAAGGCTGGTTGAGACCCCTTCCTGGGGACTCTGCTTTCTGGGAGGGCTGTTGTGTTTCTGTATTACCTTTTCAACCTATACATTTCTGTAAATAGCTGTATACGTTGTAAATATCTGCTTGTGTAATGTGCTGAGCTGTAAATACAGCTTCATTCTCCAATTTCCAGGTTGACTGAGTCTAGTCTGGGTAATTTTCTTAAGTGTGGAGGGGCAGGTAACATCCAAACCATCACAGGAGTCAACACTAAATGGTTGCAATAAGTCCTGCATATGCATATTAGTGTGAAACTTTGGGAGTGATCCTGAGCATTTCTATCCAAGCTGAGTTATCCCAGAAGATGCAAATACAGGCACTTATCTTGCATCAGATGTTGCAGTTCCCTGGCAAACACTCATGAAAAGTTTGGGATGTTCAGCTTTGTCTGCCTGGTTTTTCACATTACATGAATTCTCAATCATTTGTGCCTCAGAGCTCATAACCACCAACAGCTCATCTTTCTGAGAGGAGTTTTTAAGAAGGGGAAGATTAAAGCTCAGTTTTCTTAGTGTTCCTGATGCTGCTGCTGTATTAAAACCATTACTCGTCCTTCTCTGGAAACTGGAACATGTCCAGAGGAGGGCAATGAAGCTGGTGAGAGGCCTGGAGCACAGCCCTGTGAGGAGAGGCTGAGGGAGCTGGGGGTGTGCAGCCTGCAGAAGAAGAGGCTCAGGGGTGACCTCACTGCTGTCTGCAACTACCTGAAGGGAGGCTGTAGCCAGGTGGGGTTGGTCTCTTCTGCCAGGCAACCAGCAACAGAACAAGGGGACACAGTCTCAGATTGTGCCAGGGGAGGTCTAGGCTGGATGTTAGGAGGAAGTTGTTGTTAGAGAGAGTGATTGGCATTGGAATGGGCTGCCCAGGGAGGTGGTGGAGTCACCATCCCTGGAGGAGTTCAAGAAAAGCCTGGCTGGGGCACTTAGTGCCATGGTCTGGTTGATTGGATAGGGCTGGGTGCTAGGTTGGACTGCATGATCTTGGAGGTCTCTTCTAACCTGCCTGATTCTATGATTCTATTCTATGATTATTCTCCAGGCTCTTCCCCAGCTTTGTTGCTTTCCTCTGCACTCATTCCAGCACCTCCACATCCTTCTTGTAATGAGGTTCCCAAAACTGAACACAGTACTCAAGCCGTGGCCTTACCAGAGCAGAGTACAAGGGGACAATCACCTCCCTACTCCTACATGGACACAACATTTCTAACACAAGCCAGGATGCCAGTGGCTTTGTTTGCCACCTGGGCACACTGCTTGCTCATATTGAGTTGTTTGTCTATTACAACCCCCAGGTCCCTTTCTGCCAGACATCTTTCCAGCCACACTGTCACAAGCTTGAAACATTGCTTGGGGTTGTTGTGGTCCAAGTGCAAGCCCTGGCATTTGGCCTTACTGAAGCTCATGAATTCAAGAGAAAATGGCAGGTAGCTTAAATATGAATTGTATTAATGAGAAGAGGGCAAGATCTGGTCTTCTAAGTGATCATGACTCATATCTTACAGTGCATGCATCATACTTCAGTGGAAAAGAGTATCAAACATCTTCTGGATGGAAGAAACTTGGATGCTTGGTCAAGCAGTAGCTGATTGGCAGGCACCAGACCTCATCTTGTGAAAAAAGCAGTGAGCCTGAGTCATTTCCCTGCTGTGAAATACATATAATTCTGCTGCTGAGGTGATTTTGTTGTTGAAATTAGTATGGGGGTAGAATCAATCAAAAAAAGTGTTTAAAATCCAGTTTCTGGCTTCATTTGACTTTCAAAAATACCATGATTTTAAATGAAAACATATGCACAACTTAAAATCCCTTAAAATAAAGCTTGAACTCCATTCCCAAAGACATATGCTGTAAAGCCCCATAAAAATTCCCAAACCACAAAGCTCTGAAGTGCAGTCACTTCAGTGCCACAACAAAGTCATTTAAGGGCCAAACTGTAGACTGCATTTGCTCAGCAACAGTGAGGCAGAATGATGCATCCTGCAATGGACGTGGCCCTTCTACCTTTATAGTCTCCCTGTGGCGAGGCTGTGGGGACCTTGCATGACTCTGCTTTGTTTACCAGAGCTCCTCTGTGGGACTTTTGGATTGCATAAAAGCTCCTGGGAGTTGCAGAGAAGATTGAAGAGTGAAAACTGTGCCTCTCCAGCAGGTAGAGGATGGCCAGATCAATTCAGAGGACTTTCTGAGAATTTGGAGGAAAGGGGAGAGCAGCTGTCAGGCAACCTCTGAAATGTCATTAGGAGAAAGATGGTCAAAAGCCTTTAAAAAAAAGGCTTCTTTTTTTTTTTTTTTTCTTTTTTTGGCATCTAAAAAATGCATAAAGTTAGAGGCTGTTTTGCTTGGAGGACTTCTGCAATTTAGGTGAGAGTAAAGGTGGGACCATATGGCTGAGGAAACAGACCACAATGGATGACGGGAAGATGTTTCATCATCAGAAGCTTTCCCATGACAGGTTTCTCCTTTTTTGTGCTACTCTGTTTCTTGCAGTAGCTATAACTGCATCCATCTCTTTGCTATAACTACATCCCATCTCTTTGCTTATATTGATGAGATTTTGCTTTCTGATATGCAGGTCATCTATAAGCTTTGTTCCTTAAGGTTTTATTGCCACATATTTTGTAAGGAACTGTCCAGAGAAGGGCAACGAGGCTGGTGAGAGGCCTCGAGCACAGCCCTACGAGGAGAGGCTGAGGGAGCTGGGATTGTTTAGCCTGGAGAAGAGGAGGCTCAGGGGTGACCTTATTGCTGTCTACAACTACCTGAGGGGTGGTTGTGGCCAGGGGGAGGTTGCTCTCTTCTCTCAGGTGGCCAGCACCAGAACGAGAGGACACAGCCTCAGGCTGTGCCAGGGGAAATTTAGGCTCGAGGTGAGGAGAAAGTTCTTCACTGAGAGAGTCATTGGCTACTGGAATGGGCTGCCCAGGGAGGTGGTGGAGTCGCCGTCCCTGGAGCTGTTCAAGGCAGGATTGGACGTGGCACTTGGTGCCATGGTCTAGCCTTGAGCTCTGTGGTGAAGGGTTGGACTTGATGATCTGTGAGGTCTCTTCCAACCTTGGTGATACTGTGAGACTGTGATACTGAGAAGGAACTGGATCGGTGAAGCACAGGAGGGGAGAATTCACAATGAGAGTAGGATTTTGAATGCAAGGGGTGGCTGGGTTATAGAGCTGACAACAGTGCCAACACCAGCTCCAGCACAGCCCTGTTTACATGCTGTTTACAGCAACTTACAAACCTTTTGGTCCCTGGCATATTACCAGTCCTCAAACCTTCCTGTCTAGCCAGATCTAGCTGATAAATATCATGATCACAGTTACTCCTGAAGGTACCTGCTCGAGGATCACTTACCATCAATGATTTAAAAAAGCAATTTTCCATGAGTCACTCATATCACACACAAAGCAGCTGCACTGCAGCTCTACAGGCTCCCAATCTGGGATTTGCACTGTAGAGGAATTGTTTGCAGTGACTTTGACCTGGCAGGAGCTGAAAATGACATCCTAAAACTGTTCTTTGGGCTCAGAGAGGGAGGCAGATGTACACACTGAGGAAACACTCACCTGTCTCAGGAGAAGTTGTCTTCACAGAAAGAAGTTTGACTCCTTCTTTATCTGACTGGGTCCTGTTGAAGTCAGAAAAAAACATTTAAGCAGTCAGCACGCATATTGGTCAGTGAAACAAATCTGGAGTAGGCAGCACCTATTGGTCAGTGAAACAAATCTGGAGTAGGCAGCACCGAAGCCAGTCTGCACTGCCAGGCTTTGATAAGGGCTTTGCCCAACATCACATGTAAGTCTTGGGGCGGAAATCACCATATACCAATATCTCTGAAAACATCTTCCTCTTGGAATATATAAACAAGTTGCAGGTCACTGGGTTTGATTTAGTGCCCCACAGAAGTATATGTAGAGGAAAAGAAGGAGGAATCTTTTTTTCCTCTGTCAATGCAAGGCTTTTAGCCATGTTGAACTGCAAGAAGGACCACTTCAGATGTCTGGGGAGTCAGGGCTAGCAAGAAAATCAACAGCCTAAACATTGCTTTTGGTCATAAAAACCAGAGAGGCCACAGCTGTACTCTACTACATCATCTTCTAATGGATCTTCCTCAGTATCACTCTCCCCAAACTCCTTATGCCACTACTGTTTTAGCTGAACCTAAATGGAATAGCGGAGAGAACACAGGACAGGGGAACATGAAATAATGGGGGACAAGGGAAAAAGGAAGTGAAAAATAACCTAGAATTAATAATAATATTAACAATAAAAAGAAATCAAGCAGAAAAAAAAGTGGGAGGTGGAAGAAAAAAAAGCTCATTGAGGCAAAAGAGGATTAAAAGAGGATAAAAGTCTGGGCCAACAGGCCCCATTCACAACATAAGCTGTTCATTTGTTTCAAAAGGATTCCCTGCAAAGCACTTCTGAGCCGTTGCATTGCTGTCCCTGCTGCAACAGCTGCTTACAGCTGCATACAGGTGGCGTACAGTAACTGCGAGTGCATCATCACTTTTCAACAGGGAGTGTCTCTTCGGGGTGGCAGCCACTTACTATGTTTAAACAGAGAAAGATCAAAGAAACCTCATGCATAATCTGCTGCATTGGCAAGCGACCCATGATAGATCTCAAAGCAATGAAAAGACAGGATTCAACCTACTGTTCAGTGCCGTTCTCTTGTCTCTCTGGAAGAAGAAACAAAGTTAATATCGTTTTGACTGCTGGAACTCACTGAGGTAAACAGACAGAGCCATTGCAGTCCCTAGCAGAAGGCTTATGTGTGATTTTGCAGCAATGCACTAAGTGCACTAACACAACCAGCTTGAGTGGTAACTGCTACTTCTTCTGGTTCCTCTTCTCAAAAGCTAACCAAGTCATAGAATCATAGAATCATAGAATGGTTTAGGTTGGAAGGGACCTCAAGGATCATCCAGCTCCACCCCCCTGCCATAGGCAGGGACACCTCCCACTAGAGCAGGTTGCTCAAGGCCTCATCCAGCCTGGCTTTGAATGCCTCCAAGGAGGAGGCATCCACAACCTCCCTGGGCAACCTGTGCCAGTGTCTTACCACCCTCACTGTAAAGAACTTCCTCCTAACATCCAGTCTAAATCTCCCCTCTTCCAGCTTAAACCCATTCCCCCTCGTCCTGACATTACTAGACCGTGTGAAGAGTCCCTCCCCAGCTTTCCTGTAGGCTCCCTTCAGTCATCTCTGAAAGTGAGCTAATCTTGCTGGAATCAAGAAGGCTATGTGGCTTGCACAGGAACACAGCAGAAGCACGTTTCCCCCTGCACTTTCTGATTCCCTGGGTAGCTGGCACAGAGGAAAGGAGCGTGCAACAGCTCTTGAGTACATCAGCACCGAGCTAAAAGGCACAGGGGTGAGGGGAGCGAGGGAACAAGTTGCCAGGCTGCACACTCCGGGGAGTTTAACCTGGCATGACATCTGAGAACAGAGCCTGTCATCTTAGTTGATGAGGAATAGGCTTCTGCCCAGAATGAATCATATACCAAATGTATTTTGTTCTTATGTGCAAGCGTGGGCAGATGGATGGGACCAGGAGGTTACATTGGAGACGTGAAGCCAGTTCTAGCCCCATGGCACTGGACTCTCCGTCCACAGGGGAAGTACGCTGGATAGGACTCAGCAGTACCACAGATACCTGCTCTTGCTTCCAAGTCAATTTGTTAGTACCATGTCTGCTGACATTTGTGCACAGGGGAGGCTGGTGAGGAAATATTCTTCACCTCTTGTCTTTATCTCTTGACTTTGAATATTCAGTAATTTCTTAAGCAATGATCACACCTTCCTGTTTCTCTGGGTCTGGTTTTCCACATCGTTGGCTAAATTGGTTGCAAGACACTGTTTGCCTGGGTCTGCAGCTTCAAAACCCCAGTGTGATTTTATATTTCCAAGGCCCAGTGATTTCACAGTTGAAGATCTGCACAATTCTAACCTTTGCCAGCTCAAAAGGGAGAGAAAAAAACCCACAGTCTGGGTTCAGATCTGAGTTTTCACATTCGGGAGAGTTATACTTGCCTGTGGCCCACTCGGGCAACTGTTTGAAACGTTTGGCAAATGGAATTTAATGGAATGATACCTCATTAGCTTAAATATTTCATGGACAGCAGTGAAACAGCTCCTGGCCTTCGCTGCTCCGTCAAAATGACTTTCAGAGAATGCTGTTTGCTCAGGGATTTTGTTCCCATGAACGTTATACTGTAACTGGGAACATTTACCTATCTGCAATGTGCATGCATGTATATATCTTTCCCATAAGAAAGAAGTGACCTTTTTTTGTTGCCTGTGTCTGAAAGGAGAGAAAATAAACAGTGATTTTGTTAAACAATATCTCCAAACTTAGCTTTCACTGTCTTGGCTTTTCTCTTTTTTCAACCCGATTGACTGCTTGTGTTAGGCACAGACTTTTGTTATTTCTTTGGAGCTGCAAAAGCATGAACACAAATCTTTGCTGCATTATATGTTCTCCAAAAATCTGAGACATTGTGCTAGTTTGAAGCTAGCTAGAATGTTTTGGTGAAAAGAACTAGATCATAGGCTGAGAAATGAAAACAATGGTGAGGTCTACTTCCCTCACAGCCTTGCTGAGATGTGTAGAAAGGAAAAGTAAAACATTAGATAAAGTCACTTTGCTCTGCACTTGGCTCTGGGCTGTGCTCTCAGCTCTTTGCCTGCTGGGGAGCTGAGGCTGCTGGCTGAACTCCATCTTGCTTTCTAACCTCACCCTCCATTTGCTTTGCAGATTCACCTTAGCTTCTTAATCCCCCTGGCTGAACCTCCATTCTTCCTTGGGACTGGGGTAAGGTTGAGAGGGGTAGGGGGAAGGTGAGGGGGTGGTTGAGAGCCCCTCCTGGGGACTCAGGTTTCTGGGAGGGGAGTTGTGTCTGTATTACCTTTTTACCTTGTATATTTCTGTCTATAACTGTATATACTGTAAATATCTGCTTGTAAATTGTGCCAGCTGTAAATATAAGCTTCATTCAAATTTCCAGAGCCTGCTGAGTCTAGTCTGGGTGATTTCTAAAGTGTGGGGGGCAGGGGACACCCAAACCACCACAGACATTTTAGCTCTCTCTGTTCCACCTACTGATTTTGAAAATGGAGTTTTACTTTCCTACTGTAGGCAAAGTACTTTGAAATACAAGCAGCTTTCCTATCAGACTACTGCAACATCTATGGTTTAGGGCAAGCCAAAAAGACCATGGAGATCTTTCAATAATAAAAAGCACAGTGATATTCCCCCCCAAAACCAGAAAGTAAACCAAATACCTGGAGCTTTCTTCTGGCACATTTTATACAAAGCCACCAGTGAGAAGACAGAGAGGGTAATGACTATCAAGGTGATGACAACTGGCAAGATAATGCCTGCAAAAGAGGGAGAACATAATTTTGCCTGCTGCCCCTGGCTCTGTGTGCAGGAACTGGCACTCACCTACATCTCCACTTTGCCAAACATTACTGGTTTCTCTGAAGTGAGGTAACCTGCTGCTTCTGTCATCCCTCTCACATCTTAGTCCTTGCCTGACACTCTTGCTGCCCTGTGGAGCTGGTTTTGCCCCTTATTAGATAGGAGAGTGAAGGTTTAGCACCTGCCCCACTAGGACTGCCATAATCTCAATCAAGATAGTCACAGATCACCCCCAGAGTTGATGGCCCCCAAAGGTTTTATGCCTGAAACAGCCATGGTTCAGGCATAGGTTTTTAATATATGCAATTTATTTTTTCCTCCTTTATTTTTTTTTAATAAGATTCATCTGAAATTCAGCGACTGAAGAGATGATTTCTCCTTTAATGTTGTACATCCATAAAGACACCAAGGAGTTACATAATTCAGTAACCTTCCCCACAGTGCTTACAGCCAGGGATAGAAATTGCAAGCTCTCCTTTTTAAATGAGGGCATTTCTTTCCTTTTATTATTTCCCACCATCTGCCATTTCCTGACAGGTGTTTCCCAGCCAAGAAGCAGGAAAAGAAAAGGGTTATGTAATGAAGAGAAGCTTTGCCAGGGAAACATACAAGCCCATCCTCATCCCATTTTTATACATATATATATATACACACACAGATTATTTAGTTGTTTAAAGTGATCAACCACATTCAAATTTAACAGGGGGTGTCTTGCCTGCTGGCCTAAGCCCTGTATCAGTGAAGGCTACGGCTGTGTTCCTGCTGCTTTCCACAGCATCAGCCATCATGCCTGCCTGGTGTTTAGAAACAGCATCTTTGCTGGCTCTTAGAATCATAGAATGGTTTAGGGTGGAAGGGACCCCAAGGATCATCCAGCTCCAACCCCCTGCCATAGGCAGGGACACCTCCCACTAGAGCAGGCTGCTCAAGGCCTCATCCAGCCTGGCCTTAAACGCCTCCAAGGAGGAAGCATCCACAACCTCCCTGGGCAACCTGTGCCAGTGTCTTACCACCCTCACTGTAAAGAACTTCCTCCTCTTGATGCAGTTAATATTTAATGTTCATGTAGAGGTGTGTGTGTACATCTATGGAACTGTAGGGAGAACCCAGAGACAAGTTTACAGTGGAAAAAACATCAAACACGTTTTGCTAAGCCAGTAGTTAGGGTAGGAAATAGCAAATCTGCAGCAATACTCTCACTTGAGAGATGCATAATATTACAAGAAAGGATTAAGAAAGATGAAGATTGCAAATATCAAATGCTTTAAGAAGCTGCAGAAGACTGCCTCCTAGTACTTCTCTCCCATGGGGCTATGAACAATTGTGCTAGTTTGAGCCTAGCTGGGATATTTTGGTGAGAAGAATTAGATTACAGGCTGTGAAAAGGAAACAATGGTGATGTCTGCTGCACTCATAGGCTTGCTGAGATGTATAAGAACAAGAACACAAACATAGATAAGGGAGTTGCTCCTGAGCTCTGGGGCTTGTGCTAGTTTGAGCCTAGCTAGCATGTTTTGGTGAGAAGAACTAGATGATAGGCTGTAAAATGAAAACAATGGTGAGGTCTACTTCCCTCACAGTCTTGCTGGGATGTGTAAAGAAGAAAGGCAAAACAAAGATTACTTCACTTGCTTCTTCTCTTCGCTGGGGAGCTTTGCCATGAGCTTCTCTCTCTAACCCAACTTAATACCTGACTAATCCATCTGCTTCCTAATCCCCCTGGCCGACCCTCCAAACTCACCTTGAACACAAGGCAAAGTCTGGGGTAAGGTCAAGGGGTGGGAAGAAGGTGGAAGGCTGGTTGGGAGCCCCTCCTGGGGACACTGGTTTCTGGGAGGGCTGTTGTGCTTCTCTATTACTTTTTAACTTGTGTATTTCTCTATAGAGCTGTATATATTGTAAACACCTGCTTGTATATTGTGCTAAGCTGCAAGTATAAAGCTTCACTCAATTTCCAGATTGGCTGAGTCTAGTCTGGGTGATTTTCTTAAGTGTGGGGGGTGCAGGGAACACCCAAACCATCACAACAAGACATTCACATAACCCGTTCATAACAATACATTCTCACACCTCTATGAGTACAGGTTACATGGACAACACTTTCATGTGTTTTCTTGTCTCTTCTCTCCCTGGCTAGGACTCTGTTCACTTTGTTGTTGCTTTTTGGGTTTTTTGGTTTTATCACTTTGAATCAATCCTTGGGAATAATTGTGCTGCTCTTCAGTGAGAGCTGTGTCAACTTGCTAAGTCCTGTTTGTCTTTGAGAGGAGTTGTGTAAGGGACAGTTAAATTTGGTTTGTAATAGAGTCTATGTCTGGTCATACTAGAAATACAGCTGCCAATTTAATTTCTCTGCTACTCCAACCACCCATCAAAAGCCATACTGATCAACTGAAAACTCAAAAGCTGGAAAATCAAGTAGGAACACTCACTGGAATAGTGGCTGTCGTTGCTTGGCATGTTCTTGCTTCCAGAACTGCTTCTAGGAGTGCCAGAATCTAGATCTGCAAAAGAAATGTTGCCTTTCAGGTTAATGTGTCATTCCCAGAACTTCTCAACAACTCTTCCCCCCAAAACAACTTTTCTGTCTTCAGTTCTAGAGTCATTTTTTGCTCCACAGCTGTGGTTCTTCCCAATAATACTTGGATAACATGGCAAGAGGAGTGGAGAACTTTATCTAGTGTGGCCTAGAAGAAACACAGACTTGACAGGAGTGTGGAATCATCTGCTTGTCCTCTTAGCGGTTATGAGTGATGAACTTTTTCACTTCTAGGAGGTTAAGGTACTGTTCACCATTATAAAACAACTCTTGACAGGCAAATTGTTCAGGCTGGAAAGGAGAAGGCTCCAGGCAGACAGGTCCAGCCAGCATGGGTTTAGGAAGAGCAGATCCTGCCTCTCCAACCTGATCTCCTTCTGTGATCAGGTGAGCCGCTTGGTGGCTGTGGGGAGGCCTGTGGATGTGGTCTGTCTGGACTTCAGCAAGGCCTTTGACACTGTTCCCCACAGCAAACTGCTGGCTAAGCTGTCAGCCCACGGCTTGGATGGTAACACTCTGTGCTGGGTGAGGAACTGGCTGGAGGGCCGAGCCCAGAGAGTGGTGGTGAATGGTGCCACATCCAGCTGGCAGCTGTCACTAGCGGTGTCCCTCAGGGATCAGTGCTGGGCCCCATCCTCTTTAACATCTTCATTGATGATCTGGATGAGGGCATCGAGTCAGTCATCAGCAAGTTTGCAGATGACACCAAGCTGGGGGCTGATGTGGCTGGGTTGGAGGGCAGAAGGGCTCTGCAGCGGGACCTTGACCGCCTGGACAGATGGGCAGAGTCCAATGGGATGGCATTCAATGGCTCCAAGTGCAGGGTGCTGCACTTTGGCCACAACAACCCCATGCAGAGATACAGGCTGGGGTCGGAGTGGCTGGAGAGCAGCCAGACAGAGAGGGATCTGGGGGTGCTGATTGATACCCGCCTGAACATGAGCCAGCAGTGTGCCCAGGTGGCCAAGAGAGCCAATGGCATCCTGGCCTGCATCAGGAATGGTGTGGCCAGCAGGAGCAGGGAGGTCATTCTGCCCCTGTACTCTGCACTGGTTAGACCACACCTTGAGTACTGTGTCCAGTTCTGGGCCCCCCAGTTTAAGAGGGACATTGAGATGCTTGAACGTGTCCAGAGAAGGGCAACGAGGCTGGTGAGAGGCCTCGAGCACAGCCCTACGAGGAGAGGCTGAGGGAGCTGGGGTTGTTTAGCCTGGAGAAGAGGAGGCTCAGGGGAGACCTTATTGCTGTCTACAACTACCTGAGGGGTGGTTGGGGCCAGGAGGAGGTTGCTCTCTTCTCTCAGGTGGCCAGCACCAGAACAAGAGGACACAGCCTCAGGCTGTGCCAGGGGAAGTTTAGGCTCGAGGTGAGGAGAAAGTTCTTCACTGAGAGAGTCATTGGACACTGGAATGGGCTGCCCAGGGAGGTGGTGGAGTCGCCGTCCCTGGGGCTGTTCAAGGCAGGATTGGACGTGGCACTTGGTGCCATGGTCTAGCCTTGAGCTCTGTGGTAACAGGTTGGACTTGATGATCTGTGAGGTCTCTTCCAACCTTGGTGATACTGTGAGACTGTGATACTGTAATCTTTCAGTACTCAAAGTGAGGCCACTGGAAAGGTAGGAGCAGGGACACTTTAGCAGAGCTTGTAGTGATTGGACTGTTTCCACAGAAGCTGTTGTGTAGGCAGTACTTGTAACTGTAACCCGCTGAATTCAAGGTAACAAGCAAATTTGCTTTGTTCCAGCCGCTCCTGCCTTCTTGCTGCACTGATTTTCAACTTGGGTCATCCACTGAGAAATGTTTTGCTGATTATTTTTCCTCCTCTGTTCTCCTTCTAGCCATGTTCCCATACTCACAACTGTTTGGCTGTGTAAGAGCGCGTTGTCTGCCGATACAAAAGGAGCAAAGCAGGTAACACCAGGGCCTAGTTTCTCTGCAGGTTTGCTGGATATGCTGCTATAGGGAGTTTTCCAGGCAACTAGGACACACGTGGTCCTACTTAAAACATTGATGTGGCTTGAGTGGTAGTGCAAAAGGAAAGAGTTGCAAGAGCTGTGCTTTCATTTTTGTTCTGCCTGTGTGTAGCTGTGTGAATTCTGGGCAGATTGGTTAGCTTCTCTGCTTCCTTTCCTCTTTTGTTGTTGTTGTTGGTTGGTTTTGTCTTTTCCTTTTCCCCCTCCCCTGCCTTTCATTTGTCTGGCTGGAGACTAAATCTCATGGGGAAAAATGATCACTTTGTGCTTGTGTGATGTCTAAACAATATAGACACAGCTGAGACATTCTGATGCTATGGTGTAGGAAACAATCATTGTCTGTGAGCCTTGTCTTTGACAAATCACTAGGTTTCTTTAAAGCAGAAGTCCTCTCCCCCATAGTGACTGTCCGTTGTGGAGTGATAATGTAAGGATAGAAACTGTGAGCCATCATCAAGTGACTGAAATAATTCTTATGACTTTGTAATTTCATGTGATTGCTTTAGATTTCCCCATGGAAATACTACTGCCCTTTCCTCTACTTTACCTGATATACTACATGAAACACAGGGCAAACAGGCAATTATCACAGCAATGAGTTATCCTGGATGCTGGCTGAAAATGTCAAGAGGCAAATTATGCTGAAAAGCATGAATGTGTATTGCTGCACTCGTGCTGTACCTCCTCAGGAGAAAAACTGAGGATTCAAACCCACTGGTTAATTTCCTAGTTCTTTGCTAAACGACAAAGATGTGAATAACACAAGAAAGAAAAGCCCCTAGGTTAGCATTTTAACTGCTTGAGAGCATCAGCATGAAATACAACAGCTACAAAGAAGCACTACTGAATGAATAAAATGGATGAAGGAATTATAACCTTTAACTTAGTTACCCACTTCATTCACTGAAGTTTTTCATAAGACACCTCAAGATAGGGAACAATCTAGGATTAGAAAAACAATTGATTGAAGTAATACATCCACGATGGTAACAGGAGGGATCAGCTTTTGCTGGCAGCAGATGCAGCAAGAACTGCAGGGACTGGTACAGAAGAGGCCGTTTCCTGGTAAGCCCAGAGAAAGGAAAATAAGACAATACAGGCTCACTGGTGCAGGAAACACTTGCCTTACCCTGGGACCTGCTGCTTTATCACAGGACGAGGAATGAGAGCCACTGACAAGAACAAGCTCCTTGGTAAACTCTCTATTTATATCAGTTTCCCATTGCGTTACACAGTACTGGCCTGGTTGGGGTTTTGTGCTTCCACCCTGGTTGCTTTTCAGTACCTGCTCGGCCAGCACAGTATTCAGCTGAAATCACAGCAGAGCTACTCACTGCCACAAACTCAGCATCAGTCCTCTGCCCCTCTGAACTGTGCTCCAGGGCCATTCTTCCCCCAGAGCCTCCTTGTTCCCTGAATGTTTCCCTTCCTCATGCTGCCCCTCTCCTACCCCATGCTAGCCCTTTCAGTCAGTACTTGCAGAGAAAACTCTTCTATCACTCTTACTTGTTGATTCTGTTGTGAGTCTCACAGGAAGACCTACAATGAAACAAAAGGAAGAAGTTTGTTAGTACGTTGTTTAAATCTGTTAGACTCTGGCTGGAATCTTCACATCACACAAACCGGCAGACTCTAGCAATGTGCTCAGTAACACCACGAGAAGGGCTGCCCCAAAACTGACACCTTCCCAAGCCCAGAGAGTCTGAGCTGTGCAAGTCTGCAAACACCCCTTACAGATGGGAGCAGAATCCAAAGCCTAGCCTATGCTAGGCTGTTATGCTGCTCAAGAGAATCATAGAATCATAGAATGGTTTAGGTTGGAAGGGACCTCAAGGATCATCCAGCTCCAACCCCCTGCCATAGGCAGGGACACCTCCCACTAGAGCAGGCTGCTCAAGGCCTCATCCAGCCTGGCCTTAAACACCTCCAGGGGGGAAGCATCCACAACCTCCCTGGGCAACCTGTGCCAGTGTCTTACCACCCTCACTGTAAAGAACTTCCTCCTAACATCCAGTCTAAATCTGACCTCTTCCAGCTTAAACCCATTCCCCCTCGTCCTGACATTACCAGACCTTGTCAATAGTCCCTCCCCAGCCTTCCTGTAGGCTCCCTTCAGATACTGGAAAGCCACTCTAAGGTCTCCTCGAAGCCTTCTCTTCTCCAGGCTGCAGAGCCCCAACTCTCTCAGCCTGTCCTCATAGCAGAGCTGCTGCAGCCCTCTAAGCATCTTCGTGGCTCTCCTCTGGACTTGCTCCAGCAGTTCCATGTCCTTCTTGTGTTGGGGGCTCCACGAATTAATTTATCCCTAAAAGAACTCCTCCTGCCAAAACCAAATAAGCACCAGGAAGTGAAGAGCGGACACTTAACTGACAAATAAGTGTTTTAATATCAGGAACTCAGGTGCCTAATAGAGCCATGTCTTCAAGTGTCACAAAATCCATTCAAAACGAAGCTTCATTAATTATCTTGGTGCTTTTGGCTAGCAGATTGCTGAGCAGCAGGAGTAAGAGGCATTGTTAATGAGGAAGAAATGGATCTTGCAGAGTGCTGTGCACACTGTTGACTGGCCCACTGGTGTCAACTTCCTCTGCACTGCATGAATTTTTGCTGCAGAATACTAATTTTTTTGGTAAGCTTTTTGTTAGTATGCTGCTGCTTTTGTGTGTCTAGACAGTAGCTGTCTTGGAAATTAAGGGTGTCTGCAAGTACCTCACATTTGGAAGCTATCCACAGACAAACATTGCACCCACGGTGATTTTTTATTTCATTCCCTCAAATCTCTTCTGTGGTCACTCAAAAGGCAAAGGGAGCCAGGCATCCAACTTGTCCATGCCTTTGAGAAGATCCACCTGCATGAGGTGGCAGCAAAGCATTGATCTGTTTCATAGTTTCATAGAAGTTTCATAGAATCAATCGGGTTGGAAGAGACCTCCAAGATCATCCAGTCCAACCTAGCACCCAGCCCTAGCCAGTCAACTAGAAACCATGTCACTAAGTGCCTCATCCAGTCTTTTCCTGAACACCTTCAGAGATGGCAACTCCACCACCTCCCTGAGCAGCCTCCACCACAGCTTGTACACCACAGACTGCCTGTTGCCCAAGATGAGCAACTGGTAGTCTGTCTGCCTGGTGAAAGCTCTCTCACTGGATTACTCTGGATGATCAGAAGGCTGGAGCACCTCTACAATGAAGACAGATTGGAAGACTTGGGGCTGTTCAGTCTGGAGAAGAGAAGACTCCCAGGTGACCTTCTTGTGGCCTTCCAGTATCTGAAAGGGGGCTACAAAAAAGCTGGGGAGGGACTTTTTAGGCTGTCAGGGAGTGACAGGACTGGGGGAAATGGAGTGAAGCTGGAGATGGGTAGGTTCAGAGTGCACATGAGGATGAAGTTGTTGAGCATGAGAGTGGTGAGAGCCTGGAATGGGTTGCCCAGGGAGGTGGTTGAGGCCCCATGGCTGGAGGTGTTTAAGGCCAGGTTGGATGAGGCTGCGGCCAGGCTGCTCTAGGGTAGGGTGTCCCTGGGCATGTTAGGGGGGTTGGAACTGGATGATCCTTGTGGTCCATTCCAACCCTGACTGATTCTATGATTCTATGACTGGTGTTACCAGGGGAGGAATCCCTCAGGCCCTATATCCTCAGCTGCCGCTCATCCTTTTGAGGTATAAATCACAGCGCTTGGTCACCTTCCCATGGGCTAGAAGGCACCGTGAAAGTCAGCTTATTAGGTCTCTTCAGGGTTCACTGCTGCCACAGCATCTATAGGGATGTGGTGCATCTGACCCTGTCCCAAGAGCTCCCTGGGAGGACATGACCCACCAGCATATCCTCCACGTCCCAGCTGTGCCGGGCTGAGATACAACAGAGGAAGCAGCATGAAAGCAGCAGGAACTTCTGGCAGGCATTCAAACTCTCCCTTGAATGCCTGGGATTGCAGTGCTCCCTGGGGAGTACAAATCCACTCTGCTGCCTTTGCTGCATGATCTGTGCTGTGGAGTGATGCTTTGCAGGAGGGCAGCTCCTCCCACTGGAGCTGACATGTGAGTAAAGCACATCATTCCACTGCTGGGAATATAACTCTTTGAAAACCATAACCGCTGCTGTTGTTTTCCCTCCTCTAGGCACCCAATTAAAACCATGGATCACTTGAACCACTGGGGTGCAAATAACCACTTTTGCTAATGATATATATGACACAGCTTTAACTGCGTTTTAATCACAAGCATGAAGGAAAAGAACATTCAGGTCGAAAAGCAAAGTACTTTACAGTCAGCAGTGAGAGCTTTTCTCCAACATACTGAATATTAGTAATGCTAAGTGCTCTGTAGATGTACTGCTCTCCCACCCTGGCTTTATGGCACCTACAGGAGACTTTTAACTAAGGTTTTTATCATCTCATCAATCCATCTGCAAAAAGCAATGTCACTTAGCTCAGAAAGGATCTCTGCGATGTCTACAGCATGTTTGGGCAACATCATAGAATCGTAGACACATAAAATCAACCAGATCAANTCACAGGGCTGTGCTCCAGGGCCCTCGCCAGCTTCATTGCCCTTCTCTGGACACGTTCCAGCATCTCAACATCTCTCTTGAAGAGCCCAGAACTAGACACAGGACTCAAGGTGTGGCCTGACCAGTTCTGAGTACAGGGACAGAATAACCTCCCTCATCCTACTGGCCACACTGTTCCTGATACAGGCCAGGATGCTATTGGCTCTCTTGGCCACCTGGGCACACTGCTGGCTCATCTTCAGCTACTATCTACCAGTACCCCCAGGTCCCTCTCTGCCTGGCTGCTCTCAACCACTGTGTCCCCAACCTATAGCGCTGCTTATGGTTGTTGTGGCCAATGTGTGGGACCCTGCACTTGGCCTTGTTACATCTCATTCCATTGGCCTCTGCCCACCTACCCAGCCTGTCCAGGTCCCTGTGCAGGGCTCTCCTACCCTCCAACAGATCCACACCTGCTCCTAGCTTTGTGTCATCTGCAAACTTACTGATGATGGACTCAGTCTCATGGTCCAAATCATCAATAAAGATGTTCAACAGGACAGGGCCCAGCACTGATCTTTGGGGGACACCACTAGTGACTGGCTGCCAACTGGAACAATCATGACATTAACAACAACAGCCAAGGAAAAGCTTTTGGGAAGTTAATAACTTGCCTGCCAATGGAGGTTTGGAACGACACACAGTACAGAATGCAGCAGGACACATAGCTGGTTCTAAAGAAACTTCCAAATATGCTATGATTACTTGTTACTCAAATACTGCCTTCCCCTCAGCCTATAAAGAATAGGATTCCATGGAGAAAACTCCATGTGTTGACATAGCAATGGATGAAGAAGCAAAGGGTAGAGCCCTGTGTGTGCATACTCTTGGAGAAAGGCAGAAGACCTTGCCACATCTAACAAATAGATCATTGCACTATAAAGCTTCAAACTTTGTCTCCCTTACTGCTCTATAGTGCTTCCAACTTTGTCTCCCTCATTGCTCTACAGAGCTTCCAACTTTCTCTCCCAAGCAAAGTTTGAAGAGAGCTGAACTTCCCTAGGAAGACTTCCCAAGGTTCTACCATAATACCACCTTTTACCTTAAAACCACTCTTGCAGTGTGAACCCTCTGGGCTTGAATTAGAACAAATAAATATGTAGGAAAAGCATTGCAAGCCCAAGAGTGATATCCAAGATGTTAGCAAGTGACATTAGGCTCTGCAAACAGGAAGGGTTGGGCAACCTATGGTTCAGTAACCCCCGGTGTAAATGAAAACCAGGCCAGACCTCACTATTTCAGTGCATCCAGACAGCAGAAATGATCCTAAGAAACATGACAGCAGCCTCCTGCCTTTCTTTCATGGACTGTAGGAGCCTCCTCAGCCTTTGTTCTTTTTTTCTGAAAACACCACACGAAATAGAACCTAGAAGCATCATTCCCAAGGATGTCCCACCCAGATTCTGCTAGGGCATGAAAACTTTAACAGGAAAAAAATCTGCTGCCCTTCTCTCTCTATCCACTGTGCAAACAAATTACCAGCTCACCTGTGATGTATCCCTCAGAGACTGCTCGACGCTGCCACACAAACAAGACTGTGCTTATTGAAGTGTTCAGCAGGTGCTTTCAGTTTGCATTTTCTACATAGCCATCCAGTGCCCTTTTGGGTGGGGTCAGAAGGAGGAGGACAGAAGGAAAGGCAGCATTTCCCTGGCTAACACAGTGACTGTTGTTGCTCCAATTGCTTGTTCAGAGCTCACTGCATCCTTTGGGGCTGCGAGTTAGGGGGGCAGATGCTCTGCATAAAGAATCTGGGAAGACTTCCAGGTTGATCACAGAAAGTGAGCTATGCAACGCTGGCTGTGCTGAGTCCTTGTTGTGCAGTAAGGAGGACAAGGATTAAAAAAAATTGGCGTGTGATGGTGGCATGATTTGAAAATACCTGGCTGAGTCAGTTCAGCACTGCTTAGAAGCTTGACAGATGGAGAGAGACCAGACCGAAAACGAACCTCTCCCCGCTCTGTTCTCCAACAACTGCTACCTAAGCAGCCTGGGGTACCCTGTGGCTTGCTGCTTTTGTTTTTGGAGGACAGCCACATGAAACTGTGTTCATTGGCAAAAGAAATGAATACATTTGGCCGATTGCTCAGAGGGGATACCACAACATAAATCAAAGCAGAATTAAGAACTTAAAAAAACAAAACAAACTTCCTTGCTCTGACCAGGCTATAGATCTGTAATTGTGTTAACTGAGGCTTTGCTGTATTTTCCACCCCCCAGGCACTGCAGTTTCTGTGTGTGCCTCTGTCTTTGAAGAAGCTGAAGCTATGGTGAGTTGTTTTTAGCTAATATCACTGTCTGGAATTCCTGCACATTTTGTGTCAACTCTTTTTGTCTTACTCCTAAGAAGTTTTCTTAAGGAGATGCCCCCTGTGAAGCGAGTAGGATTTATAATTGGAGGAGTGCAATAAAAATATCAATAGAGGCAGCAGGTTGATTCAGCTGGCAGTTTGTTATGATAGATCGTTTGATCTTACCATCCTGCTGGGTGAACTTCAGCTCATACTGCTTCATGGGCTTTTTGTTGTTGTTGTTGTTTAGACCACAGAATAAAAAGCTACAATATCTGCAATTTCTCAGATACGTTTAGGCTGAGTGATCCATTCAATCTTTAATTTGGTCATTAATTAAATGAAAGGAGAAAGTTAAATATTAGTAAGCAATCCTCCGTGGAGGAGAATGAGCAAGAGATGTGTTATACATGACAGCCAAAGTTACACTTTTGAGGAGTGTGTGTGTGTGTGTGAGTGTCACACATGCAGGCTGCTGTCTGTGGTAAAAATGGTCCCTGTTGCTTTCTGTAGCCTGGGTGAGCACTGCACAGCCACTCCTGTGTGGCTGGAGGTTACCATACGGTGATACTGTTCTCTGATGCTTCTCTGAGTTATCTCCTAGGCTCCCCCACTCATTTCAGTCACTCTGCAGCTCTCTGTGGCTGTCCTCCCACATCCTGATCTTTTGATATGGCTGATGGAAAATTTCTCTTCAAAATATGCCTTTTTTTGGGGGTGGGGTGGGGTGTTGGTTTTTCATTTTTCTGCAGCAAGAAAGGAAATTTTCACCAAAAAGACATTTAA
>WAAF01004783.1:284476-297796 GCA_013400475.1 Tricholaema leucomelas | reverse complement strand
AAGGGGGGGGGGGAGGGGGGGAAGAGAAAATGGTCTCAAAACTAAATATATTCTCTTACATTGAGGCTAGTCAGCAGAATTATTTTGGTTGAGTATACCAAATAATAATGGTCTCAAAACTAAATATATTCTCTTACATTGAGGCTAGTCAGCAGAATTATTTTGGTTGAGTGTACCAAATAATCAAACCCTTCTGGTTTGGATCAATTTTATATGACTTCATCTTTCCCTGGTGGCTTGGGTGATTTCAGCTTGCAAGCCCTTCAATTGTCAGCTTTGTTGTCCTTACTAGCTTCTGCTCTGCTGAATAAAAGGTGTCCAGCCCCTATGTAAGGCCTTGAATGGGAAACTTCAATGATCTGGGAAGAGGTAATCTAATGGCAGTGAGAAAGTCAGCTCTGCTTCTGGTCTCAGCACAGAATGAAACAACTGCCTTCATATACACATTACTTCAGAAATTATTACAGTGCAGCATATGTCTTCCCATGACCCTGTGTGCCAGTTTGAAGCTAGCTAGAATGTTTAGGTGAGAAGAACTAGATTACAGGCTGTGAAAGAGAAACAATGGTGATGTCTACTTCACTCATAGGCTTGCTGAGATGTATAAGAGCAAGAGTATAAACACAGATAAGGCATTTGGGCACTGCTTGAGCTCTGGGCTGCATTTTTCTCTCTAACCTCACCCTCCATCTCTCTGATTAATCCACCTGATTCCTAACGCCCCTGGCTGATGCTTCGTTCTTCCTTGGGGCACAAGGCAACGTCTGGGGTGGGAGAAGGTGGAAGGGCGGTTGGGAGCCCCTCCTGGGGACTCAGGTTTCCGAGAGGGCTGTTGTGGTTCTGTGTTACCTTTTACCTTGTGTATTTCTGTATATATAACTGTATATACTGTAAATATCTGCTTGTATATTGTGCTAGCTGTAAATACAAGCTTCATTCAAATTTCCAGAGCCTGTTGAATCTAGTCTAGGTGATTTCCAAAGTGTGTAGGGGGTGGGTAACACCCAAACCACCACACCCTAAGCAATTTCACATAGAAGAAATCTCTTTGGAGGCAACAAAAGCATTATTTCTTAAAATCTTTAGAGTACACAAAGAATAAGGGAGCAAAGATGTTCTAAAGGTGCACCTCTGTTTGGGATAAGCTACCTAATGAGTGAATAGTGGAATTCCTTGCATATTGAAGCTGCTGGAAGGAAACAAGGAGCTGGTGATGTGAGGAGACAAGAGAGATGTCAGTGTGGAAATCCTTGTGGAAGGCAGTGATTTGGAATGGTAGCTTTATGGGAACTCAGAGTACCAGCTATGCCAAGCACCTAGACTAACTTCCCTTGAATAGATGGGACTTTTCCTTCTCAGACAAGCAACTACAGCCCTGGCATCTTGGGTAGTCCCCAAGTTTAAGAAGAGTCAGTGGTTTATCAGCAAAGTGAGATGAGCAAGATGATGACTTTCACAAACAGGTCCAAAGAAGGTTGTAAAACCTTCTGGGCAAATTTTCAAGGTAAAATGAAATAGTTGCCCCAATGTTAACAGGTAATTCAATACATGTGCTCTGTAGCCAGGTATGTGTTACAATTTCATTTTAAGCTTCAGAATTTACCTCTGTGGGAGAACTTCTAATTAAAAACCCTTGCAGTTTACTCCCTTATTGTAGTGAACCAATACCATGGTTTCCATACCATGCACACATCTGCCAAAAGACACAGAACCTAACAGGATAATCAAGAAACTACAGCTCACAATAAAGGTCTGAAATACAGCTCACAATATAGGTCTGAAAACCTGCTGAAAGAATTGCAAAGAATCATCTCTAAATCAGTGGCCTTGGATTAAAAAAAAATAAAAACCTAATGCCAATAAAATGTTTATTATTGCAATGCTTGTTGTTATGATACCTCTTCACGTGCTTCTAAGCATTTCAGTGTGTACTGAGCATATGATATTACTCCACATTTATATCCTGTCCTGTCTGCTATGAGGAAAAATCACAGTACGCTGTGATTTAGAATAGATATAGAATTATAGAATCAACCAGGTTGGAAGAGACCTCCAAGATCATCCAGTCCAACCTAGCACCCAGCCCTGTCCAATCAACCAGACCATGGCACTAAGTGCCTCATCCAGGCTTTTCCTGAGCACCCCCAGGGACGGTGACTCCACCACCTCCCTGGGCAGCCCCTTCCAATGCCAATCACCCTCTCTATCAAGAACTTCCTCCTAACATCCAGCCTATACTCCCTGCCCTGTACAACTTGAGACTGTGTCCCCTTGTTCTATGGCTGGTTGCCTGGGAAAAGAGACCAACCCCCACCTGGCTACAAACATGTTCATGTTTATCTCCCACAACATGCTTACATGCATCCTCATCTCCTATAACCTCTCTGGAGGTTGTAAAAAGAATCTTGTATCCCATGGGGAATGTTAAACATTAATAATATCTGGGATATGCAAATAAAGTCAGTGTCCTGATTGGATTTACATATCTATAGCTGAGAGGAAGTATTGAGTGAAGTGAAGGCAGAAGAGACCCCAGGAAAACCTGAATAAGTGGTTCTTCAGCCAGCTAGAAGCATAATATATGATCACTCATGTGATCTGGCATCTGCATTCACCACAGTGTTTCTTAGTGGATAAATGCACCAAAACACAGGCAGAAGAAGAATAAGACTAGTCTGGAGATGGTAAGGATTAATATCATATTTGTCCTTGCACATGATAGCGTTGTGCTCTGCACAATGTCGTATGGTAACATGCACTGACTTGCCCTTCAGATTCATTAACAGTTGTTAAAATTATAGCTGTTTTCTCCTTTCCCTCCTTTGCTTTGCAGCCAGAGAATTTATCTCGATGTCTCCTCTTGACAGTCGATGCAACACAATGACCACATACAGCATCTGTAAGGATTGCTATGGGCTTTTGCAATTTATATCTCCCTGTAACGGCATTGAGTACCTCAGCTGAATGTTTTGAGGTTCGCCTGTCACTCATAACGTCATAGCTAGGTGACATGGACACAGAGTACCCTGTGTGGATAAGGAGGTGACCTTCCTTCCAGGTGTGCTAGTTTGAAGCTAGCTAGAATGTTTTGGTGAGAAGAACTAGATAATAGACCTCACCATAGTTTTTCATTTCTCAGCCTATTATCTAGTTCTTCTCACCAAAACATTCTAGCCAGCTTCAAACTAGCACACCAGGACAAGGCAGGAGAAATACAGAAGAGATTAGAAATTATTTGCATCTTTTGGACTGTTAGTGTAGGAAAACAGAGTGTACATTTTCAAGACTTACCTGAGGTTCCAGGCACAGAAGTGGAATTTTGTAGGAAGGTTGTAGAGTAGACTGACCACCCCTTAGTAGATGAAGCATCCAGTCTCTCATTGTATGCCAGTTGTGTTGTTCCACTTGCTTGTGTAGCTGGAAGTGAGACAGATAAGACACATCTGCAGGTGTGTTCAGGTAACATACATCTACATAAACATTATCTTAGATCCTAGACCATCCCTCAGATAAACACTTCCACCATTATAGAAGAGACATAAGATCAGAAAGTCAGCTTCTGCTGACTGCTTATCAGGTGACAAGCCATTCCTATGTAGCTGTCACTACTGGCATGGTTGACACATCTAAAGCACATCACATACAGCCTTAGACCTGTGTTCAAAGACAGCCTAGGAGCCCAGAATAACTAGATAGTCTTGCACCAAGAGCAACGTGAGCAGAAGAGAGAAGCTCACTTACTGCCCTCTAACTTTAACCTTCATTAAACAAACAAACAAACAATTAAAAAGGAAAATGAGAAAACAAGCTTCGGCCACAACTATCACAGAATGTGATACCATAAAAAGGTTTAGGGGTTGTAATTAAATGTGAAGTTAATTATTTCATTGTGTACTGTTAAGGCCCAGGAAATAATATAACTCCCAAAATTAATGTATGAAAAAACAAAGTACCTTTTTTTTTTCCCCTGCACTCATACAGTCACTAGAAGATCAAGGCTCTCTGTACCGCAAGACTTGTAGCCTAAGGTGACTCCAAGATGATGGTGTGGGGCACTACCTAAGCCCATGGAACTGAAGGTCAAGAAGAAAGAATTTCATCTTTTCCAGTACAGCTGAAAAATCCTACCTCTCTGCTCAAACTTCAGCGTAGCAATAGGCAAGACAGTGCTTACTGAATAAAACATGGAGGTGCCCAAGAGTGACCTTATCCTTCCTTTCTGATATAAATCAAAGATGCAGCTGAGCTGTAAACACTTTCCAGTGCCTCTTCATATGAATTTCAAACACTAGAACTGAAATAACTTTAAAACATGTTCCAGTCAAACAAGTTCAACACCGTGCACACAAATGATACTCATCTTGAAGAATGCTTCATTATACACTTGATTCAGAACCACTGGTTACAAGTTTGGTCACTCAACCCTTTCCTCAGGGGAAAAAAAAGAAAGAATAAACCAGTACCCAAAGCTCCCTGCTCTACTGCTGCACACCATTGACTTGGCCTTTCCTTTCCCCTCTTGTTTATTAAGTGGGATACCAGGAACAGGCAAGCTTCAGAAAACAATGAGCTAAACCAGAGTGAGATGAAGCCACTGGAGTCAGGGGATCCATACAGCCTTGGCAACTAAGAGGAGCTGAACAGCCAAGGATGGTGTATTTGAAGGTCAAGGCATGGAAGGAAACTGATGAAAATTCTGTGAATATGCTTAAATGCCTAAGACTTTCTCTGAGATTCCAGTGAAGAGAAGCATAATTTCACTGTCAGCTCCCTCCAGAAACCTCATCATTGCAGCCTTTTGATATGCAAGTCTACTCTGCAGTAGAGATGAGTGTAACAGACTCCTCCACCTCAGTTTTCACTATGCCGTAACACGAGGATCTGAGCACTTCAAAAACTCTTGCATTCTCTTCATAAAAGCCTTGAATCTTTAGAAGCAAACACTTTTGACTTTAGGCTCTTAGTGTGGCTACTTCTAAATGTTGAATTTTAAATGTTGAATTTTAATATGAGATTGATTAAAAACATACCAAAACAAACAAACAAACAAAACCACAAAGGAAAAAAAAAACACAAAGGAAAAAAAAGCAAACAAAACAAACCCAGCAACAACAACAAGCCCCAAACAAAACCCAAAGAACCTCCCTCTTCCTTTAAGATGCATGGGCTCACAACAGTAACAGCAATCATTTTAAGGTTCCCTTATCATAAGTAAAAGGGTGGATGGGAGAACGAAAAGTAAGGCAGAGTAAGAGTAAGCACTCATGTGCGGTGACACCTGAATACAAATAGACGTTGTGAACGCTGCAAACCAAGCAGGCATGTGGGAGAGCTGAGGAGGGAGATAGGCAGTTGCCTTGCAACCCCATGGAGAGCTGTTTTCCCATGGGGATCACACATCCCAGGCGTCCTATCAGTTCTGGCAGCAGCCCAGCCCCGGGTGCTTCTCTTCTGTTTGAAAGCTGTGAGAACAGATTGATCCCGGACACAGGGGCTGTGCACTGGATGTGCCTTGGTAGGGGATCAAGAGAGGAGATATGATAGTGTTTCCATTCCTTTAAAAGCTAGCCTGGGTGAGATTCTTCCCCAACTCAGGCAGCACCAGGGATGACTAATACCTTTACCTAGGGCTTGGTGTGAAGCTTGTTGCATTTATTTTGTCTGACTGCAGAACAGGCTCTCCACTCCCAGTGTCAAGGGGTGAAATAGATGTGCTACGGTGCGGAAGTCTGGGTGCCATCACTTCCCAGACAAAAAAAAAAGCCCTGCAACCTGGCAGGCAAGGTTCCCTTGTTTTCACTGTACTACTGTAAGATTTAATCCTAGCAACCCAATTCTCTGCTGACTTGTGGCTCTGAAGCAGCTTTTAAGCGGCATCCAAACCCTACGCCTAATGCACAGCACAGGCTCTACCATCAACACCTTTAACAGATTGAACAGCTTCTGTGCCAAAAGCCTATGGGAGCAGAAGCATCCATATTCAGCCCCTGCTCGCGTACGCCGCGGCGGCACTGACAGCACAGTACGCCTGCTAGCAATCTGCCTTCCTGGTAAATCCCATAACACATTATCTATGCAAAGTTTAATCTGATCTCAACAGGAGGAGACAGCGCAAGCCCTGACTGTGGTGCCCGTGCTCTGCACGGGAGCAGGCGGGGGACTCTGTGCAGGCACATAGTGACTCAGTTCTGCCATCCCCACTGACACATCGCAGCCAGTAATTCATCACGCTTCGGCTCAGCCAGCTGCAGCAAAGATTTCTGCCTGCCTAGCAGGTGGAGGCCTGGGCTGGCAGAAAAAAAACCTCAAACCCAACCAACCAACCCGGCAGAGCAGGGAAGGGCTGCTGCTGCAGACGCACGCACATCAGCGCTTAACGGCCTCGTTGTCAGCAGCTGATTATGAATAAAAATGGTAAAGCAGTAGAGATTGTAAAATAGCTGTCCGAATGGGGATGGTTGCTGCAGCAGCAGAGGTCTCTGGCGGTGATGCAGCTCTCCCTGCTGATATTTTGATAAGATAAGTGACAGTGTGTTAACACGTATTTTTCAAAGGGATAATCAACAACAGGAAACCCAAAAGCTGCTCTGTAAGGCTGCTGCCTGAGACTCAGGTATTTCCTTACTCTTTGTGCTCTGAAAACCCTTCGTTTTCTTTAACTAGCTGAAATATGACACATATCTTCACTTGATCTTAGCATGATTTCCTACTTAACGCCCATATAAATGCATCAGGAATGGTGTGGCCAGCAGGAGCAGGGAGGTCATTCTGCCCCTGTACTCTGCACTGGTTAGACCACACCTTGAGTACTGTGTCCAGTTCTGGGCCCCCCAGTTTAAGAGGGACATCGAGATGCTTGAGTGTATCCAGAGAAGGGCAACGAGGCTGGTGAGAGGCCTCGAGCACAGCCCTACGAGGAGAGGCTGAGGGAGTTGGGATTGTTTAGCCTGGAGAAGAGGAGGCTCAGGGGTGACCTTATTGCTGTCTACAACTACCTGAGGGGTGGTTGTGGCCAGAGGGAGGTTGCTCTCTTCTCTCAGGTGGCCAGCGCCAGAACGAGAGGACACAGCCTCAGGCTGCGCCGGGGGAACTTTAGGCTTGAGGTGAGGAGAAAATTCTTCCCTGAGAGAGTCATTGGACACTGGAATGGGCTGCCCAGGGAGGTGGTGGAGTCGCCGTCCCTGGGGCTGTTCAAGACAAGGTTGGACGTGGCACTTGGTGCCATGGTCTAGCCTTGAGCTCTGTGGTGAAGGGTTGGACTTGATGATCTGTGAGGTCTCTTCCAACCTTGGTGATACTGTGAGGCTGTGATAATCCAGATATGTTTTGGCATTTCCCAAGAGTACTTTAAATTTTCTTTGCAGCAGGCTGTTACATAACTATCTTGGACATCATAAGATGCTTCAAGTAAGTGGAAAATACTCTGCATATACTCTGCTCTGCAAAGAATATAAACATCTGCATGTGTGTTAAAACCTTCCTCAAGGAAACCCATTTACAGGGCAGGAGCTGCACCCAAACCAGGTCAAAACTCCAGCATGAGGGCTTTGTTAAATGGAAGACTAAGGCTTTTCCTCTGAACTTGTACCTTTTTCATAAACACACACCTGGACCTCACCCTGTAACAAACAGCCAGAGAAACTGTTTGCATTAATGAATGCATTCATGGAAAAACCCCTGCAGCAAACCTAATGGAACTTCTCACCCATTCAAAGGAACAGCAATCTCAGGTTTAGTGTTTGCATCCATAGCTGACTGCGTCTGCTGTCTGCTGGCTTTGCATTTCCTGGTAAGCAGAAAACCTCAAGGATTTAAAAATCTATTTTAAAACACCTCTCTGCCTCACGTGTCTCAGCAGCCGACTCTAGTCAGTGGTTACATAGAAGGTGCAGTAATGACCTGAGGCTGATTCAGGATCTGAGAACTACTGGAGAGAGTTCAGCAGAGAGCCACTAAGATGAAGAGGAGAATGGAACATC
This sequence comes from Tricholaema leucomelas, assembly GCA_013400475.1. Lineage (NCBI taxonomy): Eukaryota > Metazoa > Chordata > Aves > Piciformes > Lybiidae > Tricholaema lacrymosa > Tricholaema leucomelas. Next base: position 289,817 of record WAAF01004783.1, on the reverse strand, counting down.
TACCTTGTGAGGAAAGGCTGAGAGAGCCGGGGCCATTTATCCCGGAGAAGATTGAGAGGAGGTCTCATTAATGCTTAGGGAAAGAGTAAATATCAAGAGGACGGAGCCAGACTCTTCCCAGTGGTGTCTGGTGAAAGGACAAGGGGCAATGGACACAAATTAGAACACAGAAGGATCCACGTAAACATAGGGGAAATATTCTTAACTTTGAGAGTGACAGAGCATTGGACCAGGCTGCACAAAGAGGCCGTGGAGTCTCCACTTCTGGAGACATTCCAAACCCGTCTGGATATGCTCCTGTGTGATTTCTTCTAGGTGATGCTGCTCTAAGAGGGGGGTTGAACTGGATAGATCTCGAGAGGTCCCTTCCAACCCCTACCCCGATGCTTTAAGTGAGCAATGTGCGCTACCGTAACCTTCTTCTGGTAGCTTTACTGAAGTGCAGCTTCCTTCTTAACTACCAGTACTTTGATAAAAAGAGAAAAACTGCCTCCTCCACTCCTCACTTTTAAATATTTGCTATTTCATTGCACTGTGATGTATCATTGTCTAGGAGAGTGGCAGGAGAGAAAGAAGAAACACAACAGCCAAAATTCCACTCGTAACTGAATACCCTGAGAGCTGGCCATGCGTAAGATGCTTGTTCCACATCCAAGTGAGGAAGAACATAATCTTTCCTTGCACTTCATATTCTCTTTGATAGCTCCAGATGTTCCCAGGACATGAAATTCTGGTTGCAGATACAATTTGCTGTAGTATGCTACCATATAGATTCTGGTTTGAAGGCCTGGACTGCACGAGTGAAGTCACTGTCTGACTAAATGCGAGCTATCGGATTTGAGCCCTTATATTAATAAATAGGAAGGCTAAGGAGACAGTTGTAATTGCTGGCTTCCAATATTGTAAACAGGCTAGGAGGGCAAAGAGGAAGAGGTGGCCTGCAGAGAAAATGAAGTACTGAAGACTTTTTGCTCGATTTCACAGTGTATGGAGCACTGGAGGCTTTTCTTGAATCTATAATAAAAGGTGACAGCAGCCACAGAAATTGCAGCAGAGACAGGAAGCCCTGTCAAATCTCTGCTATGGGAAAGAGATCATGTGCTGAAGCTTTTAGCAGAGACTGAAGCAGAGAAAGCAATGGCATCTGTTACAGACAGCAGACACACTTGCTTTTCATTAAAAATCAGGTGAGCAAGGTACATTTTCAAGTGTCACAAAGGAACCACTGATTTCTGCTTCAGTCCCAGATGGCCAGCCCAAAGAGGGGGAGAAGTGAGTGCTAGTGAAAGATTAAACAGCTTTCATCTCCTGTCCATTTTGAGAGCAAATGGACCTGCCCTGTGCTTATTTCAGGAGTAACTCCCTCAGCCCTGCATGGTCACTGAGGATGTTGGCAGGGGCTGGGAGGCTGCAGGGAAACAGAATGCACTTCACCATGGAATGGGTTGCCCAGGGAGGTTGTGGATGCTTCCTCCCTGGAGGCGTTTAAAGCCAGGCTGGATGAGGCCTTGAGCAGCCTGCTCTAGTGGGAGGTGTCCCTGCCTATGGCGGGGGGTTGGAGCTGGATGATCCTTGAGGTCCCTTCCAACCTAAACCATTCTATGATTCTATGATTCTATGCCAAGATGTGGGATGGAAATGGAGAGCTACGTTTGGCCAGCAGCCAGACAGCAATCAAGGGGTCACTGAGTTTTTCTGCAGGGCTAATCATGCATCTGCACAGCCTCTGTGCCATGCTCTACCCCAAAACCATTACCTTGTGCCTTGTCCAAGAAGGCAAATGCTATTCTGAGTACATTAATAACAGTGTGTCCAGCTGGTTGAGGGAGGTTCTCCTTCCCATCTACTGTGCCCTGGTGAGGCCACTCCTGGAGTACTGTGTCCAGTTCTGGGCTGTCCAGCTCAAGAGATACCAGGAACTACCAGAAAGAGTAGATGATTGGGGGCTGACTAGAGCATCTTTCTCACAAGGAGAGGGTGAGAGATCTGGGGCTGTTTATCCTGCAAGAGAGAAGACTGAAGGAGGATCTTATCAATGCTTATCAGTATCTACAGGATGGGTGTCATGAGGATGGTGCTGGACTCTTTTCAGTTGTACTCAGTGATAAGACAAGGGACAATAGAAAACAAGAAGTTTCACTTAAGCATAATGAAAAAAATCTTTACTTTGAAGGTGCCCAAGCACTGTAACAGGCTGCCCAGAGAGGTTGTGGAGTCTCCTTCTCTGGACACTTTCAAAACCAACCTGGATGCATTTCTGTGTAACCTGATCTGGGAGAACCTGTGTTAGCAGGGGAGTTGGACTAGATGGTCTCCAGACATCCCTTCCAGCACTTACCCTTCTGTGATTCTGTCTTACTCCTTTGTGCTGCAGCTGAGGCTGTGACTTTCTTGAAAGGCAGACCAGGATTATGTCTTTAAGCCCATTAAAACTGGTTTTCACATGCACTTTTTTTTCCCCAAACACTACTTAGTGTCAAAAGAAAACACACAGCCTTGTAATGCAGAGCAGTCCCCAAAGTCTTCTTTAGTTTTCCCTTTTTCCAATGGGTAATGAGAGGTAGATAAGCACTGGTTTTATGTTCATTCATTGACCACTTTTATCACAAGGTTTGGGATTTTTTTTTACTTTAAAGAGAAGTTTTGGGGAAAAAAATCATAACCCAAGCAACCAGGGACTGAACTCTAGATGGTGGGAAGAGAGCACAAGAGGAATAGAAAGGAAGCATGTCGGTGAAAACTTCATGCCCAGGGCCATTGGACCTGAGGCATCATCATGTCAGGAAGAGTGTGCCCAGCAGATCAAGAGAGGTTCTCCTTCCCCTCTACTCTGCCCTGGTGAGACCTCATCTGGAATACTGCTTTCAGTTTTGGGCTTCCCAGTCTAAGAGAGACAGTGATCTGCTGAAGAGGGTTCAGCAGAGGGATGATTAGGGCATGGCTTATGAGGAGAGGCTGAAAGACCTGGGACTGTTTAGTCTGGGGAAGAGAAGACTGAAAGGGGATATAATAAGTGTTTATAAACATCTGAGGGCTTGTCAGGAGTGGGGGGGCAGGCTCTGCTCACTTGGTCCCTGGGATAGGACAAGGAGCAGTGTGTGTAAGTTGCAGCAAAAGAGCTTCCACCTCAACACAAGGGGAAACTTTTTTACTGTAAGGGTCCCAGAACACTGGAATAGGCTCCCCAGAGAGGTTGCAGAGTCTCCTTCTCTGGAGACATTCAAGGCTTGTCTGGATGCATTCCTCTGATCTGTGCTAGATTGTGTGGTCCTGCTCTGGCAGGGGGGGTTGGACTCGATGATCTCCTTGGGTGCCTTCCAACCCCTAATATTATGTGCTGCTGTGATATCCCAGCACCATTGCTTCTGGGGCATCAGCGCATAGCAGTAGCTGGAGCTAAGCTGCACTGACAGAAATGCCTTTCCTCATTATTTCTACTTCCCCTGCAGGAGCTCTACCTGTCACCAGCATTTAGTTCCAGGTGACTGTGCTGTTCTGGTACCCACAAGCCAGGAACCTCTGCCAAACTGAAAGGACTAGCAGTCACACCCACAATGCACATCACCATGCCAGGGGCTTTTGACAGGCCCAGAGGGTTACAAACGCAAGCTTGAACAGATTCTTTGTGGCCTTCGATGTCGCTTTGGCAGCTTGTGTACCAGCCAGACTATGTTCTGTGACTGATGATACCGACATTTAAAAGCCAAGGCAAAACCCAAAAGGCTTGGGGCTGACAAACAGAAAACCCCCTGCACAATCACAGTGGGAAAGCTGCATCAGTAGAAGATGTAATCACCACTAAGTGAAAGGGTGATTGCTCTCCAGGTAGCTTAGCAGGCTCTGGTTCACTAAGGGTGGCTTTAAAGGAGAATTGGCATAAAGCAAGCATGCAGACTGTTTCACAGAAGTCCCTTTTCAGGCAAAGAAAGCAAGGGAAGAGAAGTCAAGTTCCAATCATTTGTCACAGTTGGGTGTGCTCTAAATTAGTTCCAGCAACGTTGGTCTTCTGTTGGTTGTTGAGTTAAATATCTGGACCTGATGGAGGAGGTCCAGAGGAGGGCCATGAAAATAATTAGGGGGTTGGAAGACTTCTGCTATGAAGACAGGCTGAGGGAGCTGGGGTTGTCCAGCCTGAAGAAGGGAAGGCTCATAGCAACCTTCCAGTACTTGAAGGGGATCTACATGAAGGATGGGGAGAGACTTTCTGCAAAGGATGTGGTGCAATGGCTTCAAAGTAGAGAAGAGTAGATTTAGGTTGGAGGTCAGGAACAAGTTCTTTACCGTGAGGGTAGTAGAACAATGGAACAGGTTGCCTAGGTTGTTTGGGGGGGTCCCATCCCTGGAGATACTGAAGGTGAGGCTGGACAGGGCTCTGAGTACCTGATCTAGTTGAGGACGCCCCTGATTACTGCAGAGGAGGTTGGACTAGATGACCTTTGGAGGTCCTTTCAAATATAGACCATTTTGTGCTATCTGCAACTACCTGAATGGAGGCTGTAGCCAGGTGGGGTTGGTCTCTTCTGCCAGGCAAGCAGCACCAGAACAAGGAGTCACAGTCTCAAGTTGTGCCAGGGAGGTCTACGCTGGCTATTAAGAGGAAGTTCTTGACAGAGAGAGTGATTGGCATTGGAATGGGCTGCCCAGGGAGGTGGTGGAGTCACCATCCCTGGAGGTGTTCAAGCAAAGCCTGGATGAGGCACTTAGTGCCATGGTCTGGTTGATTGGCTAGGGCTGGGTGCTAGGTTGGACTGGATGATCTTGGAGGTCTCTTCCAACCTGGTTGATTCTATGATTCTATTTTCAGTTTTTGGAGACAATTAAATATATATATATTTTAAAAGGAGTATTTCAAAGCTCCAGTTCAGCAGAAGACTTGGCCATTTACAGTGCCATTTCATAGAAAAAAAAGTCAATCTGAATTTCATCTTAATTTACTGAACTCCTTTAGGATGTTATTATACTTATTTAAATTGACCCAACTACTTTGCTGGAGATGTGGAATTTAAAAAAATATATTCTTTTCCCAAAACTGAATCTGATTCACTGGTCCAGCATGCACAATACTCTGAAGATTTATGGGGAACAAAAGCATTTGCTGAGATTTATGCATTGTAATTAGTACTATCTCTCTGCTTTTGTACTGTGACTTGTAATGATACAGAGCGTAACTACCTGCACATTGTGGCATGTAAAACAAAAACCCAAAGAAAACAAAGAGGGATGTTCTGACACCACTCTGATCACAAAGAATCATTTGTTTTTGTGCTAGTTTGAGTCTAGCTAGAATGTTTTGGTGACAAGAATTAGATCATAGGCTGAGAAATGAAAACCATGGTGAGGT
>WAAF01004783.1:269965-284402 GCA_013400475.1 Tricholaema leucomelas | reverse complement strand
ATATCTGTATATACTGTAACTATCTGCTTGTAAATTGTGCCAGCTGTAAATATAAGCTTCATTCAAATTTCCAGAGCTGGCTGAGTCTAGTCTGGGTGATTTCTAAAGTGGGGGTGGGGGGAGGGGCAGGGGACACAGTTTTAGTGATAAAACCAAGCATAAACTGCTGAAGACAATAAAGAACCAAAACCCCTTTCAAATACATCTCTCTAAGTTACAGGGAGATTAAAATCCTGTGTAATGACTTCAGATCACTCCCACTACAAACTTTGTGTGGTATTCTAGGGCAAGATTCATTAAAGATATGCAATGTGATACGATGAATAGCTCTGCTCCTCCACATCCATTACCCAAACTACTCTATTTGACCTCCTCACATTGCTCCATGCTGGTTTACAGAAATGTTGAATGCAAGAACTCCAAAGTAACTCAATTAAAGGACCACTTACTATTTGTTGGGCTGTCACTTTTCTCTGTCGCCGCTGTGGTCACGTTTGCTGGTGGGTTTGTGGTTGCAACTTGTGCTGTATTTTGCGTAGTGTAGTAGTTGGATGAAGAAGGTCTAGGGGCTAACAAAGGAAGAACATTCAAATAATTTCCTTGGTTTTGTACACACTCATATTCACACACTCAAACCAGACCTGTTTCTCTACTTGCAGCTTAGCTTTAAACTATCAAAGTAATACTTAATTTAAATTGAAGATCAACAGAGACAAAGCTCACTTCAGCACACAGAGAGCTCCTCCACCTGCCAGAGGTGTGTTAGCTACTGAATACAAGCCTATGACAAAGCCATTACTGGCCCTGGTTTGGAGATTCCTTGAGCAGGGCCAGGAGAAAGCATCTGCACACACCTACAAGCTTTCACCAATGAATTCACTTATTACAAAGCAAATTCTCCAGTCAAGAGACACTACTGCTTGAATTCCTGGGTGACCACTGGAATGGCATCAACAGCTAGCTCAAAGAAATGTTCACTTACTGGTTGTGAGGGAGACATTTGTAGCTTTGACTGCAGTTGTCAGCACCAATGTTGTTTGAGAAGTTGTTTGCAAATCTGTTTGTGAAGTTGTTGTGTCCACATCTTGTGCTGCTGCAAGAAAGGCATTCACATCTTTAGCAGTTTATTTTGTCATAGAATCAACCAGATTGGAAGAGAACCCCAAGATCATCCAGTCCAACTTAGCACCCAGCCCTCTCCAGTCAACTAGACCATGGCACTAAGTGCCTCAGACAGGCTTTGCTTGAACACCTCCAGGGATGGTGACTCCTCTCCATGGGCAGCCCATTCCAATGCCAATCACTCTCTCTGGCAAGAACTTCCTCCTAACATCCAGCCTAGACCTCCCCTGGCACAACTTGAGACTGTGTCCCCTCATTCTGTTGCTGGTTGCCTGGGAGAAGAGACCAACCATACATAAATAAACAGCATGTGCCTCTAGCTGCCTTCTCTCACAGGAATTTTCTGTTTAAACTCTGACCCTAACAGAGCTTTCTTACCCACTGTGGTGTGTTAGGAACTTCTCCCTCCCACTACTGAAATGTACCAGACTAGCTCAGATGGCTTGGAAGTTAGATAACGCTCTATTTACAGCAAAGCAAAATTTACAGTCATATATACACAATACATAGAATCATAGAATCATAGAATGGTTTAGGTTGGAAGGGACCTCAAGGATCATCCAGCTCCAACCCCCTGCCACAGGCAGGGACACCTCCCACTAGAGCAGCTCGCCCAAGGCCTCATCCAGCCTGACCTTAAACACCTCCAGGGAGGCAGCATCCACAACCTCCCTGGGCAACCTGTGCCAGTGTCTTACCACCCTCACTGTAAAGAACTTCCTCCTAACATCCAGTCTAAATCTCCCCTCTTCCCAGAGAGGTGGTGGGAGCCTCATCCCTAGAGGTGTTTAAGGCCAGGCCAGATGAGTCTCTAGACAGCCTGACCTAGTGTGAAGTGTCCCTGCCCATGACAGTAGGGTTGGAACTACATGACCCTTGTGTTCCTTTCTGACCCTGACTGATTCTAAATATTTACAATTATATACAAGTTAGAAATAATACAGAAATCTAATCTCCCTCCCAGACAAAGAAACTGCCCAGAAGGGCTTAAAGCTGTCCTCTCTTTCTCCTACTTTCCCAGACCAAAACCCAAAACAACCAGCAAAGCTCATGTTGTTATGCGTGAGTCAAGATTAGAGAGGAGATATCAAAGCAGAGTGAGGAGGAAGGGAATAGATTCAGCATCCCAGACCAGAGTGGGACTAACTGTTGACATTGTGGCTTTTTATGCCTCTTGATATAGACTTCATGATTATTTTCTTTCCACAACCAGTGATCTAATTTCTTGCATTAAAATATTCCAATTAGCCTCAAATCAGCACACCCACACATTTTTAAAGAGGATTCCAAGTGTATAGGGTTAGCATCAAGGGAAGGTTTGTAATGTGGGCAGTCCACCTGCTACCTACTGAAAATGAGCAGCTGTACCTTCCAGTCATTCCCTGGAATAGCAGCACCTGAGAGACAGACCTACTTGAGAGCTTACTCCACACTCACAGAGTGCTCAGATCTCACAGTGGTCTTCTGATGCTTTTCTCATAGGCATAAATAACAACACTGCTCTCCCTTCTGTGACCGAAGGCTGCAAGATAGTCGTCAGTGAAACATTTGAAGAGCTCATTCACTGTGAGATGCATATGAAATGCCTTTGAAACAGACATGAAAATCAGGATTTTTGAAGCATAAAAGAGCTGCAACACATTTGAAGAGGACTAACTCTTTTGCTGTAATAAAACATAACATACAGAAGCACAGAATGGTCCAGGCTGGAAGGGACCTCCAAAGGTCATCTAGTCCAACCCCCTCTGCAGTAAGCAGGGGCATCCTCAGCTAGATCAGGTTGCTCAGAGTCCTGTTGAGCCTTACCTTTCCAGGGATGGGCTTCAACCACCTCCCTGTGCAACCTGTTGCAATGTTCCACCACCCTCATGGTAAAGAATCTGTTCCTAACATCCAATCTAAATCTGCTTTTCTCTAGTCTGAAGCCATTGCCCCTAGTCCTATCACCACAGGCTTTTGTAAACAGTCTCTCTCCATCCTCCATGTAGTCACAGCTGCAACGGACAGGGGAAGGACAATTGATGTCGTCTACCTAGACCTGAGTAAGGCATTCGACTCTGTCCCACATGACATCCTGGTCACCAAACTGGAAAAGCACAGACTGGATGGGTGGAGCACTCACTGGATAAGGAATTGGCTGGATGGTGGCATGCAGAGAGTGGTGATCAATGGCACAATGTCCACCTGGCGACCGGTGACAAGTGGTGTTCCTCAGGGGTCAGTGCTGGGACCAGTGCTCTGTAACACCTTTGTCAGTGATATGGACAGAGGAATTGAGTGCACCCTCAGCAAGTTTGCAGATGACACCAAGCTGTGTGGCACAGCTGACTTGCTGGAGGGCAGGGATGCCATCCAGAGGGACCTGGACAGGCTGGAGAGGTGGGCCCAGGCCAACCTCATGACGTTTAACAAGGCCAAGTGTAAGGTCCTGCACCTGGGTCGGTGCAATCCCAGGCACAGATACAGGCTGGGTGATGAATGGCTGGAGAGCAGCCCTGAGGAGAAGGACCTGGGGGTCTGGGTCGACGAGAAGCTCAACATGAGCCGGCAGTGTGCACATGCAGCCCAGACAGCCAACCGAGTGCTGGGCTGCATCAAGAGAAGTGTGGCCAGCAGGGCAAGGGAGGTGATTCTCCCCCTTTACTCTGCTCTCGTCAGACCCCACCTGGAGTACTGTGTGCAGTTCTGGAGCCCCCAATACAAGAAGGACATGGAACTGCTGGAGCGGGTCCAAAGGAGAGCCACGAAGATGATCAGAGGGCTGCAGCAGCTCTGCTCTGAGGACAGGCTGAGAGAGTTGGGGCTCTGCAGCCTGGAGAAGAGAAGGCTTCGAGGAGACCTTAGAGTGGCTTTCCAGTATCTGAAGGGAGCCTACAGGAAATCTGGGGAGGGACTATTGACAAGGTCTGGTAATGTCAGGACGAGGGGGAATGGGTTTAAGCTGGAGGAGGGGAGATTCTGACTGGATGTTAGGAGGAAGTTCTTTACAGTGAGGGTGGTGAGACACTGGCACAGGTTGCCCAGGGAGGTTGTGGATGCTTCCTCCCTGGAGGCGTTTAAGGCCAGGCTGGATGAGGCCTTGAGCAGCCTGCTCTAGTGGGCGGTGTCCCTGCCTGTGGCAGGGGGTTGGAGCTGGATGATCCTTGAGGTCCCTTCCAACCTAAACCATTCTATGATTCTATGATTCCCTTCAGGCACTGGATGTATGTGTACTTCACCTGGCTGCATCTTATTCACCTCCATCACTAGCAATTTCAGCATAGAGATCATAATTATCTCAATGCTTTCAGCTTCAAAACACACTCATTAGTATTTCTAATTACCAAAAAATAGAATCTCAGGTCCTAGTTGTCTTCTCTCCCACGCATCACTTACTAAATGCAGCAGCCATCATTATTCAAACTAGTAAAGGAGTAAAGTTTAAGTTCACATGAATGAAATACTCTCAATATTGATTTTTCCTTACCACAGAGCTACACGATAAAGAGAACTGAGTGCATCAGCCTAAGATATAAACAGAATCACAGACTTCTACCATCTGAAGCAGGTATTTGCTCTGCTAAGTCTTCGTAGTTTTAAGACTTTAAGTTTTATCTAGTTAAAACAATCACAAATAAAACAGAGAGATAATGTAGCTTTTGAAACTGAGGGCACTGGTGCAGCTCCCTTATTCCTGGAAGTGAATCTTGACACCAATAGTTTCAGAACGTTAACAGCAGCGTTTCTGCAAATGACAACTTTCTCTCCTGTTAACTGAGGATCGGCAGTGGCCTATATTGTGTTCATTCTATACCCATCAAATCTGGTACTTCTTAGAATCACAGAATCACAGAATCAACCAGGTTGGAAGAGACCTCCAAGATCATCCAGCCCAACCTAGCACCCAGCCCTGTCCAAGCAACTAGACCATGGCACTAAGTGCCTCAGCCAGACTTTGCTTCAACACCTCCAGGGACGGCAGCACCACCACCTCCCTGGGCAGCCCATTCCAATGCCAATCACTCTCTCTGCCAACAACTTCCTCCTAACATCCAGCCTAGACCTCCTCCAGCACAACTTGAGGCTGTGTCCCCTTGTTCAGTCGCTGGTTGCCTGGGAGAAGAGACCAACCCCACCTGGCTACAGCCTCCCTTCAGGTAGTTGTAGACAGCAATGAGGTCTCCCCTGAGCCTCCTCTTCTCCAGGCTAAACAACCTCAGCTCCCTCAGCCTCTCCTCACAGGGCTGTGTTCCAGGCCCCTCACCAGCTTTGTTGCTCTTCTCTGGACACGTTCCAGCACCTCAACATCTCTCTTGAATTGAGGAGCCCAGAACTGGACACAGGACTCAAGGTGTGGCCTGACCAGTGTTGAGTACAGGGGCAGAATAACCTCCCTTGTCCTACTGGCCACACTGTTCCTGATACAGGCCAGGATGCCATTGGCCCTCTTGGCCACCTGGGCACACTGCTGCCTCATCTTCAGCTACTATCTACCAGTACCCCCCAGGTCCCTTTCTTCCTGGCTGTTCTCCAGCCACTCTGTCCCCAGCCTGTAGCGTTGCTTGGGGTTGTTGTGGCCAAAGTGTAGAATCCTGTACTTGTCCTTGTTAAATCTCATCCATTGGCCTCTGCCCACCCACTCAGCCTGTCTAGGTCCCTCTGCAGGGCTCTCCTACCTTCCACCTCCCTACACCTGCTCCTAGCTTGGTGTCATCTGCAAACTTACTGATGCTGGACTCAATCCCCTCGACCAGACCATCAATCAAGATGTTGAACAGGACTGGGCCCAGCGCTGATCCTTAGGGAACACCACTAGTGACAGCTGCCAACTGGATGTGGCACCATTCACCACCACTCTCTGGGCTGGCCCTCCAGCCAGTCCTTGATCCATTGTCCTTTAACTGATGCTGTTTCTCCCATTATTTTCAATCTGACAACCTCCTGAACTGTGGATCTTAGTTAATTTGTTAATATCTGATCACACTTGAACCACTCCTTGACAGCACAGGGACTCAGAGGGTTTCAGCCTTTTTCACCTGCAACAAGAAACTGCTGCCTTTTCAAATACATTCCTTACTAAGATCTCTGAAACTTCTTTTCAACTGAGTTTTATAAGAAGACCAGGAAAATACATTGCTCTACAATAACTTTACATGAAATAATCCACCTAATTTCTCCCTGGAGCTGGAAAAGCTGAAAACTAAGGAGGCACCAGGAGCTCCAGAATACCAGACAGCAGCGAATTTAACACTTACCAGGTTTTGTTGTTTTGGCAGAAGTGGTTGGAGTGACAGTACTGATTGAAACGACATCTTCTGAAACAAACAAAGAGAGAATAATAATTCAGCTGCCTTCCAGGTCTAGTTAGCACTGCATAGCCATGCCAGGCAGAGAGAAGAAAAGACCTTGCTGTAAAATCCAATTCAGAAGCCTGTTAGCAGAAGCAACCAAATCATGAAACTCTACCAGCAGACTTTTCAAGCTGTATCCTAGACTTCTTCATTTTGCCCTCACTTATCCCCATCATGTCATGGGGAGAATCTGCTATGGCCTTCCCCCCATGGACTGCAGTTCCAGCAAATATCAGTGTCTTAAAGACTAGTCTGGAAAAAAAAACAACAAACAGTTTTGGTGTGTCTTTTTGTTTGTTTTTGATAGTTCCTCCTTTCCTTGAGTACAACCACAGGTGCTTTGGGGCTCCAGGGTGGGGGAGTAACTGAAATAACTGGACGCAGGGCTAAGCAACCATGCTCCTGCCTTAGGGGAACAAAAGTAGCTCCCTGGCTACTGCAAACACTTCAGGAGGGGTTTTCAACATCATCTGAATTCCTGTGTGTAAGGGGAAACAGGAAGAGGAAAATCACGTCTGTGGCAGCACCAGGTTGACTAATGATGGATTTTATGCAGCACCCTCAAGGCAGTACTCCTTTACTGAAGTAAATGATGCCGGCCTTAAAAATCCTAGGTCAAGTTAGGGGGTGAAAGCCTTCATTAACATAAACCAGGCAAACCATCCAAACACCTCCTTAACCCTTTCCCCAAAATAAAAGCAAAAGAATGTCTAGAATTTTGGCTTCAAATAAGATTTTCAGTCTTACTGCTGGAGCTTTCTACCAAAAGAGCTTCTGGAGGCAATAAAGGGAGTGAAAGAACTACACTGAGTCAGACAGAGAGGCACTTCTCAGCCACTTCATGCCACTGTGAGACAATGATGAGTACATCTGGGGAGGAAGAGAACAGTTCTGCAACTGAAGCAGATCCTCCTGGAGGCACCACTGAAACAGAAGAATAGTGAAGAGGTGATTTGCCACAACCAGCATGGCTTCACCAAGGGCAAATCCTGCCTGAAAAACCTGGTGGCCTTCTATGAACAGGTCACAACATTAATAGGTGAGGGGTGAGCAACTGATGTCATTTACCTGGAGCTGAGCAAGGCCTTTGGCACTGCCCGGCACCACATCCTGATCTCCGAGCGGGTGACACATGGGTTTGATGGGTGGACCACGAGATGGATAAAGAACTGGCTTGATGGCTACACCCAAAGAGTGGCTGTCAATGGGGCCATGACCAAGTGGAGGCCAGTGACGAGCAGAGTCCCTCAGGGATCAGTCCTGGGACCAGTCTTGTTCAACTTCTTTGTTGGTGACGTGGACAGAGGCATTGAATGCAGCCTCAGCAAGTTTGCTGATGACACCAAGCTGTGTGGTGCAGCAGACAGGCTGGAGGGCAGGGATCCATCCAGAGGGACCTGGACAGGCTGCAGAGGTGGGCACAAGCCAGCGTTATGAGGTTCAACAAGACCAAGTACAGCGTCCTGCATCTGGGTCAGGGCAATCCCAAGCACAAATCCAGGCTGGGCAGTGAGTGGCTGGAGAGCAGCCCTAAGGAAAGGGACTTGGAGGTGCTGCTGGATGAGAAGCTCAACATGAGCCAGCAGTGTGCACTTGCAGCCTAGAGGGACAACCAGAGCCTGGGCTGCATCAGGAGAAGTGTGGCCAGCAGGGTGAGGGAAGTGATTCTCCCCCTCTACTCTGCTCTGCTGAGACCCCACCTGGAGTACTGCATCCAGTTCTGGAGCCCCCATTACAAAAAGGATGTGGATGTGCTGGAGTGTGTCCAGAGAAGGGCCAGGAGGATGCTCAGAGGGCTGCAGCAGCTCTGCTGTGAGGACAGACTGAAAGAGTTGGGCCTGTTCAGTGTGGAGAAGAGGAGGCTCCAAGGTGACCTTCTCGGGGGCTTTCAGTATCTGAAGGGGGCCTACAAAAAAGCTGGGGAAGGACTTTTCAGGATACGAGGGAGTGACAGGACTGGGGGGAATGGAGCAAAGCTGGAGGTGGGGAGATTCAGACTGGAGGTGAGGAGGAAGTTGTTCAGCATGAGAGTGGCGAGAGCCTGGAATGGATTTCCCAGGGAGGTGGTTGAGGCCCCATGCCTGGGGGTGTTTAAGGCCAGGCTGGATGAGGCTGTGGCCAGCCTGACCTAGGGTAGGGTCTCCCTGGGCATGGCAGGGGGATTGGAACTAGATGATCCTTCCAACCCTGACTGATTCTATGATATATGAATGGAAGAGTAAAATGGCACAGTCTGATCCCCAAGTGCTTTCAGATTTGGAGTGTGACATCTGCCATGCTGCATTAACATGCTGTAATACAGACTTCACAAACCTGAGTCAGGACAGAGTGTCACTACACTTGTGTGACTCCATTCATTGTAATATCTGCTGGCATTCTCACTTTTTTGGGCTACAGGGCAGAACAGTCAGCTTTGCTCCCTTTGCTCAACAACCTGTGCTCTGATTAACATTTCACAAGCAATACCCAAGGCCTCTTAGAGTCACAAATCTAACCTGGAGAAAAGATAATACATAACACATAATTCAGCTGCAGGATCCCTGCAGAAATATATTAAGGTCTAGTCTGATGAGCCCTTGCAGCTCCTCTTCAAGCAGTGTAAGGTGTTATCAGCCCTCTTGGCACTGGAGCATTCCTAATGGGTCTCAGGTGGAGTGTTGCCCCTGTCCAGAGAGTTCTTGGGTATCTTGTCTAGGTATGCTGCTGCCTTCATAGTGCCTCGTCATGTAACGTGCTGGCCCAGTTTAATATGGGCATATCCCATACCAAACCAAACCAGTTCACTATGGGCCAGCTGCTGCCTCAGCCCAACTCCCTAGGACACATGAACAAGTTAAGCTAATGTGCTAGTTTGAAGCTAGCTAGAATGTTCTGGTGAGAAGAACTAGATTACAAGATCATCCATCCCAAACTAGCACCCAGCCCTAGCCAGTCAACCAGACCATGGCACTAAGTGCCTCATCCAGGCTCTTCTTGAACACCTCCAGGGACGGTGACTTCACCACCTCCCTGGGCAGCCCATTCCAATGCCAATCACTCTCTCTGCCAACAACTTCCTCCTAACATCCAGCCTAGACCTCCCCCAGCACAACTTGAGACTGTGTCCCCTTGTTCTGTTGCTGGTTTTCTGGGAGAAGAGACCAACCCCCACCTGGCTACAGCCTCTCTTCAGGTAGTTGTAGACAGCCACGAGGTCTCCCCTGAGCCTCCTCTTCTGCAGGCTGCACACCCCCAGCTCCCTCAGCCTCTCCTCACAGGGTTTGTGTTCCAGGCTTCTCTTCAGCTTCATTGCCCTTCTCCTGACACATTCCAGTATCTCAACATCTCTCTTGAATTGAGGAGCCCAGAACTGGACACAGGACTCCAGGTGTGGCCTGACCAGCATTGAGTACAGGGGCAGAATAACCTCCCTTGTCCTACTGGCCACACTGTTCCTGATCCAGGCCAGGATGCCATTGGCTCTCTTGGCCACCTGGGCACACTGCTGGCTCACGTTCAGCCTACTATCTGCCAGTAGCTCCAGGTCCCTTTCTTCCTGGCTGCTCTCCAGCCACTCTGTCCCCAGCCTGTAGCACTGCTTCCGGGCCACAATTAAGTGTACTGTAAAAACAAGTTGAAAGCAAAATGCAAAAATGCTAAAGCACTTACAACTCACTAGAATTTGGTGGGGAATTGGTTGATTAAAAGAGTGATAGAAACAGTGGCTTGTTATGCTCCTATTTGCAACGTTGAGTTGTGACTAAGGAGAATCCTATGTGGAATAAAACCAAGAGATCAAAACTGACTAAAAAAAAGTAACCTTGGCCCATTAGTGGCTGTTAGTAGTTAGAGACAGAAAGGCTCTTTCTTTTTCTGCTCTTTTGGGGTTGGCTACAGCATCAGGCAACAGAAAACCAACTGAAGCTTTTGTGTTTCTTGGTAAATTTAAATGCACCTTGGTGTGTGCTGGTGTGGGAGCAGGCAAAAAGAATCTACTCAGCAGTTGCTTCCACACTATTTTCCATCCTTCCTGACAATAAACTCAGACAAGACAGCATAGATGACCTGGGAAGTGGTATCTTTGTATCTAGAGAACACATGCAGAGCTAAAAGATCATAGAATCAGTCAGGGTTGGAAGGGACCACAAGGATCATCTAGTTCCAACCCCCCTGCCATGTCCAGGGAGACCCTACCCTAGATCAGGCTGGCCTTAAACACCTCCAAGGACAGGGCCTCAACCACCTCCCTGGGCAACCCATTCCAGGCTCTCAGCACTCTTACGCTGAACAACTTCCTCCTCATGTCCAATCTGAACCTACCCATCTCCAGATGTTCACTGAGGTGAATAAAGTGATGGTGGCCAAAAAAAACCCCAACACAGCTTAAAGTAAAAAACAAACAAAAAAAAAACCCAACAATAGAATAGAATCAACCAGGTTGGAAGAGACCTCCAAGATCAGCCAGTCCAACCTAGCACCCAGCCCTGTCCAGTCAACCAGACCATGGCACTAAGTGCCTCATCCAGGCTTTGTATCTGGCCTTCAGACGTCACTACTAAATGAACAAACTGAAACACTGGACATACTTGCTTTGTTAAAATTCAGGAGTCCTTGAATGAGGAGAAAGTTCTTCACTGAGAGAGTCATTGGCCACTGGAATGGGCTGCCCAGGGAGGTGGTGGAGTCGCCGTCCCTGGAGCTGTTCAAGGCAGGATTGGACGTGGCACTTGGTGCCATGGTCTAGCCTTGAGCTCTGTGGTAACAGGTTGGACTTGATGATCTATGAGGTCTCTTCCAACCTTGGTAGTACTGTGATACTGTGAATTCCACCAGGGCTGACCAACAGCCACAATCATCCTCAAACCACAGCTTTTGATGTAGGCTTCAGTCTCCAAGGTCTGAGCTTGGAGCTGTCACAATTTCTTCCCTTTCATTATTTTTAGCTTTACACTAAGATAAGCAGGTTCTGACCTTGTGTTAATTAGGTGCCTGCCACAGTAATACTCAAACAGGAAAAAGGCAGAAATGACTCCATGATATTACATAGAATCACAGAATCAGTCAGGGTTGGAAAGGACCACAAGGATCATCTAATTCCAAGCCCCCTGGCATGTCCAGGGACAGACACCCTACCCTTGATCAGGCTGGCCAGAGCCTCATCCAGCCTGGCCTTAAACACCTCCAAGGACAGGGCCTCAACCACCTCCCTGGGCAATCCATTCCAGGCTCTCACCACTCTTATGCTGAACAACTTCCTCCTCACGTCCAATCTGAACCTCCCCAAACTCCAGCTTTGCTCCATTCCCCCCAGTCCTGTCACTCCCTCGTATCCTGAAAAGTCCCTCCCCAGCATTTTTGTAGGCCCCCTTCAGATCCTGGAAGCCCCCGAGAAGGTCACCTGGGAGCCTCCTCTTCTCCAGACTGAACAGCCCCAACTCTTTCAGTCTGTCCTCACAGCAGAGCTGCTGCAGCCCTCTGAGCATCCTCCTGGCCCTTCTCTGGACACACTCCAGCATCTGCACATCCCTCTTGTAATAGAGGCTCCAGAACTGGATGCAATACTCCAGGTGGGGTCTCAGCAGAGCAGAGTAGAGGGGGAGAATCACCTCCCTCACCCTGCTGGCCACACTTCTCCTGATGCAGCCCAGGCTCTGGTTGTCCCTCTAGGCTGCAAGTGCACACTGCTGGCTCATGTTGAGCTTCTCATCCAGCAGCACCTCCAAGTCCCTTTCCTTAGGGCTGCTCTCCAGCCACTCACTGCCCAGCCTGGATTTGTGCTTGGGATTGCCCTGACCCAGATGCAGGACACTGTACTTGGTCTTGTTGAACCTCATGAGGTTGGCTTGTGCTCACCTCTGCAGCCTGTCAAGCTACACGAGTAGCTCTGTTTATACAATGCAGGCTACTGCAAGGCACAAACCACTAATTTTAAAACACCAGATGAAACAGCTAATACAGAACCAAACACTGAAAATTCAAAGCCAAACTTTTTTCAAAGGCAACCAGGAGGGCCATGAAGATGATCTATGAGGATAGACTATGAAAGTTTGGGCTTCTCTGGAGAAGAGAAGACTTCAAGGAGACCTTAGAGTGGCTTTCCAGTATCTGAAGGGAGCCTACAGGAAGGCTGGGGAGGGACTATTGACAAGGTCTGGTAATGTCAGGACGAGGGGGAATGGGTTTAAGCTGGAGGAGGGGAGATTCAGACTGGATGTTAGGAGGAAGTTCTTTCCAGTGAGGGTGGTGAGACACTGGCACAGGTTGCCCAGGGAGGTTGTGGATGCTTCCTCCCTGGAGGCGTTTAAGGCCAGGCTGGATGAGGCCTTGAGCAGCCTGCTCTAGTGGGAGGTGTCCCTGCCTATGGCAGGGGGTTGGAGCTGGATGATCCTTGACGTCCCTTCCAACCTAAACCATTCTATCATTCTATGAAACATAAATGAGGTCATCCCTCAGAGTTTCCACCAAGCTGAAGACCCCCAAATTCCTCAGGCTCTCCTCCTAAGGAAGATGTTCCATTCCCTTCATCATCTCTGTGGCTCTGTGCTGGACTGTCTCAAGCGGTTCCCTGTCCTGTGTACGCTTGCATTAAAACCTCTCATTTCAGATGAGCACTGGTTAGGCCACAGCTGAAGTACTTATCCAGCTTTGGAAGGGTGTGGATGCCTGGAGGGGGGAGTTAATGCAGAATGGTAACAATCATCAGGACTCTCCAAAAAATGACCTCTCAGGTTGGACTGCACAAACGACATTTGTTTAGCCCAGAGAGGGAAAGATTAATGGAAGATGCGATACGCAGCACTCAGGTAGGTGAGAGGCTGCACCAAAGCCAAAGGAGCACTGTACACTTCATTGGACCTGCTGTCCTTTTCTGCAGAAAGTGATAGTTGCCCAGAAAAGCTGCTACTGATACTCATAGAGTTCCCAGCTGCTGCCTGACAATGCACACAACCTGTTTACTCTTACCTTGGAGCTCTACTCTCTGTTATGTTTTCTATTTCATGTGTTGCTGCCTCCTCTCTTCATTCTCTTACCTGATTTTTCCCTAGGCCCAGCGTAGTTCTTGCACTTCTTTTATTTCAGTTTTTACTCCTCATTTATCTTTCTTTCCCAGTTCATGACCTTCTACCCTAAACCCCGAGATAAGCTTGTTTTGGTTTCCTTTTTTTTTCCTTCTGTAATATATTTGTGTGTAAAGGCTCACACAGCCTCCAAAGATAAAAGATATGGTTTGTCTAGACGAGCAGTTCATCTTCCCCCAAACAATCATTGCACAAACATTAATTCCAAGCACAGAGAGCACAAACAAGTCTGAGGCACTGCTCAAACCCCTCAAACAGAATTCAAATGCACCTGAGTGCGTTACGGTAGGGATCAGACTCGAGGTTTAATACTTGATCTAGAAAAAGGCCTTCTACCTGGTCAGGTTTAACATTTATCTGCTCTTGGGCTTTCCCTCTCAGCAATGTTTTGCAGAGGCCCATGTTGCACTTCCAGCCTGTGATGGGTTGGAGTGGATTCCTCCCCCCATAAATTCTTGTCAATCTGCCCCAGAGAGAGAAAATTCACTACAAGACAGGATTTGGAAAGTCAGAAAATGAAGCTACATTTTTACAGTTAAACTAAATATAACAGCAGAGAAAGAATAAACTATTACAGAACACAGCAACCTTAGAAGAAGTGAGGATGGAGTAAAGCAGCAGCGAAGCAGCAAAGCAGCAGCCAAAATAGTGGCAGGGGGAGATAGCAGCGAGTGCAGTGAAGCAGCAGGGGGCAGATACAGGCTGTCCTTCCAGATATAAAGTTCTGTGCTAGTTTGAAGCTAGCTAGAATGTTTTGGTGAGAAGAATTAGATCATAGGCTGAGAAATTAAAACAATGGTGAGGTCTACTTCCCTCACAGCCTTGCTGAGATGTGTAGAAAGGAAAGGCAAAACATTAGATAAAGTCACTTCACTTGGGCACTTGGCTCTGGGCTGTGCTCTCAGCTCTTTGCCTGCTGGGGAGCTG
>WAAF01004783.1:177041-269850 GCA_013400475.1 Tricholaema leucomelas | reverse complement strand
AGGGAGCTGGGATTGTTTAGCCTAGAGAAGAGGAGGCTCAGGGGTGACCTTATTGCTGTCTACAACTACCTGAGGGGTGGTTGTGGCCAGGGGGAGGTTGCTCTCTTCTCTCAGGCAGCCAGCAACAGAACGAGAGGACACAGCCTCAGGCTGCACCGGGGGAGGTTTAGGCTTGAGGTGAGGAGAAAGTTCTTCACTGAGAGAGTCATTGGCTACTGGAATGGGCTGCCCAGGGAGGTGGTGGAGTCGCCGTCCCTGGAGCTGTTCAAGGCAGGATTGGACGTGGCACTTGGTGCCATGGTCTAGCCTTGAGCTCTGTGGTAACGGCTTGGACTTGATGATCTATGAGGTCTCTTCCAACCTTGGTAATACTGTGAGACTGTGATACTGTGAAATTATATTAACTTATCCATTGCTGCCATTTTATGGCCTATCCCCAGCACGTTCATCTCTTCACTCAGACTCCAGTAAGTTTCCATTTTACCTAAGTTTCTCTGTTCCTAATTTTTACATCCAAGCTAGAAATCTATACAAGCAGAATATGTGAAACTCAGGCTCGGTTTCTTGCGCAGTTTCAGGTTAATGTTCTGCCAAGATGCATAAAGAGGCTTTGAAGTAGCTTCTACAAATGCTCGTGGCTGGTTTGTAATGATACAATGCCATCCAGTTCTGCAAAGATCTACCTGGCTTCCTGCGTGTCTGTGGCATGCAGCACATTGTACTATTGTGCTACCATGAGCTTACTGCTTTACAGCTCTCCTGGTTATATCGTTACAAATAAGATAAATGGGCTACACCTGCAGGGTAGAAATTACTCTGTCCTCTCTGGAATGTCTATGTAGAACAATACAGTTTAATTAGTCTAGAAGGAACTTCTTAGTCAGAGGCAGAGTGAAAGAAAGTACATTTAAATTAGATATTGGGGAGAAATTCCTTACTCTGGGGTACTAGAATCAGAAAATAGAATAGAATAGAATCAACCAGGTTGGAAGAGACCTCCAAGATCATCCAGTCCAACCTAGCACCCAGCCCTAGCCAGTCAACTAGACCATAGCACTAAGTGCCTCATGCAGTCTTTTCTTGAACACCTCCAGGGACAGTGACTCCACCACCTCCCTGGGCAGCCAGAGGATGGCTTAGGTTGGAAGGGACCTCAAAGACCACCCAGTTCCAACCCTCTGCCATAGGCAGGGACACCTCTAGAACAAGCTGCCCAGAGAAGTTGTGGATGCCCCTTTCCTGGAATTGTTCAAGGAAGGGTTGGATGGGGCTTTGGACAACATGATCACAAAATCACAGAATTAACCAGGTTGGAAAAGACCTCCAAGATCATCGAGTCCAACCTATCACCTAACACCTTCTAATTAACTAAACAAAGGCAGTAAGTGCCTCATCCAGTCTCTTTTTAAACACCTCCAGGGATGGCGACTCCACCACCTCCCTGAGCAGCCCGTTCCAATGCCAATCACTCTTTCTGTGAATAACTTCTTCCTAACACCCAGCCTAAACCTCTCCTGGCACAACTTGAGACTGTGTCCCCTTCTTCTGTCACTGGTTGCCTGGGAGAAAAGACCAACCCCCAACTGGCTACAACCTCCTTTCAGGTAGTTGTAGACAGCAGTAAGATCTCCCCTGAGCCTCCTCTTCTTCAGGCTCCCTCAGCCACTCCTCATGGGGCTGTGCTCCAGTCCCCTCACCAGCCCTGTTGCCCTTCTCTGGACATATTCAAGCACCTCAACATCTTTCTTAAATTAAAGGTGCCAGAACTAGACACAGTACTCAAAATGATCTAGAGGTCGGCAGGGGAAGCGGAACTAGATGCTCTTTTGGGTCTTTTTTTACCCAAACCATTCTGTGATTTTATGTTTCAGATCAGCTTGGATATTTCTAAGCATTTTGCCACGTAGTTGTGCCCCATGGCCTGTTTTCAAATCAACATCAGAGGAATAATGGTGTGTTCTGATTTTCCAGAGGGCAGCCAACTGCAACACACAACGGCAGCATGCTCTAGCACTAATGGAGTTGCACAAGAAACAGAGATATTTGTAGGTCAAGATCTCAAACTCCTCTGCAGTTTTTAACATTTAGACCTCCCAGAACAATAATAGGATCCACTCTGCAACACTGACATTTGCAACCAGTCCCAGCTTTCAACATTATCCTTTGCCTGGAGCATGTGTTCAGTGCAGAAGCAACCCTCTGAAAATGCTGCAGAAGGCTGTGTTGTAGGAAGTAGCAAGGAATGGAGTTAATTTCAGGTAACTGTTGTTGTTTCAGTCCTCTCTCTGCATTTCTGCAGTGTATTTTCAGTACTACAGCTTCTTTTTTTCTTCCTCCCCCCCCCATCTTTCCTTTCCCTCAAATTCTGATTGCACATATAAGAGCTATCCAATATCAAGAGAAATACATTCCCAGAAAACCTACAGGTTAAAGAGGGTTTCTAGGAGAAGAGGGGTTCAGTAAGTCTTAAGAACATTTATCCCTGCAGGACATCCTGCAGGAGTATTTTGTTAAGACTGAAATTGTTAACATGAAACTTCCTAAAACAGAAACAACAGTGTTGCACTGTGCTTAGAATCATAGATTCAACCAGGTTGGAAGAGACCTCCAAGATCATCCAGTCCAACCTAGCACCCAGCCCTATCCAGTCAACCAGACCATGGCATGAAATGCCTCATCCAGACTTTTCTTGAACACCCCCAGGGACAGCAACTCCACCACCTCCCTGGGCAGCCCATTCCAATGACAATCATTCTCTCTGGCAAGACGTCCTCCTAACATCCAGTCTAGACCTCTCCTGGCACAACTTGAGACTGTGTCCCCTTGTCCTGTTGCTGGTTGTCTGGGAGAAGAGACCAACCCCACCTGGCTACAACCTTCCTTCAGGTAGTTGTAGACAGCAATGAGGTCACCCCTGAGCCTCCTCTTCTCCAGGCTAAACAACCCCAGCTCCCTCAGCCTCTCCTCACAGGGTTTGTGTTCCAGGCCTCTTACCAGCTTTGTTGCCCTTCTCTGGACACATTCCAGTACCTCAACATCTCTCTTGAATTGAGGAGCTCCAACTGGACACAGGACTCAAGGTGTGGCCTGACCAGTGTTGAGTACAGGGGAAGAATAACCTCCCTTTTCCTACTGGCCACATTCTTCCTGATCCAGGCCAGGATGCCATTGGCTCTCTTGGCCACCTGGGCACACTGCTGGCTCGTCTTCAGTAACCCCAGGTCCCTCTCTGCCTGGCTGCTCTCCAGCCACTCTGTTCCCAGCCTGTAGCACTTGTTGGGGTTGAAGTGTAGAACCCTGCACTTGCCTTTGTTAAATCTCATCCCGTTGGCCTCTGCCCACCCATCCAGCCTGTCCAGGTCCCTCTGCAGGGCTCTCCTACCTTCCAACAGATCTACACCTTCTCATAGCTTGGTGTCATCTGCAGGCTTACTGACGCTGGACTCAATCTCCTGGTCCAGATCATCAATAAAGATATTGAACAGAGCCTGGCCCAGCAGTGTTCCCTTGGGGACACCACTTGTGACTGGCAATGAATTCCTTTCTTTCCCTTCAAAACCTCTAAGATCACAAATAACAATAAAAGAATCAATGCACTAGACATTCCAGAATTAAACAAAAAACAAACTCAAAACCCACAGTTATTTTGTTCTAAAATAAATAATTTGATAGAAGTAGTACCCTTTGATGTGGGTTAGGAACTTTCTCCCCCCACCCCCTTTGAATTTTTTTAGACTAGCTCAGACAGCAACATTTACAAGTATTTGCAGCTATAGAAAAATCAGAAAGAACACAGAAATCCCAAGTCCATCCCAGACAAAGGAAACTGCCCAGAAGGGCTTAAAAACTACTTCCTCTTTCTCCAGCTCCCTTCCCAGCTTATGTTATTCGTTGTTAGCAGAGATTAAAGGAGAGATATTAGATCAGATCAAAGGAGAAACAAATAGGGCAAGGTCCCAGGACAAAGTGAAGGAAGGTTGTTTATATTTTGACTTTTTTTATCCCTCCCAGCAAACCAATGAATGATTCCTGCATCAGGAATGGTGTGGCCAGCAGGAGCAGGGAGGTCATTCTGCCCCTGTACTCTGCACTGGTTAGACCACACCTTGAGTACTGTGTCCAGTTCTGGGCCCCCCAGTTTAAGAGGGACATTGAGATGCTTGAGTGTGTCCAGAGAAGGGCAACGAGGCTGGTGAGAGGCCTCGAGCACAGCCCTACGAGGAGAGGCTGAGGGAGCTGGGGTTGTTTAGCCTGGAGAAGAGGAGGCTCAGGGCAGACCTTATTGCTGTCTACAACTACCTGAGGGGTGGTTGTAGCCAGGAGGAGGTTGCTCTCTTCTCTCAGGCAGCCAGCACCAGAACGAGAGGACACAGCCTCAAGCTGCACCAGGGGAAATATAGGCTTGAGGTGAGGAGAAAGTTCTTCACTGAGAGAGTCATTGGACACTGGAATGGGCTGCCCAGGGAGGTGGTGGAGTCGCCGTCCCTGGAGCTGTTCAAGGCAGGATTGGACGTGGCACTTGGTGCCATGGTCTAGCCTTGAGCTCTGTGGTAAAGGGTTGGACTTGATGATCTGTGAGGTCTCTTCCAACCTTGGTAATACTGTGAGACTGTGATATTTCCTTTTCACAACCAATGACCTAATTTCTCTCATTAAAATATTCCAATTAGCCTCAAACCAGCACACCCTTTCTAATACAATTCATCCTTAGGAACTCATACTTTAAATCTTTCCTCTATAGTCATATCAGATTGTAAGTGAGAATCAGGCTTCTGATGTAATCCAGTGAGCAGCTGGAGCTGATACTGCAAGATGTTAAATAAAACAAAGACATTTGCGAGCCGTGAGTTTGAAACAAAGGAAATTGATGGTGTGCATCACATGTACATCATGGTGTGCATCACACATACACTCAGATGTGTCTGCAACAGTATTGCACACAACTACTCATGCTGTGAAAGCATTTGGTGAAAGGAAAGCTGTGGCCCTTAAAACAGTCCTGTGTTGGATCACTCCATTGCAATATCATCATGAGCCACAAGTGCAAAATGTTTCTTTCTTAATGCAGCCTCCTGGAAAGACTATGCTGACCCTGGGCAAAGTTACACCTGTTCTGTTTAAGGTGAACGACTGTGAGATATAGTTAGGTACTACCAGCAATGTTAAAACCTGTGTGGCAGGGAAGGAGGCTACATTCTGTGCTGCCTGATGCCAACCAACTGGAAGCTGGTGACTCCTGCTGCCTAGGGAGGTGGGAAACCACCTCCCATTTGTCAGGTTGTTATCTTTCTTTCAGTCATGCCTGTCTTCAGCAGCAAACCAAAATCATACTATGTAAATGGTATATGCTGAGATCTTACATTTAAGTTCAACTTTTTGCTTCTCCACTGTTGTCCCTAACCCAGGTTTGCAGGCTGATGTCACAAGACAGAGACAACCTGCTGTAAAAGAATGGGAAGAAGCACAAGCAGGAGCATGGGGGAAGACATCAAGGCAGGAAGGTGAAGCTCCTGGGCCACAAGGGCATAGCACCTTCCCTGCAGAAAGCAAAAGATCCTGAACACATGAGGGAGAAGAAGATATTAAAGAAAGGAAAGCATAAACAGAAACCCCAGTAGCTAAAAAGGGAAATAGGTACAAGGCTGCTCCTATGTGGCCTGGGGGAACACAGCAGCTACTGGAGTAGTGTGGGACTCGGGCTTTGCAGAGGAATTGCAAACCGGGTGGGCTGGAAGCACCCCACAGCAAGAGCTGAGAAGAGGAAGGAAAGGGAGGGAGCTGCCACAATTTCTCCATCAGGGAATGGAATAAGGCAGGAAACACAGTTCTGATGCCAACATTGCCCCAGTGCCCCTCTTGCTCCAATAAGCATATGGCTGGCATGGCCCAGCACCAAGCACGAGTGGAGAGCTGCTGGGAATTACTAATTCCCTAAGGAAACAGTGCTGTTTCCACAAGGCCTGCTCAAAGTACCCAGCAAACAGCTCCTGCTCAGGGAGCCATCACACAGAATACCCCAAAAGCAGCAGTTAGGAACTGATCTCAGTTAACATGGCTGTAGGTTCTCTCTCAACAAAAACCATAATGAGAAGAGTTGGGTGACTGTCCTTACGTTTTACAGAGTGTCTGAAACAGCTCAAGCACAACACAGTTTGCTCTCTGCATGTGTGGATGCAGAAGTAAGGACCAGTTTCATGGTTTCTTTTTTCTTGTCTCAGAAGAAATGCAGACTCCCTACCAGAAGGTTATAATCACAGGCTTTCCTCCTGTGTGAAGTTTGGTGGATATCTTTATCACTGTGTACTAGAGAGGGATGAGCACATTGTTTGCACACCATAACATAATAAATGTGCTCAGCATTCTCGTCAGCACTGCAGCCTGCCTTGGACAAAGGCTCCAAGCTCTGCACTTCACTTTATTTAAACCTACTAAATCTATTTAATAGGCTTTAATTAAGCTCTTTCAAGCTATTTAAACCACCAGACTATCACTCTTTGATGGTGATATATTTGTCTGTCCAAGTGTACGATAAAAGGGAGGAGTTACTAAGGGTTATTTTATAGTATGAAAAACAAACCACCCCCACCCCCCCCTTTGTGTTAGTCATGCTAAATCAGTTTGCAAATGCCTTCACTGGATGCAGTTTTATATAGAAAGAGCTTTATACATATTGTGCATTGCTGAGGAGAAAAAAGATCAAGAAAGAAAGGAGAGCCCCTTCCGTTGCAACAGGAAAGAACAGAAGCGTTGGTGTAAGTCAGCTCCACACAGAAGGCAGAGAGAAAACTACAGCCTTCTTCAAGTAATGCTTACAGTGTTTTCCCCCTACCATGCTATTTGCAAGCTATTTTTGTTTCCCAGGAAAGAGTGTGTTTGGCTATGGCAGGTAGGAGAGCCCTGCAGAGGGACCTGGACAGGCTGGATGCGTGGGCAGAGGCCAATGGGATGAAATGTAACAAGGCCAAGTGCAGGGTTCTGCACTTTGGTCACAACAACCCCAAGCAACGCTACAGGCTGGGGACAGAGTGGCTGGAGAGCAGCGAGGAGGAAAGGGACCTGGGGAGCACTGGTGGATAGTAGCTGAAGATGAGCCAGCAGTGTGCACAGGAGAGCCAATGGCATCCTGGCCTGTATCAGGAACACTGTGGCCAGTAGGACAAGGGAGGTTATTCTTCCCCTGTACTCAACACTGGTCAGGCCACACCTTGAGTACTGTGTCCAGTTCTGGGCTCCTCAACTCAAGAGAGATGTTGAGGTGCTGGAATGTGTCCAGAGAAGGGCAACAAAGCTGGTGAGGGGCCTGGAACACAAACCCTATGAGGAGAGGCTGAGGGAGCTGGGGTTGTTTAGCCTGGAGAAGAGGAGGCTCAGGGCAGACCTCATTGCTGTCTACAACTACCTGAAGGGAGGTTGTAGCCAGGTGGGGGTTGGTCTCTTCTCCCAGGCAACCAGCAACAGGACAAGGGGACACAGCCTCAAGTTGTGCCGAGGGAAGTATAGGCTGGATGTTAGGAGGAAGTTCTTGCCAGAGAGAGTGATTGGCATTGGAATGGGCTGCCCAGGGAGGTGGTGGAGTCACTGTCCCTGGGGGTGTTCAGGAAAAGCCTGGATGAGGCACTTAGTGCCATGGTCTGGTTGACTGGACAGGGCTGGGTGATAGGTCGGACTGGCTGATCTTGGAGGTCTTTTCCAACCTAGCTGATTCTATTCTATTCTATTCTAAATTTGCACTGGCAAATTTAATTCCAAAACTTTACTAGCTTCTAAATACATTATTTTAGAACCTTATTTATAATCTCCTAGTCATTTAATTTATTTTTCTTTGATTTGTTAATATTTAAACTGAACCAATCTGATACCAAATGCTTATATATCGCTTTACATTTTGGAGTACACTGCAGACATTAACTGATTAGTCTTTTCTCAATCTGAAATAGAAGTTAGTAACTCCTCTTTGCAACGTGTTGCAGCAGTTAGTAAAATCATAGTTCTGCTTTTGTGATTCCAATGCATCTCCAGTAACATGAGTCATTGTGTAATTCAGGAAAGGGCCACTGCAGTTTCTGCTATGATGTGTTTATTTTTAGCACATCCTGGATCTGCCCAGACACCCTTTTCTGCCACACCCGCCCATGCCACTCTGTTCCTGACAAAGCTCTGAAAGCCTCTGGAGCATCAAAAACCTGTTCCTGTCAGAAAACTTTTGTGGAAACGCTGTAAATAGCTTTTGTAATTAATGGAATTCCATGCTCAATTGACTCCTTCCTCATCTTTTCCATGCTGCTTTAGAGTAAAGGTTAAATGGCACAGAGTATCCTGAAGGGAAAGGCCAAGGTGGTCTCTGCAAGCCCAAATTGTGGTATGGTCTCACTGGAGTTACATTGCACACAAGGCAGAAGGATATACTTAGAGAAGAACTGATTTCTGTAGCTGGAATATACAGCTGATGAAGACCCCCTTGTCTGTGGAGTGTCTTACCAAGCTGATTGAATACTCGCATTGAGTTTCTACCAATCTGATACATCTGCTAAGCTCAGATGTGAATCTGAAAGGCTTCTCTCACCTGCTTTATGTTCCAAAATATTCCAATTAAAACAAACAAACACACACAAACCCCAGACCAAGAAAGTAGAAGAGTAGAAGCAGAGGAAAAACAGTAAGGACCTCTGCTACCACAGAACAGTAGAAGCCTATTCAGGATGCTCAGGTCCCACTCAGTGTGCTGGGCATTCATGGTGAGCTGGGAGCCGAACATCTCACATTGGTGAACAGCTTATAGACATCATTTGTACTTCTTTTGGCAAATACTTTTGTTCCCTATGACAGTTACAACTACTGTGAATGAGTTGTTTCATTCCTACTCAAACCCTTTTGCTCTTCTTGTCCCTCAACCATTTCTTCCAGAAATGACCAGTCCTCGTTTTCCATTTTGTATCTGAAACCAGCATTTTCTGCCAGTCCTTGGAACTGCAGGGTAAAAGCAATTAGAGAGGAAGCAGACAGTGCAATAAAAGGAAGTGTCACTAAGCCAATATGATGAATTGTGTGCTGGTACTCCTGAATTCAACAGCACTAAGAAGAGCTAGCCACATGGCTCCATTAGCACAGAGAATGGCATGCAAAGGGAAATAGTGGATTACTCTGAAGCCATTTGCTCTAGACAGGTTAAAATGTGCAGAGAACCAAAAAACAGGTTGTGAATCCTGCACCAGGAGCTTTTTGCCTTCAATAATCCTGCTGCCACTTTCCCTTGTAGTCACTGGCACATTCTGGGGACTGCATTATTTGGCATAAATTACAATAAGCTCTTGCTCTTGTTAGATGTTGGAAACTACTCTAATGAGTTGTCGCCAGTCCAATAGTTTGGTGAATGCATTTGCTGCCTTCTGAACCACAGCAAATACATTTGGGGCAAAGAAGCTGGTGAAAGGCCTGGAACACAAACCCTATGAGGAGAGGCTGAGGAAGCTGGGGTTGTTTAGCCTGGAGATGAGGAGGCTCAGGGCAGACCTCATTGCTGTCTACAACTACCTGAAGGGAGGCTGTAGCCAGGTGGGGGTTGGTCTCTTCTCCCAGACAACCAGCAACAGGACAAGGGGACACAGTCTCAAGTTGTGCCAGGAGAGGTCTAGGCTGGATGTTAGGAGGAAGTTCTTGACAGAGAGAGTGATTGGCATTGGAATGGGCTGCCCAGGGAGGTGGTGGAGTCACCGTCCCTGGAGGTGTTCAGGAAAAGCCTGGATGAGGCACTTAGTGCCATGGTCTAGTTGACTGGCTAGGGCTGGGTGCTAGGTTGGACTGGATGATCTTGGACGTCTCTTCCAACCTGGTTGATTCTATCATTCAATGAATATTTCTCTTAAAAGAAAGTAAACCTCCTTAAAGAGAACATAAAGATGCTACACTGTAATGCCCTTTCTAGGCAGCCAGTTTTTAGTGTCAGCTATAATTTCCAAGACCCATGTGTTTCATGGCAAACCAGAGTTAAATTCTGTAGCATGTCCAGAAAGATCTATAATTCAAAGAACTGAGTTGTTCTCAGGAAGAGATGTTAACAATCCTCTGCAGAAATCACAGAATCACAGAATTTCTTAGATTGGAAGACTTTCAAGATCCTTGAGTCCAATCATCAGTTTCACACTGACAAGTCCTTGACTAAACCAAATCCCTCAGCACAACTTCTAACCACTATGAATTGCTATGGTTGGAAAGGAACACCAGCATCATCCAGTCCAACCTTCATCCCAGCATCTTTAATCACTAGACCACAGCTTCAAGCACCACATCCTCTCTCCTTTTCAATGCCTCCAGGCGACTCCACCACCTCCCTGGGCATCCTGTTCCAGTGCCTGACCACCCACTCAGGAAAGAACTTCCTCCTAACATCCAACCTAAACTTCCCCTGACACAACTTAAGGCCATTTCCTCTTGTCCTACCATTAGTAATTCAGGAGACGAGACCAGCTGCAGCCTCACAACAACCTCCTTTTAGGTAGCTGTAGAGTGCAATAAAATCCCCTCTCGGCCTCTTCTTCTCCAGACTAAACATCCCCAGTTCCCTCAGCTGCTCCTCACAGGCCATGTTTGCCAGACCTCTCCCCAGCCTCTTTGCCCTTCTCTGCACTGCTCCAGCACCTCAGTGTCCCTCCTATACTGTGGTGACCAAAACTGGACACAGTACTCAAGGTATGGTTTCACTGCAGAGTACAGGGGCATGATCACCTCCCTGCTCCTGCTGGTCACACCGCTTCTGTTACAGGCCAGGATGCTGCTGGCCTTCTTGGCCATCTGGGCACACTGCTGGCTCATGCTCAGCCGGCTGTCCACCAGCACTCCCAGGTCCTTTTCCACCAGGCAGCTCTCCAGCCACCACAATCAAATTGTGTGCTACCCTCCAACAGTTTCTTTTTTTTTAACATGCCACAGACATCTATAGGAGTCAAGAGGAAATAAGGTTTGGACATCTTGATAGAAATTTCAAAGAGTCTGTAATTCCTGGCCACAAAAAATATCCCCCCAATTTTTGCTTTTGAGGACTTGGCAGCAGAAGCATTAGCCCAGAGTCACTCCTACCTTCTGGATGTGACATGAGGAATTCCAGTGTGAAAACTATTTGAATTTCTCATTTCTTGCCAGAGCAATCTTCAACTTTTTTTTTTTTTTCCTTTCTTTTTCTTTTTCTTCCCCCCTCCAAATTTCAGCTAACAATGTTTGGTGATATATTTGCTTCCACAGCCTTCGAATGAGTTTGGAGATATTGATATTTACAACTTCTATATTGTTGCGATACGTAACACGTGCTGAGATGAGAAAGGGTAATTAATCTGTCAAAGAAAGATGATTTCAGACTGTCCTCACACTTGGATGCATTAGCATTTAGAAGGTTATCAACACTGTATTTCAAATGAAAGCCTGTTGAGCATGCAAAGAAGTAGGAAAACTAGTAAACAACAAAGGAATATATGGGGCTGTGATCACTTCAAATAATTACAAAGCAATAAAAACACATCTCAGCAAATAACATCTTTTACAGAGGAAAACAATGTAAATCCCTAGCCAGGAAGGATTTGCCAGGAAGGTAACTCTCCTGGCACTGTTTTTCTCAAGAGCCTTTTCCATTCTGATCAGTTGTTGCCTCAGTAGCCAAACCTCTCAAACCCAAATATGATATTAGTCTCCTGCTAAAGGTAATGAAAGAAGAAATCTGTAGGAAGCATAAACATCTCATTAATGTGATTGAGGATTCAGCTGATTTAGGCATAAACCTAAATCTAATTGCATAAACCTGATTGCACTGACAATTCTCAAACAGATACTACCCTGAGAAGTCACACATTAAGACAAAATAATGTGCCTTATGGAAGTGATCCTGAAGAAACCTTCACAAGGCAAGGGCAGTGCCTTGCTCCCAGCCTGGCAAAACACATCCTTTCACTAAAGTGCTAAGACAAGGGGGAAAGGTTACAGCAGGTAGTTGTGATTCAAAACTGTGTTACTTGCTTTATGGTTTCAGCAATGTGAGATGTGTTACTA
The DNA here is from genome assembly GCA_013400475.1 of Tricholaema leucomelas. Lineage (NCBI taxonomy): Eukaryota > Metazoa > Chordata > Aves > Piciformes > Lybiidae > Tricholaema lacrymosa > Tricholaema leucomelas. The sequence continues at coordinate 257,817 of WAAF01004783.1, read as the reverse complement.
CTTACAATGCACAGGTAAGGGCCAGGAACATCTCGGTGCTAGTGGGGAAAACAGACTGAAATAGCTGTAAACATACTCCATTGATAAAGAGGCTAGGATTTTCACTGGGATCAAAGTCAGACAAGCATCCTCTTTGCAGATAAAAGCAGTGAGAACATTTTTGCCCTGTTACTAGTTTGAAATGTAACCTTTGGAGTGTTAGGTAGCTGGTCTGGGCTGACAAATGTTGGTGTCTATTCTGAGGAAAAAAAAAATAGAATTGAACTGGGCCACCCCAAACCAACCTCTAGCACACATGGAGGTGCCATCAGAGGGCCTCCTAGTCCCTTTCTACCGCTCCTAGCAAGGGGACAATACCCTAGTAGATCACACCTGCTGCATTTTGCTCCCTTGGAGCCATTATAGCAGCAAATGATCATCTGAGCACAGCTTTCTCACACAGAGGTGTAGATCAAAAATCACACACAGAATCACAGAATTAACCAAGCTGGAAAAGACCTTTGAGACCACTGAGACCAACCTGTCACCTAACACTTTCTAATTAACTAAACCATGGCACTAAGTGCCTCATCCAGTCTCCTCTTAAACACCTCCAGGGATGGCGATGCCACCACCACCCTGGGCAGCCCATTCCAATGCCAATCACTCTTTCTGTGAAGAACTTCTCAGTATCACAGTCTCACAGTACCACCAAGGTTGGAAGAGACCTCACAGATCAGCAAGTCCAACCCTTCACCACAGAGCTCAAGGCTAGACCATGGCACCAAGTGCCACGTCCAATCCTGCCTTGAACAGCTCCAGGGACGGCGACTCCACCACCTCCCTGGGCAGCCCATTCCAGTAGCCAATGACTCTCTCAGTGAAGAACTTTCTCCTCACCTCAAGCCTAAATTTCCCCTGGCGCAGCTTGAGGCTGTGTCCTCTTGTTCTGGTGCTGGCTGCCTGAGAGAAGAGAGCAACCTCCTCCTGGCTACAACCACCCCTCAGGTAGTTGTAGACAGCAATAAGGTCTCCCCTGAGCCTCCTCTTCTCCAGGCTAAACAATCCCAGCTCCCTCAGCCTCTCCTCGTAGGGCTGTGCTCGAGGCCTCTCACCAGCCTCGTTGCCCTTCTCTGGACACGTTCAAGCATCTCAATGTCCCTCTTAAACTGGGGGGCCCAGAACTGGACACAGTACTCAAGGTGTGGTCTAACCAGTGCAGAGTACAGGGGCAGAATGACCTCCCTGCTCCTGCTGGCCACACCATTCCTGATGCACACCATTCCTGATGCAGGAATAACATCCAGCCTAAACCTGTCCTGGTGCAGCTTGAGCCTGTGTCCTCATGTTCTGTCATTGGTTGCCTGGGAGAAGAGACCAATCCCTGCCTGGCTACAACCTCCCCTCAGGTAGTTGTAGACAGCAATAAGGTCTCCCCTGAGCCTCCTCTTCTCCAGGCTAAACAATCCCAGCTCCCTCAGCCTCTCCTCGTAGGGCTGTGCTCGAGGCCTCTCACCAGCCTCGTTGCCCTTCTCTGGACACGCTCAAGCATTTCAATGTCCCTCTTAAACTGGGGGGCCCAGAACTGAACACAGTACTCAAGGTGTGGTCTAACCAGTGCAGAGTACAGGGGCAGAATGACCTCCCTGCTCCTGCTGGCCACACCATTCCTGATGCACACCATTCCTGATGCAGGAATAACATCCAGCCTAAACCTGTCCTGGTGCAGCTTGAGCCTGTGTCCTCATGTTCTGTCATTGGTTGCCTGGGAGAAGAGACCAATCCCTGCCTGGCTACAACCTCCTTTCAGGTGGTTGTAGACAGCAATAAGGTCTCCCCTGAGCCTCCTCTTCTCCAGGCTAAACAACCCCAGCTGCCTCTTCTAATGAACATTCAGCTTCCCATGGTGATTTCACAGTTTTACTTGAGAATTTCATTGCTTTACTGAAGGATTAGTGTCAGGCTCCCCCAGCCACTCCTCACAGGGCTGTGCTCCAACCCCCTCACCAGCCTTGTTGCTCTTCTCTGGGCACGTTCAAGAGCCTCAACATCTTTCTTAAATTGAGGGCTTCTAAATTGGACACAGTACTGAAGGTGTGTCCTTGACACAACAGATCTGTCATCACTTTTCCTGTTGCAGGTAGGTCTGACCAATATAAAGTGCTGCTGTTAGAGCAGCAAGATCCAAGGATCCACTTTTTCAAGATGAACTCCAAGCTATCCCTAGCTGACAGCTCAGGTGCTGGGGCAATGGTGGTGGCGTGCATGGCAGTGGATGGGGAGACTCCACATTTCAACACTTCTGTTTCTATCTGGGACACCTGCCTTTAGGGTGCTAGCCAAAACCAAAAGTAACTGATTTAAGCCATGTCTTTACCTCTTGTATTCGGAAATAACAGCTGCTGCACACATGAATGTTTCTGTGTTTACCAAATTCCAAAATAAACCCATTAAAGGGTCTTCCTTGGGTTGTCTCATCAAAATAAACACAAACAAACACCACCCCACCTTTCCCTCATGAGAAATACTACTACTAAGGATTTTTTTTCCCCCTGCAGTTTTGCTATGGAGCCTTATTTGTCGTCAGACTGTGAAGTTAGCCTGACTGCCAAATGGTTCCAGTTAAATGCGTTCCCTTCACAGGATCACAGGANGCCATCTGCTGGACCCTTTCCAGCAGATCCCTCTACCTCCTAAACTGAGGAGCCCAAAACTGAGCACAGTATTCAAGATGAGGTCTTATCAGGCAGAGTAGAGGGGGAGGAGAGCCTGCCTTGATCTGCTGGCCACACTCTTCCTCATACACCCCAGGATCCCATTGGCCTTCTTGGCCACAAGGACACGTTGCTGTCCCATAGTTAACTTGTCATCCACCAGGACCCCCAGGTCCCTCTCCACAGGACTGCTCTCCAGCAGATCACCTCCCAGCCTGTACTGTTGCAGTTTATTACTCCTCCCCAGATGCAGGACTCTGCACTTGTCCTTGTTGAACTTCATTCAATTAATTCCCTAGGTTAAAAGTTCCTTAGAGATAAGTTTTAATTTGTGTTTTTGCAGCTTTGGTGGTTGGTTTGTTTTGTGTGGTTTTTTTTTTATACAGGACTCAGACATATAAACAATTGGAGACCAAATTCAAGGTCTTTTCCTATTCCAAAAACAAAACAAAACCAAAAGCAAACAAAATCCATAAGCCTGAGCTGATCTTCTTTCCCAATTTCTAAAGGAGTAAAGATAAATTAGTACCTAGAGTTCTTACACAGATAAAAGAGACAGCTAAATAAAAGAGAGAACATTCTGGTAAGTATTCAGATGGGACAACTATTTGTTGGGTGTGTTATACGGCATTATGTATTCTCAGTTTTGGATTCAAAAGCTGCAGCCAACTTGCCCTTCAAATTCAGTTTCTGTTTATTTTGGCTGCAAATCATAACGTCCTTATCAAGCAGGTATCAAGCCATCTGCTTCCATACTCAGTAAACACACTAAACTTGTATTTGGGGTTTGGGGCTAAAATCCATTAGGCAAAAGTGGTCAGAATATGAATTAAAGGAACGTGGCAGCAAGGAAATCAAAGTACATTAAAAAGAAAGAGTGAAAAAAAGTCTCAACAAGAACAAAAACTTAAGCAAAGGCTGCAGTAAGCTCTAGCACTACCATTTGATTTTTGCAGAAGTCAGCCTAGCAAACTGCTAGGAATGGCTGAAAAGACCAAAACACCTTTTTTTCCCCCCTCCAGAACTGGCAAACTCTCAAGACATACAAAGTTTGGGCTGAAGCAAGCTCAAAGTGTGAAAATGCAGCTGGTTATCTAAAGCCTGCTTACATTGCTCAGATTTTCAGAGAAGAGACAACAATCCAACTGTGACAGTCTGTGTCTTGCTGGTCTCTCCAAAAGCACAGCTATAAATTATAGCCCAGAATGAAGTGAGACTGTACTCGAAAGCTTTAACTGCTCAAAAAAAAACCTGGATGAGGCACTTAGTGCCATGGTCTAGATGACTGGATAAGGCTGGGTGCTAGGTTGGACTGGATGATCTTGGAGGTCTCTTCCAACCTGGTTGATTCTATGACTCTATGAAAGAGTTGACTTAGTATTAATTCATTTTAAAGACTAGAAGGCTCGTGAGGCAAGAGCACAGAAAAGGAAAGGGTTAATCCATCTTCTCTAGTTAGCAGAGCAGAATTTGAGCAAATGTGTGTCATCACTACAGCAGCTGTGGATTAGTGGAACTTCTCTGAAGCCATCAGCCTGGGCTCTGGGGTTAATCTGCTGTGCTGTAGGGTTGGAATGATATCCCAAGCTTCGTAGCACAGTGGGGAAAGGGGTTGGAAAGCACACAACTTAACAGAACAGCTCTAAACTTCTTTAGTGGCCTTTGGACTGAGTTTCTCAATACCAATATTTTCTCCTACCTTTCCAGAATGAAAACCATCATTGCTGGTTTTGTTTTTGGTTGTTGTTTTTTATGTAATGCCATCACTTTTGACAAGAGCACTCTTGGAGCTAGGTGCTGCTAGCTGTCAAGAGAGGTCACTAATCAGACATTAATAAGTCCATCACTGTATATCTACCATCAAAAAATACATCCCACCTCCTACATTTGAGTGCACATCCAGGCTGATGCTAAGAGGAGTACAACCTGATTCTTTCCTACTGTTGTTTCTGCAGGGTAAAACCTGGGTGCTAGTGAGAAGGAAGCTATGGTGTTCTCCAAACACTTCGTGGAGGACTCCTGCTATGCTGTATAGCCATAGTCATGCTGTATTAAAAGGCCAAGGCATTTGGTGCCATGATTTAGTTAATTGGAAGGTGTTAGGTGATAGGTTGGACTTGACCACCTCAAAGGGCTTTTCCAACCTGGTTAACTCTGTGTTTCTGTAAGTACTTAGATTAAAAGCATGTGCCACTTCCTCTTCCCTCATGTTTTTGAAGAACAGACTTCACCTTCACACATTTTAAAAGCAATTACATCTTAATGCAGACTCAGAACTATTTGTATTTGATTACCACCATTTGGCAGTTGTTCTTTGACCCATTCCCAGTGCTGTCTTTTTTGAAGCTGCTATTAATCAACCCAGAAAGCATTTTTCCTTGAGTGGCGTTTTGGAGCAGGTAAGATTAAAGGGAGAACTGAATAACATGAGATGAGCATGAAGGAATTCCTGCTTTAAGCATGTCGTTCAGCTCCCAGTGTTGAGAAAAGCACTGAGAGGAGGGATAAGTCATCAGGAGGCTATCAGCCTCCACAGCTGCACATAACTGAGTCTCCAGTAACTTACTGACAGAGGGCAGATCCCATAAAAGCATGAAGGACATCTGAGGATGCAAGATCCCAAGATGAATTAGGAAAGTACTGAGAAAGTGCTGCCAGCATACAGGCTGAAGAGGCAGCATGAAACCTGGAAGCTCTGGAGGAGACTTAGTACTTGCTTTACCAACCACAATCAAAACATTCTTGTCCACTTCTGCATGATTTACAAAAGATACAAAGGCAAACAGCTTGTGTGTATTATGTGAAGAATCTGCAAGCCCACACATTAGTCATCTTGATAAGCTCTGAAGACAAACTACCCCAAAACCTGAGGGAGGGAGTATTAAAACTCCAGGGTTTGACCTTCTCTAAATTTTACTGAGCATAAAGTACTAAAAGTGTTTCCAAGCAACTGGAGAAATGTCTTGCTGCTGTCTCCAATGCTCGAGCAAGGGAGACTGAGCATGAGGGAGACTGATGTCAGCCTCCTTATCCATTCCTCTTTTCAGATCATAAAATCCTGCTGTTACAGCCCAGATGTCCAGGATATTTTAGAGATCACAAACAGTGGAAATTCAGAGTTTGGTCCAGCCTCATAGAACAGACAACAAAACCGCTTCTGTTGTAACAGGTCAATGCATAGGGCAGCCTGAAGGAAGCTTGGACAGATTACCTACTTTTACTTTCACCAGGTAGAGACAGACATCAAATTTCCCCACAGGTATTCTTCATTTTCTAATAGGAATTCACCAACAGAATTTCACTACTGTGCCTACCTTGCAATGAAGCATTACAAAATAGAATAAATCACTTTTACAAAACCAAAATTGTTCAGAGCAAATATATTTCATATAAAAATCTGCTTATTCACCCCCACCAGTTCTGCCCCACTCATGTCATGCAGAGGAGGGAAAATCCTTGTTAGAGAAAAGATTGTGTAAAATTGACAGAATTCCTCCCACCTTTGCATCCTTTCTGGTTTTCTGGTAAGCTTTATGGACTGTTGTGTTAAATATACTCCACTCAATCCAGCCCCACTTTGCTCCTCAGAAGTTGTGAAATTAAAGGTTTACAGTGACAGGAAGGCTATTTTTTACTAGGAGTAGCAGACAGAGAATAAATAGTACCTAAAAACAGCCTTTTGGGGCTTCTGCATACTTAACATAGTTTTAAAATCAGGTTTTCTTGTGGCACAATCTTATTTTTAATCTCCTTTACTGATTTCCACTCCCCCCCACAAACATCAGTGAGTCCAAGCAGCAACATAAGCTACACCACAAAAGACATGTTGAGATTTTAACACAATTTGAGCAAAACCTGATTCACTATTTTTGATCAGCTAATCTAATACAATTTTTTAAACTTCTGATTCATAAAATCTGTTAAAAGCAATCTAGAGCCATTTGTAGAAGCTTTGGTGAGAAATACTCACACCAGAGGGTGAGCCAATGAAAGTATTGGTAAAAACCAGATTTGACTTCAAGTGTATCTTTTGCCAAAGGGGATGATACACAGGACTTGGCTAGAGTTTCTCTCACCCTTTCAGGTTTTACTAGTTAGGTTCACTTTAAAAGCATGATCCTTCAAGCTGGAGGAAAATGAAACCAGCAGTTCAATGACCATGTGAAGACCACAAAGTTTAATTAAAGCTGTGCACTTAAGAATCATTTCTAAAAGATACTGCAGGCAGTAACTGATATTGCCCCTAGGCATCCCTCATTATTTTATTCATTAATGCTCTAAGCCCCTGTATATCTTTGGGGGCAAAAGTAGGACAATTTCTGAGAGACAGCCCTGACCAAACTTATTGCTGGCATAGTGCCATGGAAATCCACTAAAACAGATTTGCAAAATCTGACAGGCATTTCGCTCCCCCCCGCCTCAAACCAACTCGACAAAAGATGCTTTTATCACAAAGAAGAAAAACAGAGCAGAAAAACCTTTGTAAATATACTTCTGCTTTTAACTCCTCTCAGACTGAGGTGCTTCATGACACCAAGGAAGAGAACTGTCACAAAAATACAACAGCAGGGAAGTTTTTTTCACAGAACACATATAACTCAAGTACGAGTTAGTGCCTTCCCCTCCAACACAGAGCTTTTCAATCGCTGAACTGCAGACAACCCCAGCAAACCCAAAAAGCACCTCCATACTGTCAGCTAAGCTTTTGCTCACAAAACACCACACAGATGTGACGAGTCTATCCAAAAAAAGCCAAAGAACTCACCTCCCACAGCGCAAGCACGGAGTACAGCTAGGAAAAAGAAGGCAATCCCCAGGCGCTTCATGCTTGGTGGTGGCAGTGGTGGTGCTGCCAGCTCTCTGGTACACAGCTGGGCAGGGAGTGCTTTCTCACTCTGAGGCAGGCCTTAATTACTCCATGGGAAAAGGTGTGTAGAAACCATGCCTAGTCACTGCCCATTCCTGCTTATTTTGGGGACTTTGATAAAGAACAGGAGGAAATACAACATACTCCCTCTGGGAGTTCAGTACGGAGGAGATTTATTGTTTCAGTTCTTACAGGAACTCCTTTCCTTTGGCAGTGAACTGTGTTTTTGTTAATACATTAGTTTGTTCTTCTTTGACCATGAGGTCAGGAAGGTTTTTGAACAAAGGCAGATCTTTCTTTAGAATATACTATAGATCACCTGCACTCACGCTGTATGTAGCTGGAGATACTTTTAAAGGGGACAGTTATGAACAGTGAAGGAAAAGGCAACTAGCAACAGAAGAGCAAAAAAAGCAACAACAGCCTGCACCTGGCTCTTCCTTGTGCAAAGTGGCCTTGGTGAAAACAACAGCTGCTTCATATTGCCAGCAGAGAGAGTGCCTCCCTGAGACAGCTGCCATCCTTCAACTGGGAGGATGCCAGGGTTCACCAGTGCAGGTTGAGGAAGTGGCTCGAGCAAGGTGCTCCAGCGTAGAGAGGCTCTAGGCAGTGTAGTCGGAGCTAGGGGGTATAGTTTTTTTCTTTAAATGGAAGCTGGGCTTTTAAAATCTGTTAATTCAAAAAGTTGAAGCTAGCTTTAACTGTCAGCTCTGTTAGCAATGGAAAGCTCCTTGCTGTGCCTTAGGATGGGAATGCAATCCCCAGAGAGATCATCTTACCTGGGCTGTCTAATAAGCCAGGGCAGATTCCTTTTCTTCTCCGTGGGAGGACTTGGGAAACTTTGGTATCCCTCCATCTCACAGCCATTTCTCTGACTTGTGTGGGAGAGGTCCATAGCTAAAGGCTCTAAGACCATGATCTTGTAATAACTGTATACAAGGTGCCTTAGTGATTTAAAGCAGCTGGGGGCAATTTATCACAAAACTTTGAGCAAAATGAGAATGCAGAGCAGTGTTTGCTCATCTCCCTCTCTGTCAACAGTCAGGAAAATTTAGTGGCAAAACTGACCTCACAAATAGCCCAACTCATTAAATAGTCAACCCTACTTAATCAGTAATTAAGGTTTGTTTTTTTTCCTCATGACTGCATCTCACTGCAAGGGGAAGTTTTGGAAAGGCTTCACGTGCAGGAAATCCCAGGAACTAACAGCAGTGTCTTATTCATGGGATGAGGAAAACGGTAGGAGCTCAGCATCGTTGTCTGGACTAACTTTTGTTTAGCATTTTTGCATGTTAGGGCTGTGCACACATCCTCTGCCTATTGCCGGTGACAGAAGCTGATACTCAGTAGTAATCTGATGGCAAACAATGAATTTCTGGTGCTTGATTTGGACAAACTTAGGTATTTACATAAATAGAGATGAGAAAGTGTAAGTCCTCCTTTGCAAGACTGTGTTTCCAGCATCACTGGAAAGGTTCACACACTAATACAGACTTGACTGAGAGTGGAAGTGGGCCACACAATGACACTTTTGTTGAGTTGATTAGAGCATAAGGCAAGGAGTTAGTGCCAATGCTCTGTTTTTATGCTAGTTTTATGGTGACATAGAACCTACAGTTAGAATGGGCTGCAAAAGCAGTAACTACTTGTGCTAGTTTGAGCCTAGCTAGCATGTTTTGGTGAGAAGAACTAGATCATAGGCTGAGAAATGAAAACAATGGTGAGGTCTACTTTGTTCACAGTCTTGCTGAGATGTGTAAAGAAGAAAGGCAAAACAAAGATTAGGTCACTTGCTTCTTCTCCTTGCTGGGAGCTTTTGCCTGCTGGGGAGCTCATGGCTGCTGGCTGGACTCCATCTTGCTTTCTAACCTCACCCTCCCTTTGGTTGGCTGCTTCACATTGCTTTTAACCCTCTTGGCCGAACCTCCATTCTTCCTTGGGACTGGGGTAAGGTTGAGAGGGGTAGGGGGAAGGTGAGGGGGTGGTTGAGAGCCCTCCTGGGGACTCAGGTTTCTGGGAGGGGNCCCCATGCTCTACTGACTGCAGCAGAAAGCCTTCAAGCAAAAAGGCAAATGTGAAGACAGAGAGTGAATTCATCCCAGGTTAGTGCTGTTACTGGTGAAATAAGAGGGACTCTAACCCTTTATTTACTGCCTTGCCAAACCACCACCAGAAATGTTAATTCTGAGGAGAATAAAGGAATATTATTTTATTGAGTGAAATAAAACCATTGAAAAATCTAAAAGGCCTGAGGACAGGATCCCTGCCTTGGGCTTTGAGGCCAAGAGAAACTATCCAAGTGCCTGAGAGTACTGATTTGGTTCACTGCTATTCATCTGAGCAGAGGCATCCCCAAGGAATCCTCAGTGTGCTGCTACTGAAGATAGTAACTGTGGTGGTCATATACAACTCATAGAAGGCAGGAAAGGGACAAAGTGTTGCCACACTAGTAGCTACCTGTATCACAGCTGCAAGTGTGGAAGACTCCCCAACCTCACACAAGAGGTTGGCAGGGAAAGAGAAATGACCAAGTAGTTTTGCCTTATGCCATCTCATACAACTTGAGTTGTACTTCAGAGAGTCCTAAGACTCAAAAGAACTGCCTTTATGAGATACTCACTGAATCGAACATCAGAGGCTCTTAATTTTGCTAGATCAACCTCAGTATGGATAGCAGCATGTTGTGGAGGGCCCATAGGCCCAAAAATAGGCTTATTCATGTCTTGCCCTGCCTGGACATATTTTTCACAGTATCACCAAGGTTGGAAGAGACCTCACAGATCATCAAGTCCAACCCTTTACCACAGAGCTCAAGGCTAGACCATGGCACCAAGTGCCACGTCCAATCTTGCCTTGAACAGCTCCAGGGACGGCGACTCCACCACCTCCCTGGGCAGCCCATTCCAGTAGCCAATGACTCTCTCAGTGAAGAACTTTCTCCTCACCTCGAGCCTAAACTTCCCCTGGCGCAGCTTGAGGCTGTGTCCTCTCATTCTGGTGCTGGCTGCCTTTTCTGCCCACAGCCAGCAGTAAACACATAATGAGCACAAAGGGGCATAACAGGCCTGGTGCCATGAAGTCTGGCCTGCCCAGGGACCCCGATTGTGTAAACATGTTTGTGTAAGTCCATGCGACCAGCTCATGCTTACTGGGTTCTATGCCCATATTTGGGAGGTCCAAGCCTCTGGCTTTTGCCTATTATGGTATTGTTTGGCTGACTGCCAAAAGCTGATTGGTCATTCTAGTGTCCAAAGGGCCATTAATCTCAGCCCACATTTGATAAACAGAGGCACACAGGTAAACAACACGCACAGGCTCCCTTGCTCACTCGCTTGCTCGCTTAGACTCACCAGCACTGCTTTTTGTTTACGCCTGCCTGCATGCCTGTTTGCTTTGCTGTTATTACAGAGACAGAACCTCCCATAGCCTCCCAGCCAGTTGTGCACACTTGCACACCACTGTGGTGAGTTATCAGGACTAGGTCCTGTGTTGCCTGCTATTCTCTATGGAGCTCAGTCTCCCGTGCAGCCATGCTCTCTATTGCACACCCGCTGCCTTATCACTGCCTGGTGTGTGCCACTCTCGCTGAGTTACCAGGAGCAGACTCCACTTGTCTGCACATGATTGGCCTCTGTAGCCAGCATTACATCGTACTCCTTCTGCACCTGAGGTCCTGCTTAAGAATCCCTGGATAGAGGGTCCAGAAGAAGCCAAGAGACAAGGGTGGAGATTGCATCCTTCGCCAGGAGAACAAGGTCAAAGACTGTCCTTTCCTCAGAAGCCGGGAAGATTCTCCTTTCCCCTGAAGCCAGGAGGATTCCAGCCTCAAAGTCTATAGGCAAAGACTCCCCTGAAATTTGGACACTTGTAATAGGCTGTGACATAGCCCCAGAGGTTGCTTGATAATTCATAAGAATTTGTGAGTAAGTGCTTTAATGCCTCTATGATTTCTATTGCCTCCTGCCATAGAGCAGAAAGAGCTTTCAGCCCACCTTACTGGGCAAGCAGCATATCGACCCCAAGCAGTATTTGCCATGGGGAAACTCCTCTCTCTGTTTATAGTTTGAACGTATGCTAGTTATTAACAAGTTGTGGTTTGATATTATTCCTAGAATGTCTTTCATAACCGTGTAGAACAGATATTAATATTAAAGTTCAGTGGTTGGGGGTGGCAAGAGTTCAGAACATTGAAGTTAAGAAATACATATTTTTATAGGGTATTATCTCGCACCAATTAATTTCTCCCCTCTGCCACAATTGGCGTAGGCGGCAGAATACTCCTCCGTGACACAGCAGCACAGATGGTAAGGAATAGAAGGGGAGCTGCTCAAATAACTCACTGAAGGACAAACTCTGGCCAAAGATGATTTGTAGTGTCTGGCTTGGAGTATCTGCGCTGCAAAACAGAGATTCTCACAACTCTCATCAATGGAAACATTAAAAAGAAATCACTCACGGTTTTAAAAACTACCACTGATCTTTGCAGCAAAATATCAGTCCTCTATGTGTTCACTGAACAGAAATCTCTTTTCCTCTCTACTGGAAAGTAGGTTTTCCTTTACATTTTTCTTCCCTCAAGGCAATTTCAGTGCCAATGTATGCTTTGTTTTATAAAGAGGAATTTGGTCATCTGTATGGCTGCCAATTGCCATGTGACTGCCACTGCTGGAATATCATGAGTCTCACTTTGAGTCCCAGATCTAGTGACTGTATGACAGTCCCAGTTTCCACATATGACTGCCAGTGCTGGAATACCATGAGTCTCACTTTGAGTCCCGGATCTAGTGACTGTATCACAGTCCCAGTTTCCACATATGACTGCCAGTGCTGGAATACCATGAGTGTCACTTTGAGCCCCAGATCTAGTGACTGTATGACAGTCCCAGTTTCCACATATTTTCAAGATTTTAGCCCTCCTGGTTGAAGAAGAAAACCTGACACACGACCAAAGAGCACTCCAGAGAATGAAAGGACTCTCTGTTTTAAAATACTGTTATTTTGTAGTCCAAACTCAAGTACCCTGAGTTTTAAATTTATTTTTGCCTGTGTGGTATTTCAATATTAAAGGGAAACCATTTACTGCCACAGTGGATTTGCAGTTAACAGATTTACTGGTCTCAGGCTACATTTATATATTCTTTCTTAGTTCACATTGCATAGAGCAAAATATTGCCTTTTAATGCATGGATCTCCTAAGAGGTTCAAATAATACCCTATAGATTTAAAGAATGTGAGGATTTCACATATCATTCAGTATTCTCAGAGCACCAGCAGATAAAACAGGAAATAGTATGGACAGCCATGCTGCCCTGCTCTGGGCTACTGACAATTTCCAGCGTGGGTGCAAAGAGCAAGCTTTGTCACAGTCCTTCCTAAAGCCAAAAAAAACCCCAAAAGATACAAAAGATACACAGTCTGTGGTGATTCACAAATCTTAAGAAACAAAAACCCTGACTAACTTTACCGGCTGGCTCATCTTCAGCTACTCTCTACCAGTACCCCCAGGTCCCTCTCTGCCTGGCTGCTCTCCAGCCACTCTGTCCTGAGCCTGTAGCGCTGCTTGGGGTTGTTGTGGCCAAAGTGTAGAACCCTGCACTTGGCCTTGTTAAATCTCATAACATTTGCCTCTGCCCACCCAGCCACCCTGTCGAGGTCCCTCTGCAGGGCTCTCCTACTCTCCAAAAGATCGACGCCTGCTCCTAGCTTGCTGCCATTAGCAAAATTACTGATGATGGACTCAATTCGCTTGTCAGAAACAGTGTGGCAAGAAGGACAAAAGAGGTTATTCTGCCCCTGTACTCAGCACTGGTCAGGCAACACCTTGAGTCTTGTGTGCAGTTCTGGGCTCCTCAGTTCAAGAGAGATGTTGAGATACTGAAACATGTCCAGAGAAAGGCAACAAAGCTGGTGAGGGGGCTGGAGCACAAACCCTGTGAGTAGAGGCTGAGGGAATTGGGGGTGTGCAGCCTGGAGAAAAGGAGGCTCAGGGGTGGCCTCATTGCTGTCTACAACTACCTGAAGGGAGGCTGTAGCCAGGTGGGGGTTGGTCTCTTCTCCCAGACAACCAGCAACAAAAGAAGGGGACACAGTCTCAAGTTGTGCTGGGGGAGGTCTAGGCTGGATATTAGGAGGAAGTTCTTCACAGAGAGAGTGATTGGCATTGGAATAGGCTGCCCAGGGAGGTGGTGGAGTTACTGTCCCTGGAGGTGTTCAAGCAAAGCCTGGCTGAGGCACTTAGTGCCATGGTCTGGTTGATTGGACAGGGCTGGGTGCTAGGTTGGACTGGATGGTCTTGGAGGTCTCTGTCAACCTGATTGATTCTATGCTTACTATCCCTTTCCACTGATGGTTATTTTTATGAATCCATTTCCTTTGGTGGTTAACTCTTACAGCAGAATGATAGAAGTAGAGTAAGCTAAACTCAAACTCCTCTTTTTTAAAATTAATTTCCTACTTCTGTATTTCAGCAAATATATCTAAAGTGATACTTTATCAGAAATTACCTATCACTTACTTATACTCCCACAAGCAGAGTAAGTTTACAGTGAAGAATGTGTTTGTGACAGTGTAAAAATACATTTACTTATATTGCCTGCTCTTCTTAAAATCGGTTCTAAATGTACTTCTTGTAGTCTGTTGCATATAGACAAATTCTATGTAAAGCAGAACTCTGATGAACTTGAACACAGGAGTACAAAACCAAGACATGTTGGTTGTTGTGCATAGAAGGTACACTTAATTTTCCTGTTGAGTGATAGCTTTGTACTGACTTTTTGAAGGAAGCATCACAGGGAAGGGAAAATGATAGCACTCAAATTCCTCTGCACACAATAATGGTAAAACCAGAAAAGATTACATTCACAAATGTCTTTAAATGCTTAAAAAAAAAAAGGGGGGGGGGGGGTGGCAGGCAACCACCCTTTTTTTGTAGCAGGGAAATACTCAAATCTCATTGATTTGATTCAGAGCCAGTTGCTAATGTGAAAAATTCCACTAAATATTTAACTGCCTCAGTGCCTTTATGTAGGTACTAAAGACCAAAATGCATTTAGGCTGTATTCAGTACTCTTTTTATGGAAGATATTTTCAAGGCCAGCTCTAATAAAATTCCTGCAACTGTAGCTACCAGGCTTGAATATTGTTTACCTGCACCACCAACAGACTTTGTAAGAATGTCCATTACTGCAGTGCATATTTTTCCTGCTCTTTCAAACCTGGAAATCTGCTTATGTGAGTGAAAATAGGTTTGAAGGAACTGACTCAATGTTTATTCACTTACAGTTGATACAAGTCAGGACCATATCTGTATAAATGCACTCTGCTTGAGTGACAGGTTTCAAAGGACGTTGCATGTTTGAGGAATTCAGCAGATATGCATCACTATCAAAAGGATACAGCAAATTTAGTTTCCCGACCTACCTCCGTCCAACTTTCTCCTGCTGTGTGCTCCCATTGCTGCTGTAGCAAAATAGGAGATAGGAAAAGGGAGCTGCACTTAGGTGTTTTGGGTTCCTGTTCCCAAAACTATTTCCAGACTGAGTCACAGCTTATTTCACCATCTCATGAGTCCTGTGTATCAAAAAAGACAATGTTACTTTTGTGCTCAGTCCTTACTTCCCAATCCAACAGACAACATATTTTAAAGGGAGAACACCTATTATCACAGTATCACCAAGGTTGGAAGAGACCTCACAGATCATCAAGTCCAATCCTTTACCACAGAACTCAAGGCTAGACCATGGCACCACGTCAAGGCACGACCAAGTGCCATGTCCAATCCTGCCTTGAACAGCTCCAGGGATGGCGACTCCACCACCTCCCTGGGCAGCCCATTCCAGTAGCCAATGACTCAATGATTATGCTATACCTGATGACCTGGTTTGTTACTCAGATCTGCATTATGTGCTTCAAAAGCTGTACCTGTTTGCTTTTGTTGCCTAGTCACTCTGTGTTTGGTATTTGACTTGTGAGCTCTTCATTTGGAGTTGCAATGTGCTACTTAACAGCTGTGGTCTTTCTAAGGACACCATTCTAGGTCCATTCTTTCTCTATCCATGAGTTAACTGATGTGTAGATATTTTGAAGTTGCTGGTCAGAGAGAAGCTCAAGTGTAGCTACAGTAGCAGAGAGAAGAAAGCTGTGGAGGGAAAGGTAATGCTGGCCCCAATCATATTTCATGCTTACGTATGACGATCTGGAAGAGAGTCACTTCAGTCATTCCAGGGTTATGCAAAAAAAAAAAAGCAGGCCTGCAAACTTAGAGCAAGGAATTTTATGTCATGTAAAGACTCACACAGAATGTGTTTATAGGCTTTGCATCCTGTCCTGAGCTAACAAAATGGGAAAGAGTGACTCAGTCTCAGTTTCTTATGTTATTTGAAAGGCATGGAATGATTATACGGTTGAATGTCTCGGAGGAAACAAAGCAGAAGTATGCATTTGAGCCATGCCTTAGTTTTCCAAAAGGCTGAATAAATCCAGCCATCCAGGCACATATCTCATCTTTGTTGTGGTAAACTGCAAAGAGCTTATTCTTCTTGGGCCTGGTTAAAAAAATAATGGGCATCACTGTGACAGTGCAGTGGGGACCTCAATGCTGAAAAGCAAGATGAACTTTCTGTTCCAACCGTGCTTGTCAGTTTTCCTGGGCAAGATGCTGTTGGATGTTAAGCTTTTCCTGAGCTGAGTTTCTGTGGCTTCTCTTTTCCATTTGGTTTCCTCTGCACAAGCAGTGGAAAAATGTCTCAGGTTTCTTGTCAGTCCCAGGATACTCTGTGTATTGGTCTGTCTAAGCTATAGCTTTTAACAGTGTCAGCTTTGTTTTCAGACCACAAGAGCCAGAAAAGAACATCTTATACAATATTTGATTATAAAGACCCTATTGTACTTAAATACAAGCATATAAAGCTCTCTCAGCGACCTGCACTGTGGCTATGCTAGCATCCCAGCATCTGTTATCAACCTGCAGTTTCATCCACTCACAAAAGGAGTCACTGAAAAGAATGTGTCCAGATCCTTTATTGCTCAGCTTTGTCAGCATTGTGAGATTTGAAGGGTTTGGACTACTTAAAGGACTTCAAGAGCTTCTGAGCTGCAGGAGATGGGGCTGGAGAGAGTTAGAGCAGATTTGGCAGCCACACAGAACTGAGTGTTGGACAGATAGAGGGTGCACAGGAACTTCCAGGCCAGCACACTCATTTCCTGCATCTCTTACTCCGTCAAGCAAGTAAAGAGACAGAGATAACAAACAGCTTTTTCTCCTGGAACAAGAAGCCAGAATTCACTTATTTTGACTTTGAAACTACATTATGCTCCAAGACAATGCCTATGAAACATCTTGCTGCACAGAGCCTCTCACTAAGACAGCTGCTTTCTGCTTGGTATTTTCCCTTGTACTCTTCTCCCTCCTCCCCCCCCAGCTATCTACCATCTCCTCCAATGCAACTTCCAGCATTGATAGGCTTGAACTCTTTGTGGCTTAACTTCCTTATCCAAAATAGCTATTATTGCTGCTCCTCAATGTCTGGCTTCCCAAGCTTTCATTCCTTTGGTGTATTTCAGACTTCCTGTTGTCGCTATCAGAACGAGTCCTGCTGGCAAGGACTTTCTGACACACGCAAAATACAATGCATGTCCGGTCTGATAAGGAAACAACACTGCCAAGAGAAGGGGGCAAAATTCCCATACCAAAACATACCCCCCAAGCATTTCAGCTTCCCAGGAGACTGCCTATCTGCCCCTTTGCAGGTATCATGAGCATTTTCCTATTGCCTGCATTTCTGCTTTCCAATTTATTCAGCAATGCAGGAGAACTAAATGCTTTCTGCAGCATGTAATAGTTGGGCAGTAAGTAGGCAATCTGGAAGTATCTTGAGTACCTGCTAAAAGCAGCTATTTCAGGTCATGCACAGGGGGCTGAAAAATGAACAACGTTCACACAATACATACTTTTGGTACATTGCCATCGGGAAAGCACTGATTTGCTTTCCCCTCTGCTTACACTGACATAAATTTTGTTTCAGGCGGCTGGGATAAGACTAAAGTTTTTTTATGAGGGGGGAGCAAACCAAACAATAGACAAAAATGGACTTCCAGGATTCTGTTCTGCCACACAGAATCAAAATTTTCAGAGCTGGAAGGGACCACAAGGATCATCTACCTCCAACACCCCTGCCATGGGTGGGGACACCTCACATTAGATCAGGTTGCTCACAGCCCCATCCAGCCTGCCCTTAAAAACCTCCAGGGATAGGGCTTCTACCACCTCCCTGGGCAACCTGTGACAGTGTTTCACCACTCTCATGGTGAAAAACTTCTTCCTAACATTCCATTGCCTGTTCCCAGGCAACCAGCAACAGAATAGGAGGACATAGTCTCAAGTTGTGCCGGTGGAGGTATAGGCTGTATGTTAGGAGGAAGTTCTTCACAGAGGGAGTGATTTGCCATTGGAATGGGCTGCCCAGGGAGGTGGTGGAGTCACCATCCCTGGAGGTGTTCAAAAAAAGCCTGAATGAGGCACTTAGTGCCATGGCATGGTCTAGATGACTGGCTAGGGCTGGGTGATAGGTTGGACTGGATGATCTTGGAGGTCTCTTTCAACCTCGTTGATTCTATGAATATCTAATCTGAATCTACTCACTTCTAGGTTTGCTCCATTCCCCCTAGTCCTATCACTAACTGACACCCTAAAAAGTTCCTCCCCAGCTTCCCTGTACACCCCTTTCAGATACTGGAAGGCCACAATCAGGTCTTCTTGGAGCCTTCTCTTTTCCAAACTGAACAGCCCCAACTTTCTCAGTCTATCATCCTCTACTTAGAGCTGCTAAGTAGCAGTGGAAAATGCTTGCACATTTTGAGTTGCAAAACTAGGCTCAGGTACATTAGCACCATGGGCATTTGCAGCAGCCCTATCATATCTCGATTCAACATTAAAAAAACATTGGAGTCCAAGACCTATGCAAGGAAGTTTGGGGTACTATGAGAAAACAGATAGGCAAGGAATAGCTTTTTTTTATAAACTACTTCTCTCCTACATATGTCCATGAGGAACAGGTCCACGTACACCCTACACATTATACTCTGAGAAATTAAGACAATTTTCCTTTCCAGATGGATCGATTTAGGAGGCTGCTAATCCCCATGGTCACAAAAAAAAAACCCCTAAGAAACCCAAACTCTAAATTTCCCAGTAAATCAGCTGGAATTACACTCTGAAATTTAGTACTTCAGGCACTGATGTTAACAATTGCTTGCATTTTTGTTCAGTGCTGGGAATAACAGGTGGCCATCAACTGCTTCTACAGACTTTAGTTTTGTTTCTTGACAGATAGGAAAAGAAGAGAGGAACAATGGCAAGGCTGGGACAATGCAGTCCACAACTAGAGTTTCAGATTCATTACCCTAATCACATTCAAGAAGGAAGTAAGCACTGAATAAAACTATGGCATCATATTTTCATCTGACTTTCTACTGTCTGCGTACTTTGGCTGAAGTCAGAGTGTATCTTGATCACCAGGAGTATGTGACAACAGGTTATATATTGGTCAGAGATAATGCACTGTGATTAGTGACAGGAGTTTGACTCTCATTTCTCTAGGACCCTTGCTCTCCTGAGAGTCTATTCAGTAGAATTTCAGTCTGGAAAATGCACCTTTGATCAATTTATTAATTTACCAGTCAGCTAACTTCTGTCGTCACCCACAGATATGGAGATCCATTTTCAGCCTGTGTGTGCAGACCACAGCTAGGGAGCTTAAGGGTTAGTTCTTTAAAAGAATCAGGTCAAATGCAAAGTCTGTTAAGGGTCAGCTGAGGGGGCAATTCCTCATACACAGCCTATCAAATCCATCTGTTAACAACAGACCAGCAGAAACAGACAAAGCCTGTGACATGGCATGTTGCATCATTGCATTTACCGAAGTAGGTGTGATAATAGCACAAGAATCCGCCTTTGCAGGGCTACCTCTGCACTGACAGCAAGTTCAGGGGTTTGCTGAATGGCTTCATCCTCACCAGGAGAAATGTGAAATGTTGGCATTTGTTCAAGTAATCATTAAGGAAACCTAAGATTTAAAAAAAAAAAAACAACACCATAATTTAGTTGGCATAATCCTTTTGTGTCATCGAGATTGCATAGGAGAGCTTTACAAGACACGAGCATTTCAGCACAGCATACAGCTGCTGGAAATGGCCATATAACAGGAGGCTTGTAAATATAACCTTAGTTCAATAGACAAGCAGATATTTACAGTACATACAGTTATAGACAGAAATACACAAGGTAAAAGGTAACACAGAACCACAACAGCCCTCCCAGAAACCGGAGTCCCCAGGAGGGGCTCCCAACCACCCTTTTACCTTCTCCCACTCCTCTCAACCTTACCCCAGTCCCAAGGAAGAATGGAGGTTCGGCCAGGGGGTTAGGAAGCAAAGTGGATTAATCAGAGAGACAGCAGAGAGGCTAGAGAAAGAAATGCAGCTCAGATCTCCCAAGCAGAAGTGCCTTATCTGTTTGTATTCTTGTTCTCGTACATCTCAGCAAGCCTATGAGTGAAGTACACATCACCCTGTTTCCCTTTCACAGCCTGTAACCCAGTTCCTCTCACCAAAACATTCTAGCTAGTTCAAACTAGCACAATCTGCTGTACAACTAATACTGGATCAGCTCAGTACTTGGAAGAAAAAAAGCATCAGAAAGTGTCTATGGTTTGCAGGAAGTAGTATATAGGCCTTAGTACTGCTCCAGCAGAATATCAAAGAGCATGAGCTGAGAGAAGAAATACCTCACTGACAACCCACAGCCAGCTCCTTCTCTGTGATCTCTTTACTTTGACAGGGTTCATTTATAGCAAGCACTCCTTGCTTTTTGGGGGTTGAGGGGATGGAGGGAAGGAAGGCTCCTGCACTTGAGTCCCTCGATAGCAATTGTCACTGGAAAGACTTTCATTTCTCTGGGATCCTGTTGTTTGCCTGGAAGGCCCTGGGGTGAGTCACTGAGCAACCCACCACAAAACAACAGGAAGAGTCACAAAAAGCCTTCTGGAATAGCAATGACTGGGAGGTGTCTTCATCCAGACCAGGCTGCTGGTTGCTGACATTTGCAACTGCACTGAAAATATACTTCTTTCAGGCCATATTTTTATTTTATTCCCTCTTCTAAAATGGATTTTTTTTCCCCTCCCTCACAAAATCTTTCAAAGAGGAGAGCTGCTGGACACAACAACCCCATGCAGAGATACAGGCTGGGGTTGGAGTGGCTGGAGAGCAGCCAAACAGAAAGGGATCGGGGAGTGCTGATCGATACCCACCTGAACATGAGCCAGCACTGTGCCCAGGTGGCCAAGAGAGCCAGTGGCATCCTGGCCTGCATCAGGAATGGTGTGGCCAGCAGGAGCAGGGAGGTCATTCTGCCCCTGTACTCTGCACTGGTTAGACCACACCTTGAGTACTGTGTCCAGTTCTGGGCCCCCCAGTTTAAGAGGGACATTGAGATGCTTGAACGTGTCCAGAGAAGGGCAACGAGGCTGGTGAGAGGCCTCGAGCACAGCCCTACGAGGAGAGGCTGAGGGAGCTGGGATTGTTTAGCCTGGAGAAGAGGAGGCTCAGGGGAGACCTTATTGCTGTCTACAACTACCTGAGGGGTGGTTGTAGCCAGGAGGAGGTTGCTCTCTTCTCTCAGGCAGCCAGCACCAGAACAAGAGGACACAGCCTCAAGCTGCGCCAGGGGAAATTTAGGCTTGAGGTGAGGAGAAAGTTCTTCACTGAGAGAGTCATTGGACACTGGAATGGGCTGCCCAGGGAGGTGGTGGAGTCGCTGTCCCTGGAGCTGTTCAAGGCAGGATTGGATGTGGCACTTGGTGCCATGGTCTAGCCTTGAGCTCTGTGGTAACAGGTTGGACTTGATGATCTATGAGGTCTCTTCCAACCTTGGTAATTCTGTGAGACTGTGATACAATTTATCGAGCTGACTCTTTAGTGAGTTTTTGTACTTTTTGTTGAAAGATCTATTTGATGAAGATTTTTTGTTTTTAACAGTTGATGTTAGGGTTCTCTCTTCAGAGATGGTGATGTATATCCTATTGGAGAGTAAAGAGCAGGATTTTTGGTGATGAGTTTAAGTGAGAATGATGTTTGCCACTCTTCGGCCAGAGCTGATCTGCTCTCTAGTCAAAGTTACACGCTGGATTCTTCAAATCCTTCTGGAGCAGCCTGACTGTGCTTCCAGTAAAGTTAATTAAAAACCTCTCACCAATTTCATTGAGCAGCACTAGGGCTGATCTCTCTGAAAAATTCTGCTCACACCTATTCTGCTCTTACTTGAGACACAGGTTAACAAATACCTACTTTGAGTGCACAATGCTTATTCCAAATGAATTCAGCTGGACAACTTAACATACAAAGTTACATATATGCAAGTCTTCAAAGAATCAAGCCTTGTAGAAGGAACTCCTAAAGAGAACTCTCTTATTTCTATTTTCTGCAAATCTTCTGCATCCTGTTCCAGCCTCACATTGCATTCCCATATGTGTTAGTATGCTGGTCTTGTTCAGAGCAGGAATTACATAAAACAGGGATCATCATTTTTTCTACTGGGCATGAACCCAGTTCACGGCATAGAACAGAACCTGCAAGTTACAAACAATACCATCAAAATAAGAATGTCCCATTAGATCTGGGACTGAGTTAGTTGTGAACTTGCTGAACCACTGGCCTGTGACGTCCACTGTACATGAGAAGGAGTGGGTATAGGCAATACCAAGCAGTAAGGCGTGAAACAAGAAGCACACGTCACATAAAAGGTGAGACAGCTGTGATCTACATGCAACCGAAGGGACTGCTACTGCCCTTCTGCAACTCAGCTGCTCCTGATAGAGGAACCAGCTGTCACTTACAACCACACATAACCTTACTAATGCAGACACCCGAGTTAGAACTGTTAGAATAATAAAACAGCACTGTACTGCAGAAACACTTGCCATAGTAATTAACACAGTAATTTCACTGATGTGGCCAGGTCTCCCTGGTTTGTGCAGCTTACCAAGGAGCTAGAGACTGAGTGGAGTGCTTTTTGTTTTGCTTTAGGTAATGCAGACATTTAACGTTTTGTTTACCAGTTCTCAACAGTTTTGACATGCCTTCCATTTCCTTGAAATGAGCATCTGTTTGGTTTTCCTCTCTCTGCTGCACCTTCACACTCACAAATTTAATTTCTCCTCTTTGTACCTGCACTGATAACAAGTAAGATTTTTCCTCATTTATACAACAGGCAATGCAGTATATACTCAGCTGGAGTGGCTCCTGACCATATGACTACCTGGCAAACATACACAACTAAGGTCTCACTAGCCAAATTATTCTCCTGGAGATCATAAAAGCAAGAGAAATAATTTGCCAGGAGAGAAAAATGAAGATAGTGCTCACAGTTCTGTAGCTGGCTGATATTCTTTCTCAAGGCAGTATGGAAAATTATTTCAGATGTGGAAAAGCTGAGGCTGTTTTACTGCTCAAGTCCTCTATTTTATCAGCTATTGGCTTTTGCCAAATGCATTTTCTTGGTCAGTAAAAGTGGGGAGAACTGCTGCCAGCCTTCAGCCAATGGTTCTGAACTTCTGCAAGGTTTGACAATGATTTGCAGAATGGGTGAGGGCAAATGTTTTCCAAATACTGTCTATTAACACAAGACATCAAGAGGAGTATCAAGTTTGCATTGGGGGGGGGGAAATATATATATATATATAAAAATTCCAACACCTCCCCCCTCAAAAAAGAAATCTGTAATGGACTAAAGCTCAGTGTCAGTATTCTTCAAAATTGGGTGCCTAATGTCAGGCTCCTACATCCTTTTTAGCCACCAAGATTAGTAGTTTCATCTTTGCTACTAGTAATCACTCAACAGGTTCTGGGAAAGTAGCTTATTTTAGGCATTTAAATGTGGGGTTTAGTAGCCTAATTTCATCTCTCAAGTCTGAAGCCTTGACCAAGGATAAATAAATGCCCTGGAATTTTCAGTTGCCAGAGTTTGAGCTCTAGGTCAAACACTAAGTCAGAGGGGCTTTCATTTTCTAGTTCCATTTTAGATGCCATCCTAAATTTCACCCTTGCTGTAGCATTCCGTAGGTGGAAAAGAGGAGGGATGGCAGCGTCAGTGAGGGAGCCCAGAGCACCAGAACCACTCCAAGGCTGCAGCCTTGCTTTCTCCTCCTTCCAGCTTCTTGCGCAAGTGTTTCAGGTTTTGCTGCATCTCACCCAGTCGCTGCCTTCCTTCCCTGTTATCTATGCATGGGTGGCACATCTGCCTGCCTCTAGAAGGGCTCCGCAGCTTCCATCTAGCTTTCAGCCCATGCAGTTGCACCGTTCCTACCTCCTGCAAGACAAGGGACTCCCGAGGCCCCAGGGAGCTCACACATTCCAGCAGCTGAAGCTATCTGCCTTTTCCTGCTGCAGAAGTAAACTTGTCTCTGCTGTGTAACTGGTAACTCTGACGCCCTACAGAGAACTGGAAGACAAAAATAAAAATAGGCTATTTTAATTGGCTGCTTTTAAAGAGGCTCTGTTTTCCTCATCAAGACCCTCTAGAACACAGAAAGTATAACTCCAGGGGTATAGCTACACTTGAAACCAAAAATCTAGGCTACATCTTAAGCAGAAGCCAACCCCAAAGTCAAACCAGAAGTGCAAATGAAAACCAAATGTATAGCTCTATTCCTAGAAAGTCCTCTTCTCAAAGAAAAAAATGTAGTTGTGCTCTTGTTTTCTTCAGCCTTGCCTATACACAAAAGCTGTAACCAGTCTGCTAATCCCTTTTAGAAGCTGGGTTTTATTTTAATTGGGGCAGCTTTTTTTCACATCCTTTCTGGCTGTTCTCAGAACGCCCTGCATTGCTTTCTCTTAATTCATTCCTTACAGAGCAGGGCAGCTTTCGTCTCTGGAGTCCTGAGAGTGAGCATGCTACAGATACAGGCTGGGTGATGAATGGCTGAGAGCAGCCCTGAGGAAAAGGACCTGGGGGTCTGGGTCGACGAGAAGCTCAACATGAGCCTGCAGTGTGCACATGCAGCCCAGACAGCCAACCGAGTGCTGGGCTGCATCAAGAGAAGTGTGGCCAGCAGGGCAAGGGAGGGGATTCTCCCCCTTTACTCTGCTCTCCTCAGACCCCACCTGGAGTACTGTGTGCAGTTCTGGAGCCCCCAACACAGGAAGGACATGGAACTGCTGGAGCGGGTCCAGAGGAGAGCCACGAAGATGATCAGAGGGCTGGAGCACCTCTGCTATGAGGACAGGCTGAGAGAGTTGGGGCTCTTCAGCTTGGAGAAGAGAAGGCTTCCAGGAGACCTTATAGTGGCTTTCCAGTATCTGAAGGGAGCCTACAGGAAATCTGGGGAGGGACTCTTTACACGGTCTAGTAATGTCAGGACGAGGGGGAATGGCTTTAAGCTGGAAGAGGGGAGATTTAGACTGGATGTTAGGAGGAAGTTCTTTACAGTGAGAGTGGTAAGGCACTGGAACGGGTTGCCCAGGGAGGTTGTGGATGCTTCCCCCCTGGAGGTGTTTAAGGCCAGGCTGGATGAGGCCTTGAGCAGCCTGCTCTAGTGGGAGGTGTCCCTGCCTATGGCAGGGGGTTGGAGCTGGATGATCCTTGAGGTCCCTTCCAACCTAAACCATTCTATGATTCTATGATACATATTCTTTCCATCCAGACTTTTTTGGTTTTAGTGACTGTGTTTGAATAATTTTATCAAGACTTCCTCTGAATTCCTTAATTGAATTTGTAGATACTGAAATTGTAGATGGCCTATAATGTCCATCCACAGAAATTCATGGAAGTTACCATCGATAGGACTGCAACACAGACCGTGGAATAACAGCATGGACTGGTCATAGGAATTAGTCCAAAAGGGCATTAAAAATAGCATGAGGAAGAAGCTTTCTTGAGACTGTAGCCACCCTACTCAGAGAGTAAAGCAAGGTGGCAAATGTTTTTTTTTCTGAATGGGCTGCCCAGGGAGGTGGTGGAGCCACCATCCCTGGAGGTGCTCAAGAAAAGCCTGGATGAGGCACTTAGTGCCATGGTCTGGTTGACTGGCTAGGGCTGGGTGCTAGGTTGGACTGGATGAGCTTGGAGGTCTCTTCCAATCTGGTTGATTCTATTCTATTCTATTCTATTCCAAATCAAAGATTTAAAGCCAACTGATGCAAGTTTTAAACTTTTAAATATCCTTTACATAAAAGGAGACAATAATGGAGCTCCTGCTTTGTAGAATGGCTTGAATTTATATCCCAAAAGCAGCAGACATAGCAGGGTAATGAAGACAACAAAATGAGGACAACAGCGTGAGACAACGTAAATGAAGTGAACAGATGGAGCGTGCTATTGAAGCTGTATTTGCAAGAGCTCACTTCACAGATTTCAGTGCACACTTGTGCACAAATAGAAAGTTAAGACACTTTGCAGATCAGTTTTCAAGGGCTTCCCCTTGGAGCATTGCCATGCATGCAAGATTCGCATTGTGAATTCAGGGATGACCACATCCTGGCTTTAGTTTCACCATGCTTGTTGGTAAAATCAAGTTAGTAAAATGAAAAGAACTACTTAATGGAAGATAAGTGCAGTGGCTGCAATGCAAGACAAGCCTGTTCCTTGCTAACGTGGCAGATCTGGTGGAGACTAAAGAGTGGTTTAACACTGCAGCAAGGAAAGCCATAAGAGCAAACATTGTTACAATTGTGAAAACTTCCAGCCTATCAGTTGCTAAAGCAGAGCCTCAGTAATTACCAGGCCCCTTTGCGTGTTTTCAGTTGTTTTGTGAGTAAGAAGCTTAACAAAACATCTCGAAAGAAATCAGGAAGGGCTGAGGACTGATTCTTGGTGATTCATTTATTTCCTTCCTTCCATCACCAGATAGAGCTGTACGGGATGAGTCTGCACGGTTGTGTTTCAAGAGCTGCAGTCAAGTAACACCCAGCACAAGGTAGATCCACCAGGCTGTTAGCCCTGCTTATAGAATCATAGAATTATTTCTGTTGGCAACAACCTTTAAGAGCAAGTCCAGGCATCAATGTAACACCACAACAATCATTATTGATGATCTGGACGAGCAAATTGAGTCCAGCATCGGTAAGTCTGCAGATGACACCAAGCTAGGAGCAGGTGTGGATCTGTTGGAGGGTAGGAGAACCCTGCACAGGGACCTGGACAGGCTGGATGGGTGGGCAGAGGCCAACGGGATGAGAATGAACAAGGACAAGTGCAGAGTTCTGCACTTTGGCCACAACAACCCCAAGCAGCACTACAGGCTGGGGACAGAGTGGCTGGACAGAAGCCAGGCAGAGAGGGACCTGAGGGTACTGGTAGATAGTAGCTGAACATGAGCCAGCAGTGTGCCCAGGTGGCCAAGAGAGCCAATGGCATCCTGGCCTGGATCAGGAACAGTGTGGCCAGTAGGAGAAGGGAGGTTATTCTTCCCCTGTACTCAACACTGGTCAGGCAACACCTTGAGTCCTGTGTCCAGTTTTGGACTCCTCAGTTCAAGAGAGATGTTGAGATACTGGAATGTGTCAGGAGAAGGGTGACAAAGCTGGTGAGGGGCCTGGAACACAAACCCTATGAGGAGAGGCTGAGGGAGCTGGGGTTGTTTAGCCTGGAGAAGAGGAGGCTCAGGGGTGACCTCATTGCTGTCTACAACTACCTGAAGGGAAGCTGTAGCCAGGTGGGGTTGGTCTCTTCTGCCAGGCAACCAGCAACAGAAGAAGGGGACACAGTCTCAAGTTGTGCAGTGGGGAGGTCTAGGTTGGATGTTAGGAGGAAGTTCTTCACAGAGAGAGTGATTGGCATTGGAATGGGCTGCCCAGGGAGCACCATCCCTGGAGGTGTTAGAAAAACCCTGGATGAGAATAGAATAGAATCAATCAGGTTGGAAGAGACCTCCAAGATCATCCAGTCCAACCCATCACCCGCCCTATCCAATCAACCAGACTATGGCACTAAGTGCCTCATCCAGTCTCTTCCTGAACACCCCCAGGGACAGTGACTCCACCACCTCCCTGGGCAGCCCATTCAATGGCAAATCACCCTCTCTGTGAAGAACTTCCACAGTCTCACCCTGGCTACAGAGGCTGATTGGTGCAGACAAGCAGGGTCTGTTTCCTGGTAACTTGGCAGCACTGGTGCTCACCAGGCAATGATAAGGCAGCAGGCGTGCGATGGGGTGCACGGCTGCTACACAGGAGTCTGAGCTCCGTAGGTAAAGGCAGGCAATACAGGATCTGGTCCTGATAACTCACCGCAGTGGCGTGCAAGTGTGCGCAGCTGGCTGGGAGGCTATGGGGGATAGTGTCTCCGTAAGCAAATAGGCATAAGCAGTGCTGGTGAGTCTGAATCTAACAATGAGCGTGAGCCTGAACGTGAGCGACCCGGGGAGTCCCGAGCATGGGGCCTGAGCAAGAGCACGTTGTTTACCTGTGTGCCTCTATTTGTTAAACGTGGGCTGAGATTAATGGCCCTTTGGACACCACAGTGACCAATCAGGTCATGGCAGTCAGCCAAACAATACCATAATAGGCAAAATCACAAGCCTGGACTTTCCCAAATACGGTGAACACACAGGCTAGCACCCGCCAAGCGTGACCTGGGCGCGTGGGCTTACAACCAACTCATACAATCAGGGGTCCTGGGCAGGCCAGCCTTTAAGGCACCAGGCCTATTGTGCCTTTTTTATCCATTTAATATGTTTACCTCTGGTTTGGGCAGAAAAACACGTCCAGGCAAGGCAAGGCATAAATAAGCCTATTTTCAGGCCTATAGGCCCTACCCAACGGTTGTAAAATAAGAAAATATAAGTTTAAAATATATCTGAAGCTCTTCTTTTCTCTAAACTGTCATATAGGACTTCTCTGAGGCACCTTTTAGCTGCTCTAGTTCAGATAAACTCAGCAAAATCCTTCCACTGAGACCAGGATTTCAAGGAGGTTTCCCCTACTCCAGTTGGATTGGACATATATATTAGGGTGTTACTATCTACCAGTTCACATTCCAAGTAGCTCTTGAGTCCTGGTTTGTCCTGTTTAAAAAGAACAAAACAAAACCCAACCAAACAAAAAACTTCCCAAACAACAAATTAAAGTCAGTTCAGAACTCAAACGTGTGCATGGCTTAAATGAGCTTACGATGTCTGCAAAAGTACAAATGAAACAACAATCCAAACCATCCTGGAAAGCTCCTGCAATGAGCTGCCTTCCCTAACTGTACCCCAGTGCTTACTTAGATGGAGAATCAGCCATGGTTAGTTGTGTTCACACCAAGTTTCATGGCCACAAAGCATGTAAAAATCCTGAGGTCCCCACTGAAGGGTTGCTTGATAGTCCATCTGTGTGCCTGGAACTGAACTGTGCTTTGACCTGTGTCTCTGAAAGACTGATTATTTGTTGGATAAATTTAACCAGGAAGGTCAAGAGCAAGGTGTCAGGAATGATTTTTTTTCAAGCTTCTTGTGCACTAAGCTCTTAATATCAGTGTGTTTTTATTACTGGTCAGCATAATATCAGTAATTAGATGTATCACCATAGTCACACGATAGAAAAATTGCAGAAATGGTGACCTTGAAATGATTTGTCTGAAGCATTTTACACGGGGAAAGGACTCCCACTGGGCTAGGGGTCATAACTGGGCTTTAGTTTGGATTACACTCTCTCTGTAGCACTTCCCTGCCCTGCCAGCTGGAAATCCAATTGATTTGAGAAGAAACAGGGATTAATCTCTGCTGACAACGCCACCACTTGTCTTCTTTTTAATCTTCAAACAGCTCATGTATAGCTCAGTGGGACTATTTCAAAAGAAAGTTTTAACATATGAATACTAAAAGCAGCTCCACAGTTTGACTAAATTGTCTTCTCAGCTCACTGTTATATTTACACCTTGGCTCTTCTCTTGTAGCTGTTTTAACACAAACCAAGCAGGCTAACCACTATTGCTGTGTTACAAAATCAGATAGTGAGGAATTATGCCACTCAAGTCGATCTGAGTTTCCTCTGTAATGTGGAAATGAGCAAAGCCTGGCCTGTAATGGCTGTAACAGGCAACATGACAAAACAACTGCTGAGTTAAATGGAAGCTAGAACTGCCCTTAGGTTCTTACATTCCTTGTCTGCATTGCAAGAATGATTCAACTAACCTGTTACAATTTCTCTGTCTTGAAAAGGATCCCCTCACCTGTTCTTCTCTGTATTTTTCCCCTGTATCTGAAGGTCTGTATATTCAGTTTCAGTCTTACCACTCAGTTTGCAGTGGCATAATATCATCCTGGCTAGTGAACAAACATGGCTCAGCTCTCATCGAAATCAGTGACACCCTTTCCATCGAGATCCCAGCAATGTGATTCAGCCACAGATTAATAACTGCGAGCCTTCCTCCATGGTTCCTCTGCATTTTAGCCTTGAATTCCCACAAGAATCCTCTCTGTTTTTCCTTCCAAAGCTTTCAAAACATTACTGATTAAAATATTTTTGTCTCTGCTGCTCTTCAAGGTTCTGTAGACAGAGCAAGCAAAGGCAAAAAACCCACATGTATACGGTTAACACTCCAGGAAGAGTGTCTCTGAACTCGAAACCTGACCTCAGGTGGTTTTGACCCCTCTCCAGGGGTGGGTCTGGACACCCCCAGGTGATGGTTAGCCCACTCCCCCTTCCTGTCCCTTAAAAGCAGGGGGACTTCCTGTTCTCCCTCTCTTGGACCCTCTCTCGGACTCTCTCTCGACCGCTTCCTGGACCACCCTGCAGCTCTCCCTGCATCTCTCCACACACGTGGCCACCACCATCACAAACTCGGTTGTATTCATACCTTTTTGTATTTGTTATTCTTCCTTCCCTACACCTTTTGTAACCTCCCTGCCTCTGATACCCTTTTTAAGTTATTGTTAAACTTTTCCCTTTTCACTTCCAAATCGAGTGAGACTGATTTATTTGGGTGGGCTTACCTTTTCCTCTCACTTTCAATTCCTTTCTTTGGGGAAGGAGGGGAGAAGGAAGGGCAATTAATATAAATTGTTATCGGTTCTATCAAAATTATTAGAGTCCCTGGGACTTTAAATTAGAACCCCAGACACCACATTTGGCATAATGTTCTCTAAACAGGTCTCAGGAATCATGTTTTGAATAAGACAGGAACTGCTGAGACAGCACATGTGAGTGGTGTTTCTACTCCTCTGTATTTATGTGGATCACACCTAGAAATCACTGTCCGAGATACTGGAATTAGCTACACAGAAGGTGTTTGCTGTGCAGTTGTCAAAGTGAAGGGTAGCTATAGACCTGCCCTGAAGAAAAGGGAGGGACCCATGGAGCAATCCTATACCTATGGGTTTTACACAACTGTCACAGGACATTGAAGCCACTGCTGAGAGTCACAACTGACTTCCTAGGTCCAGCAGAGCAGCAGGAATTAAGACAATACTATCAGGGTTGTTGAACAGGCCTGACTGCACTATGTAACTGTGTCTCTTTGTATTTTCCAGCTTCTTACTCCTGGAAAGGAATCCCTTGCTCTAGTGTTATTTTGGGCTGACATAACCTCAAATTAAATGACTTAGTAAAATTTCTTCTCCTTCAATTCCATCACTCACGTATTTTGTTGAGAGGAGAATATTGGTTACTTGTTCTTTAAAACAGAGTGAGAAGCTCCTCTCCTATTTAAGTTGGCTGTTTGATATCCCCCTCCCAAAAACTTGTTCAAAGTACCAGCAGCAACACCATTTGTCCCTAAAGTCACACTGCAGTTCTTACTCATTTCTAAATCACTCCCTGCAAGTGGCTTGGGATACAACATCCTACCTATAGGGGTTGTGCACCATTATTTTGATGATATTTATGTTAGTATCTTTTAAACTAATCTTTCGGCACAAAGTACCACCAGTTTTCAGGTTTTCTAGTTAAAATAGTGGTCAAGCTTCATTCTTTCATTTTCCAGTTGCAACTCTTCTTTTCTGAAATCAGAGATGTCAAGCTTTGTCCTGAAGGAATTTCTCCAGCAGGATTGCATCCCAAATACTGTTAGTATCATCCAAGCTGGATAATTGGCAATTCCCAAAGAAGTGATAGAATCTGTTGCCTATATATTATTATCTCAAGACTATGTAATGGCCAGCACTAATTGATTTTCTTTCTCGCCAGTATAACTCATAGTTAAGAATACTTCCAGGCAATTTCAAGATTGTGTCTGTAGTAAGCATCCTGCCACCACAAGCAATACCTTTGATATGTCTCCTTCCTAGGATAGGCAGAAAACCATCATTCTTCATCCTGCCATTAATCAGAGATTGGAAATTTAAACATTTTAAGACAAAGCTCAAACTACAGTGGTCCATGATGTATAGCAGAAGGGACTACATGTACATGACTTCCATACAAAATAAAACAACAACTAACCCCCCCACACCCAGACACTATTAAAATGTGATGATCAAAATCACAGGCTCACAGGATGTCAGGGGTTGGAAGGGACCCAAAGAGATCATCAAGTCCACCCCCCCTGCCAGAGCAGGCCCATACAATCTAGCTCAGGTCACAGAGGAACACATCCAGATTGGCCTTGAAAATCTCCATAGAAGGAGAGTGGTAGCCTCCCTGGCTAGCACTGCACTTAACTATGTTTAGCAAGTCACACAACGCAATAAAGCTACCTTCACAAACTGTAATATAGAAATGGTGATAAAACTGAGTTTCAAAGTTCCAGGAGCTCTAAAGATGGTTCACTGAACTTTTAAAATGTATGAAATGTCCATTGAAATGCAGGTTGTGATAGCCCCTGAAGGAAAAAGGCTTTAACAGCACTATGTATTTAGGTGTGTAGCTGTATATAAGTATTAAATACATAACAGAAGTACTGCTATGTGAACAAGTTAAATAAGCATGGGATGAAACCCACTTTTTATCACAAATATAAATAGGTGAAAGCAAGGGCAACATGGGCGAGTGCAAGGTGTAAGTGGACAGCCGACTGTATTGCACAAAGACTCAAGAAATGAAAGGTCAAAGCTTTTTGCACAAGGAACGCCCTGCAACAACCCCAGATAGGATGTAAACAATGTGGCAGCCACAATGAAACCTTCTGTCTCCTCAGATAAACAAATTATGTTAGTTAACAACTGTAAGAGACCACTAGGAATTGAGATCAACAAATTATGCTAGTTAACAATTGTAAGAGACCACCAGGAATTCAGGTCAACAAACTATGTCAGTTAACAATCGTAAGAGACCACTAGGAATTGAGATCAACAAACTATGTTAGTTAACAATTGTAAGAGACCACTAGGAATTGAGATCAACAAACTATATTAGTTAACAATTGTAAGAGACCACTAGGAATTGAGGTCAACAAATTATGTTAGCTAACAATTGTAAGAGACCACTAAAAATTGAGATAAACTATGTTAGTTAACAATTGTAAGAGAGCACTAGAAATTGAGATAAACTATGTTAGTTAACAATTGTAAGAGATGACTAAAAATTGAGATAAACAAACTATGTTAGTTAACAATTGTAAGAGACCACTAGGAATTGAAATAATGTCCCAGAGCTTTTAGAGAGGTTGCAATGTGCTGGGTGCATATCACAGCAGGAAAAGCAAGCATATCTGGCACTAACCCATCTTCCTCTTCTCAGAGCTGGCTGGTGGTGGCTGGAGTGATTCTGATGGCATTCTGAATTGTGCTGGGTGCCTGCTGCCCTCCTGATCCAGAACAGCAGTGAAAAATAATTATCCTAAGAAAGCCTCTTTCTCTTCACCAGGTGCTAATATAGGAGTTCTTGGCTGTTGCAGCCAAGATCTGGTCCATTTAGACAAATGAACTGAATGCATCCCACAGCACCCACATAGGTATAATTCTCAGTCTACATATTATCAATGCACTAACACCCTTCTGCACTTAAAAAGAAGTGTTTACGGCAGTTGAGGCAGGTGAGCCAAGTGTTGATAGATCTAGAAGACGCAGTCTCAGGCTAGACATGTATCCAGCAAAGCCATTCTTTGCATAACTGCAGAGGTGTATTACCTGCCAGAACAGGCTTGGGGGGTTGGGTTTTGTTTTGTTTCCTGTTTTCTCTTCTTTCTCACTCTTTGCTTGGACAAAGCTACTGGGAGTTCCTTCCAGGGCAAGAGAGCTCGGCCCAGAGAGTGGTGGTAAATTGTGCCACATCCAGTTGGCAGCCTGTCACTAGTGGTGTGCCCCAAGGATCAGTACTGGGCCCAGCCTGTTCAATATCTTTATGGATGATCTGGACCAGGAGATTGAGTCCAGCATCAGTAAGTTTGCAGATGACAACAAGCTAGGAGCAGTTGTGGATCTGTTGGAGGGTAGGAGAGCCCTGCACAGGGACCCTGATGGGCTGGATGGGTGGGCAGAGGACAATGGGATGAACTCTAACAAGGCCAAGTGCAGGGTTCTGCACTTTGGCCACAACAACCATCAGCAGCACTACAGGCTGGCGACAGTGGCTGGAGAGCAGNACTACCCGAAGGGAAGTTGTAGCCAGGTGGGGTTGGTCTCTTCTGCCAAGCAACCAGCAACAGAACAAGGGGACACAGCCTCAAGTTGTGCAGTGGGGAGGTCTAGGCTGGATGTCAGGAGGAAGTTCTTCCCAGAGAGAGTGATTGGCGTTGGAATGGGCTGCCCAGGGAGGTGGTGGAGTTGCTATCCCTAGAAGTGTTCAGGAAAAGTCTGGATGAGGCACTTCGTGCCATGGTCTGGTTGATTGGACAGGGCTGGGTGCTAGGTTGGACTGGATGATCTTGGAGGTCTCTTAATCTGGTTGATTCTATGAGCTGAATGCTGAGCAAGTTAAACATTCTTTTGTTGCAGGTAGTGTTCATTTTAAGAGATATGTTGTATCAAATGTGTATTAATTTTGTATTAATAACACACTACACTGCATGCACATACATTTGTGTGTAAAAAATGTCGTGCCACTCTGTTACAGTTCATCAGGAGGGAAGCCAGGAGACAGGCTTTGCTCCTACGCAAAGCAATACATGGCCTGCAGTCTCAGTCACCGCTTCTACAGAATCAGCACCCTTCATAAAAGTTCAGGGGACCTATCTCCAAAGCACGTGGCAATGGGGATTTTCAGGTGGTCAGCTTTGGCCTGCCTCAAATTGGTGGAATCTGAGGTAGGATAATGATGAAAACTGCCTCTTATTCAGGCCAGTCCTCCCCCAGGATAGTTGCTAAATTCCATCACACTTCCAAATGAGCAGTGAAGTCTCTGGAAGGGGTTACTGATAGAGAGGGATAGAGTCCCATTTCCCAAACTCTAATAAGGAGAGAAGTGGTCTTGTGTAATCCCGAAACTTCCTTTGGCTTTTGGACATGAGGGTACAGAGGTTTGAATAGGTGAAGCATAAACAGCAATCTTTGCTTCCGTAAAGACTTAGGAATGCTATACTTGGCAGCACATCTCCAGGAGCAGAAATCTCACTTCCTGATGTCAGAAAAGTATTTGGCACTTGACACACACATTCTAAAGACAACCATGGCAGCCTGAATGCAGTGTGCAAGGACCTACAAGGTTCAGATGCACTAACCAACACTAAAACGTGCGATGCAAAAGAGAGAAGGCTTAGACACAAACCCCAAGCAGATTAAGCTATGGGGACAGGCTGAGAGAGTTGGGGCTCTGCAGCCTGGAGAAGAGAAGGCTTCGAGGAGACCTTAGAGTGGCTTTCCAGTATCTGAAGGGAGCCTACAGGAAGGCTGGGGAGGGACTATTTACACGGTCTAGTAATGTCAGGACGAGGGGGAATGGGTTTAAGCTGGAGGAGGGGAGATTTAGACTGGATGTTAGGAGGAAGTTCTTTACAGTGAGGGTGGTAAGACACTGGCACAGGTTGCCCAGGGAGGTTGTGGATGCTTCCTCCCTGGAGGCTGGATGAGGCCTTGAGCGAGCTGCTCTAGTGGGAGGTGTCCCTGCCTATGGCAGGGGGTTGGAGCTGGATGACCCTTGAGGTCCCTTCCAACCTAAACCATTCTATGATTTTATGATTATGGGCTGTTGCTCCAAAAACACTGACAGCAACTACTGGAATATTTACTCTGCATACAAACAAATTGCAGTAATCCCTGAATGAGGGCAGGCCTTTGGCTATTTTGTGAAATAGGTGTTTTCCTTGTATAATACTGCCCAGTGGATTAAAAAGCAAATGAAGCACAAGTCTGTGCGTACATTATCTAAAGCTCCAGCATCCCAAGAACCACTGTCTTGTACAGGACACATGTGCACAGCAGCAGTAAGAAATGTCAAGGACGTTATTTTATTCTACTTCCTTTGTCTGCATAAGAGAAGAAGGATTTTAGTCACAAAAAACCATCTCCCTATTATACTCAAAAAGCATGCAGTTTCCTTGGGAAAAAGAATGAATTCTAATTTGTTTTTGAAGGAAGTAATCTTTTTTCTTGGCAGATCTGATAAAACAACCACCCGTGATTAGGTAATCTGAAGGTCATGTTACACTCAGACAACCTATCTGCATCATGGATGGAAACTTTGCTGTCACCACCCATCATGGCAACTGTCGGCAGAAAAACGCAATGCTGCTGCCTGCTTTCCTGGTGCATCCTCAATTGTATGGATGGTAAAAATAATTCCTAAGAACAAAGAAAGACCTGCAATATGTGGATATGACAGTGAACTTTCAGGCAGGAGGTCAAGAGGAAAGGAAGCCTCAGTAATAACTCTATCTGTGCAACTGCAAGAATTCAGCTGTGCTCTGTTTAGGAAAGCCGAAAGGAAAGGTGGCGTAGGTTAAAGGCAAGTGTAAAGTCCTGCACCTGGGAAGCAAAGCCCCATGCACCAGTCTGGGCTAGGGCTTTACTTGCTGGAAGGCAGAACCTCAAAGAAGGACCCTAAAGTCTGGTGGACAAGTTAACAAAGAGGCAGCAGTAGGTTCTCATGGCCAAGAAGGGCAATGATATCTTGGGATTCATTAAGACTGCAACCAGTAGGTCCAAGGTACAGTGTCCCCTATCCTAGTGGGGCCATGTCTGGCATGTTGTGTCCAGTTCTGGGCTCCCTACCTCAAGAGACAGAGAACTACTGGAGAGAATTCAACAGAGGATTACAAAGACCATTAGAGGACTGAAGCATTTCTCTTACAAGGAGACACTGAGACACCTGTGGCTGTTTAGCCTGGAGAACAGTACCTACCAATATCTAAAGGGTGGGTGTCAAGAGGATAGGACTGGGCCCTTTTCAGTGATGCCCAGTGACAGGACAAAGGACAATGAGCACAAACCAGAACACAGGAAGTTCCACCAAAATGTAAGGAAAAACTTAGAGTGTGACAGAGCACTGGAACAGGCTGCCCAGAGAGACTGTGGAGTGTCCTTCTTTGCAGGCTTTCAAAACCTGCCTGGATGTATTTCTGGGCAACCTGATCAATCCAGGTAATCCTTCTCTAGCAATGAAGTTGGAACAGGTGATCCCAGATATTTGTTTTGATCCCCACCATTCTGTGATTCTGTATGTAGCTCTGAGGAGCCAACAGATAACTCTGTAAGCGGATACATCAGGGAAACCTGCTTTTCCATGGGTTTGAGTTGCTTCCCTCTCTCCCTTTTTATCTCTCATGCTCTTCCCCAGGCCTTGCAATGCTCTTATTTCCCATACACCGGTGGAAGGACCCTGCACACGTCCCCACTGTGCTTGACCTCTCTTACTGGTATTACCTTCCTGCCTGGACAACTGTCCTCAGCCCTGCTCCAAAATGCATGTGCTGGCCAGACAAAGAGAAGGCAAAATTCTGCTTCATAGTACCAATTCCTCTAATGAAGGACACTGCTTGGGCGGGTTCTCTCCAACCACCAGTTTTCATTTAGTCTCTCAGGGTTTTGTGTCTTTGAGGCCTTTGCTCTCACTCCTACCTATGGGTCAAGTTATTCAATGAGTATATTTCTTGTCAATACTTGAGAAAAACCCTCTGTTTTTATGCTACATGCTGCCTTCTCCCTTGCAATGTGCAGGCAGCCAAAATCAGCAGCTACCTGTAACTGCCAGACTGATTTTAGGCTTCATTTTCTCTAAATCTATTGCTTAGATTGATTAGGTCCTTCTTGCTTAAGAAGTGGTTGTTACGTTGCTAATTTGCTGCAGATCAAAGGGGAAGACTTGATTCACCCAAAGCTTTTCAGACCAAATCCAAGTAGTACAATCATTGATTAAGTAACTATTTCTAAAAATTAAAGAAATTAAAAGCAAGTTAGAAAGACAAAACTCCCTCTGTGTTGTTGCTCTGCTGAAGTGCTCACCTGAAATCACAGAAGTGTCTTCCTCCTCTGAGCTTTTGCCAGCTTAATCTCAACACTTCTTCAGATCTTTGCAAACCTGGCAAGGAAATGGCAAACAAGAAAGAAAATCTTCTCATCATTCATGTTAGTGTAAGCAGCAAGTGTTTGCCATAGAGCTGCAACAGAGTGGTGTTTGTGCAAAGGCTCAGTTAGTTCTGTGTCCAGCACTGCACCTGGAAGTGTGCTAGAAAGCAAATTTTCTTTGTATTACAGCAAAGATTTTGTGGGAAGTTAAGAGAGGCAATTAGGCAGAAAAAAATTACTTCAAAAAATTACTTTATCCTCCCTTAGGTTCTTCTGCCAGGTTGCGCTGGGAGTTGAGGAACCTGAACAGAAGCCCCTTACTGGGGAGATGGGTAGGAGCAGAGTGGTCTCAAGTGCCTTCCTTTTTGCTGAAAGCTAGTGATATTCCCCAGGCCACTTTATTGATCAAACCTTGTGTACTTGATATCAGAGCAGTGGTTTTCATTTAAGCAGTATCTTTAAACACAAAGGACTTCACATGTCTATAGAGTCTTTGTATCTAAATTACATCACCTCCTGCTGAAATTCAAACAGATCTATTTGATATGCAAAATAGCTGTAGTCTAATTAAAAGCACTGCAGTTAATTTGCCACACCTGTGTCCAAAGATGTTTTTATCTTGTCTATTTTTATGAGTTAAACAGCAGCTGTATGTGAGGAATCACAGAACTTTAGAGTTTGGAAGGGACTTCCAGAGATCACTGAGTCCAAAGCCCTGCCAAGGCAGCATCACCTAGGATAGTCTGCACAGGAACACATCCAGACAGGTTTTGAAAGTCTTCAGAGAAGGAGACTCCACAACCTCTCTGGGCAGCCTGTTCCAGTGCTCTGTCACCCTCACTGTAAAGAGGTTTCTCTTCATGTTGAGATGCAATCTTCTATGTTCTGGTTTGTAGCCCTTGCTACTTGTCTTATTGCTATGAACCATGAAAAAAGATATCAGCGCCCTCCACTTGACACCCACCCCTCAGGTGTTTGTACACACTGATCAGATCTCTTCTCAGTCTTCTCTTCTCCAGACTAAACCACCCCAGAGCTCTCAGTCTCTCTCCATAGGGGAGATGCTCAAGTCCCCCAGTCATCCTTGTGGCTCTCCACTGGACTCTTTCCAACAGGTTCCTGTCTCTCTTGAACTGGAGAGCCCAAAATAATGATAATGACATCCTAAGGACACAGATGTGAGGCAGAAAGAACGATCATGATCTCATCATCAGAATGAGAAATACAGTCTAGTAATAATAAGTATTACAGCCTTGTAAATTTGCAATTAATTGTCATGTCAGGTTTGGACTGAGGCCACAACAGTGCTATCACCACAATCGTATCCCATCAAGAACCCATGACACTCCAATAAGGAAGACCACATTTCATCTTTTCTGAAAGATGATTTTGCACAGAATCTGCTAGAACAGGAACAACTGCCAAAGGTTTACTCTGTAGTCACAGGGTGTTAGGGGCTGAAAGGGATCTCC
Organism: Tricholaema leucomelas; assembly: GCA_013400475.1. Taxonomy (NCBI): domain Eukaryota; kingdom Metazoa; phylum Chordata; class Aves; order Piciformes; family Lybiidae; genus Tricholaema lacrymosa; species Tricholaema leucomelas. The sequence goes on along the minus strand of WAAF01004783.1, from coordinate 218,435 downwards.
ATAGATCACAGAGTCCAACCCCCCTGCCAGAGCAGAACCATAGAATGTAGTTCAGGTTGCACAGAAACATGTCCAGATGGGGCTTGAAAGTCTCCAGAGAAGGAGACTCCACAACCTCTCTGGGGAACCTGTTCCAGTGCTCCATGACCCTTACAGTAAAGAAGTTCTTCACGTTGAGGTGGAGCTTCCTGTGCTGGTCATGTCACAGGGCACAACTGAGAAGAGTTTTTCCCCTTCCTCTTGACCCCCAGCCATCAGATATTTCTAAGCATCCATTAGATCCCCTCTAAGTCTTCTCTTGACCAGACCAAAAAGCCCCAGGTCTCTCAGCCTCTCCTCACAGGGCAGCACTCCAGTCCCTTAATCATCTTTGTAGCCCTTCATTGGACTCTTTCAAGTAGATTCCTGTCCCTTTTGAACTGAAGAGCCCCAAACTGAACACAGTAGTCACTGCAGAAATATCTCCATTGCTCCTGGTAACAGATTGTCAGGTATAAGACAAGATGCAAGTAGAGAGGACTGAGAAAGTGGTTTAAACATAGCACTTCAGAACAAAATACTGTTAGAAATATTTTTAGTTCTAGAAATAGTGGGGAAAAAAATCCCAGAAAACATAAGGTGACTGCTGCACAACTAATAAAGTGTTGCTTGTTGTACTCATGTGTAACTTACCTGTAACAAGTTAAATGGTACTTATCTACAGCTAAAAAGATACTCATAGCAGCAGAAGAAGAAAGGTGAACCTCAGTAGTATGGTTGATCGTTTGATCATTCTTAGAGATTTGCTTACAAACCCAAAGTAGGCATGAATGCCTGAAGTCATGGGAGTAGTTTTCTTTTTGTTAGCATATTACACATGTTTGGTTTGGTAGCATATAACTCAAAGGGAAAAAAATCCATTGGCAGCTTGAGTGCTTTGACAAAGAGCAAATTAAGTCACATAGAGAATACTGAAAGCATTTGAAAGGCAATGCAAGAGAAGTACAGTCATATGCAGCTGCTAATGCTAATGCAAACTTCATCAATCACCAATATCACAGAATCAGGGACTGTCAGGGGCTGGAAGGTACCTTGAAAGCTCATCCAGTCCAATCCCCCTGCCAGAGCAGGATCACCTATACCAGATCACATAGGAATGTATCCAGGTGGGTCATGACTATCTCCAGAGAGGGAGACTCCATAATGCCTTTGGGCAGCCTGTTCCAGTGTTCTGTCACCCTCACAAGGAAAAAAAAATACTCCTCATGTTTACATGAAACATCTTATGTCTCAGCTTCCACCTATTGCCTCTTGTCCTGTCATCAGGCATCACAGAGCCTGATGGCCTGCCTCCAAAATACAGCCTCCTGGCACTCACCCTTTACACATTTATAAACATTGATGATGTCACCACTCAGGCTCCTCTTCTCCGAGCAGCGGAGCCCCAGCTCCCTGAGCCTTTCCTCCTAGGAGAGATGTTCTGTTCCCTTAATCATCTTTGTAGCTCTGTGCTGGACTCTCTCAAGCAGTTCTAGGTCCCTCTTAAACTGCAGGGCCCAGAGCTGAACACAGTACTCCAGATGTGGTCTCACCAGGGCAGAGTAGAAGGGCAGGTGAACCTCTCTCAATCTACTAGCCACACCCCTTTAAAGCACCCCAGCATGGCATTAGCCCTCCTGGCAACAAGAGCATTGCTGTCTCCAAATGAATGATAAACAAGGGTGGACACTTGTCTCCAGCTAAATCTTAGTTCATGTTCATTAAACTGGCTAGCTATTCGCAGAAAAGTCATCTTTTGATCGTGGAAATGCGTAACAAAACCTTTTTTATCCTTTTATTATTTCTCAGAGAAACATTGGAGCTGCCTTTGACATCCTATTCTATTTAGTTAGAATCATAGAATCAGTCAGGGTTGGAAGGGACCACAAGGATCATCTAGTTCCAACCCCCCTGCCATGGGCAGGGACACCCTACCCTACATCAGGCTGCCCACAGCCTCATCCAGCCTGACCTTAAACACCTCCAGGCATGGGGCCGCAACCACCTCCCTGGGCAACCCATTCCAGGCTCTCACCACTCTCATGCTGAAGAACTTCCTCCTCACATCCAGGATGAACCCACTCATCTCCAGCTTTGCTCCACTCTGCCTACTCTTGTCACTCCCTGATATCCTGAAAAGTCCCTCCCCAGCTTTTTTGTAGGCCTCCTTCAGATACTGAAAGGCCACAAGAAGGTCACCTGGGAGCCTCCTCTTCTCCAGACTGAGCAGCCCCAACTCTTTTAGTCTGTCCTCATAGGAGAGCTGCTCCAGCCCTCTGATCATCCTCGTGGCCCTTCTCTGGAGATGCTCCAGCATGTCCAGACCCTTCTTGTAATGGGGGCTCCAGAACTGGATGCAGTACTCCAGGTGAGGTCTCACCAGAGTGGAGTAGAGGGGAAGAATCACCTCCCTCGACCTGCGGGCCACGCTTTTTCCTAATGCAGCCCAGGATCTGGTTGTCCCTCCAGGCTGCAAGTGCACACTGCTCCTTGGAATACATGTACCCACAACCTGGTCAACTTTGCAAACTTCTCTTGGCAGATCTTCGCTGTGGTCCTGCTGTTAGAAATCGCATTGACATTAAACAAAGATTGTGCGTTTACAGTCTCTAAGTAACTCAGAATGCAGAAGAGGGAAGAATAAAGAAACATTTTTTAGTGACTGAACACAAGTAGCATTTCTTTCAAAACATGTTTCAAGGATTTGGTAGCATGGCTTTGAAAAACAGAACACTGGTTTCATACATGCAGAAATTCATGCTAATAGACTGATGTTATTGCAACGTGGAATTAATGACTTATTACTTACTCATAAATAAACTCTTTCTTTGAAAAGCCCACATCATAGTGAAGCAGGAAAACCAGGAAGGTTTTTGTCTTTCACTGCAATTGACTCTTACTAATTGGGGAAAACAAAATTACCTCAATAGTGATAATTTATTTTTTTCTCCCAATGAAAAAATCCTTTTAGGAGACTGTAATGCTTCTAAGAGTTCAGTTGCATTTGTATGATGATTATCATAGTATCGTGGTATCATAGTATCATCAGGGTTGGAGGAGACCTCACAGATCATCAAGTCCAGCCCTTCACCACAGAGCTCAAGGCTAGACCATGGCACCAAGTGCCACGTCCAATCTTGCCTTGAACAGCTCCAGGGACGGCGACTCCACCACCTCCCTGGGCATCCATTCCATACAAATATATGATCATACTTGAATATGGAAATAATCTAATATATGTGTAAATGCTCATACTTGAATCAGGAAATAATCTGATATTCCATAGTTTACAGATAACTATAAACTGCAGTTTCTGGGTTTGGAGTTTTCCCACCTTAAACAATTTAAGATATATTTTACTAACAGCAACGTACATGAACAGATCACAGAAGATCTTCTAAATGCTAACTTCTTTTGACAGCAGAGTGGGAAATTGAGGTCAGCTCCATTTATTTCTGCGGAAGAGCAGTATAAACTGGTTTCAGTGAACATAGGTCTCTGAAACATATTTAAATTAATAACATTTATGGGTGAGAAAAGGAGGGAGGAAAACAGAAGACAGGGAGACAAGGCATACTCAGTAAAATAAGATGTCAGAGAAGGAGAAATTAAAGCAAATGGAAATCACTGCATAGCAAGCTCTGGGACAATCAGTAGAGCAGCCCACTGCTATTCTGAGCCATCATTACTTCATGAAGTCAGAAGCCACTCAAGGCAGATGAACCTATCCAATTTGGTATGGAAAGGAAAAGAATTGTGGTTAACCCTTGTAAGGGCAAGGTCACAGAAGAAATAGGATTTTGCATATGGATGAGATTTTCTTCTATTTGCAGCTTCTGTGGAAAGGCTTTTTCCACTTTTGACTTGCCAATGCACGTGCTAGATAAACGTGTGCAGTGGCAGTCCTTATCCTACAGGGAGCACACTGCAAAATATGTTTGTTCAAAAAACACACTCAGTGGAACAAAAAACACATTTAACGCACAGTTAAGGGGATACAGAGTTCAGCCACGGTTTACCAACTTACTGCACGCTGATTCAAGCCTGCCAAAGAAAACTGTTGAAGTTCAGAAAATACCTGACAAATGGAGTCACTGATACATGCAAGGATCTTACCAAAGTGTCTTAGCTTTTGGTAAGCAAGTATTTTCCATTGTGAACGCAGCCTAGCCACTGGCATTTCCACAATAGTTTGTAGCCATGGCACATGATGCTCTAAAATCTGTTTAAATTAATATAGACTTAAGTGTTGTGATGGTTTGGGTGTTACCCACCCCCTGTCGTCCCCCCCACTTGGGAAAAATCACCCAGACTAGATTCAGTGGCTCTGGAAATTGAATGAAGCTTTCTATTTACAGCTTAGCACAATATACAAGCAGAGATTTACAATATATACAGCTATATACCAGTTAAAAAGTAGTACAGAAACACAACAGCCCTCCCAGAAGCCTGAGTCCCCAGGAGGGGCTCTCAACCACCCTTCTACCTTCCTCCCAACCATCTACTTTACCCAAGACTTTGCCTTTACAGGGAAGGTAGTTTGGAGGGTCGGCCAGGGGGGTTAGGAATCAGATGGATTAGTCACAAAGACGGCAGGTTAGGTTAGAGAGAGAGGTTGAGCCCCAGAGAGACAGAGAGCAACTCTGTTATCTATGTGTTCTTATACATCTCAGCAAGCCTATAAGTGAAGTAGACATCACCATTGCTTCCTTTCCACAGCCTATATACTAGTTCCTCTCACCAAAATACTCTAGCTAGCTTCAAACTAGCACAAGTACTTGGAAAGTTCTTGTTTGGCTTTGGCTGACATTCAAAAGCTGTGGAGACCACAGAATTCTGAAGCTAGGCAGTGGAAAGTAGGAGCTTCATAGCCACCTCCTTATCAACATTTCTAAAAAGAAGTCTCCAATGCTGCAAAGATACTGGATGATCTTGGATGTCTCTTTCAACCTGGTTGATTCTATGAAAGATGGCAGTCCAACAAAGAGAGTTACTCTTGTGCTCAAAAAAGCTGAAGAAAACTTCACACTGAGCTTTGACTAACCTCTTGAATCACTCCTGGGTAGGAACCTCACCATGCAAGAAAAGGGAAATAAGCATTTGGCATAAAGGCAGAAGAAGGAGGAAAAAACTCTCCTCTGTTTTTGCTTTACTGTCCTAATCATTTCTTGATGCTGCTACTTCACTGTCTACTTGTTGTCACTGCTCCCGTGCCACAGTCCTGTTTTAGCATGCCACTTTCTACCCTTCCTCAGAGCAATTAGTTTTCACAATGTGACTTCAGAATTTAACCATGAATTTCCCTCTCCTCTCAAATTCTCCTTTGTCACTCTGATTAACTTCTTTTCCTTTCCCTTCTTGGTCTTTCTTTCTCCCATCAAACAGATTGCTTCTCAAACCTCCTGCTCCAGGTTGCCCAGTGTAACATGCTGGCTGTGTTGCTTTGTTTCCATTATGTCGTCCCATTGCAGACAGCCCCAGGCCCAGAGAAGTCATCACTGGTTAGCAGAGATGGGAGTTTTAGCTTTGGTGGAGCTTGCTGGGGCTCCCAGCCTCTGCTCCATTACCCACCCTTTAGCTATACCTCTGCTTGTAATTGAGAGGTGCCTCCTATAGTGCATTCAAGGCTCAGTGGACAGGTTCACGGGGAGGGGATCCACACCCTGCATAGTTGCAAGTCAGGGGAAAACGGAAGGGCACATCTGACAGGAGAAAAGAAATCCTTGAGCAGTAGAGTCATGAGAAAAAGTCTCTGCTGAATACATGCACGCTCCTCTTGTGCTTTAAGGGCTTATTGTTACTGTTTTTTATTTTGGCTAAATGTGTTTGGTTTGCCAGATGGTCAGCAAACAGCACTGTGACCTAACTGCTACCACCATGCCAAATCCCAAAGCAGAGATGGCAATGAACTTTTAATAGAGAATAAAATATCCTTCCCCTCAGCAGCTTGGCTTTGATCTGGGGAGAAAAAAAAAGTAGGTTTATTTTTATTTCTATTTCACACAGAGCAGTCTGTGTCATCCCAGCATGGTCAGCCTTATCCTAAATGGTTAATGTTTGGCTAAACTGTAAGCATCTAAAAACAGGATATTACAGCAGAAAACCGGATAAGTGCAGTAACAGTGGGAGTTGTGGGGCCCTTCCTAGTTGCCCCCTCTCCTTTGCTTGTCAAAACAAGGAGAGATAACATCTGAATGCTTTTGTGTCTAGTTAAAATGTTGTGCCATGCTAATAGACAAATCAACCACAGATTTCTGCCTTCTGCCAAGTTTATTTTCTGATTGCCAGTGCTGCAAAAGTTGACACAGACATCTAGAACTGTCATAGGAAAAGGTGCTTCTCAAAGGCATTCGCAGAAGCCATCAGGTTGGAAAAGACCTTTGAGATCATCGAGTCCAACCTATCACCTAATACCTTCTAATTAACTAAATCATGGCACTAAGTGCCTTGTCCAGGCTCCTTTTAAACATCTGCAGGGATGGTGATTCCACCACCTTCCCTGGGCAGCCCATTCCAGTGCCAATCACTCTCTGGCAACGACTTCCTCCTAACATCCAGCCTAGACCTCCCTCGGCACAACTTGAGACTGTGTCCCCTTGTTCTGGTGCTGGCTGTCTGGGAGAAGAGACCAACCCCCACTTGGCTACAACCTCCCTTCAGGTAGTTATAGACAGCAATGAGGTCCCCCCTGAGCCTCCTCTTCTGCATGCTAAACAACCCCAACTCCCTCAGCCTCTCCTCACAGGTTTGTGTTCCAGGCTTCTCGCCAGCTTCATCGCCCTTCTCTGGACATGTTCCAGCCCCTCAACATCTCTCTTGAATTGAGATGTCCTCATCCAGATGATTAGGCTCACACTGTGAATGAAACCAGCCCAGCATTTGCATAGGTGTGGAGAAAGGGACATGATACCTTCAACACAAAAAATTTCTGATTGTCTGTTACCTCTATGCAGTGATGTTTATAAGAAAACAAAGGGAGCTGTGTTTCTCCCTGACTGCTTTCCTCCTTTGCAAGGTGAGAGGCAATCTCATATTCAGCCTTCGTTCTGGATACAGAGCTGTTTACCTACATGACTTTGGGGCCAAACACCCTTACAGGGGTGTAGGAAACTGCTGGCACAGCAGTGGATGAGTAAATGTTATCACTAGACCAGAGCTGAACTTGCTCTCAAGGAAAGAGTTTTATGCGATTTAAACCACATTGCCATTTCCTGTTCAGATCTGTTTGTTGTGTGCCCATTACATCACCACAAGCAAGGCAGACAATCTGTCAATCTCCAGAAATATACTCTTTCCATGAGAATTTCTGAACTTCCTCTCTTTATTAGACTTCCATCCAACTTTGTGGCTTTGGTGTTGTTTTGGTGTTGTTTATTTTTTTTTGACCCCAAAGTGTAGATGTGCCTAAAGCTGCAAAACAAGAGGTTGATCTACCTTTGCACTGCATTTCACTGCTTCTGTGCCAAATCTCAACATGTCCAGAGTGACACATCTTTTTTCCCCCTTGCTTTAAAATAAGCAAAAGATCTCATAATTTCCAGAAGAATGATGAAAGGGACCTGGGGGTACTGGTAGATAGTAGGCTGAAGATGAGCCAGCAGTGTGCCCAGGTAGCCAGGAGAGCCAATGGCATCCTGGCCTGTATCAGGAACAGTGTGGCCGGTAGGATGAGGGAGGTCATTCTTCCCCTGTACTCAACACTGGTCAGGCCACACCTTGAGTCCTGTGTCCAGTTCTGGGCCCCTCAATTCAAGAGAGATGTTGAGGTGCTGCAACATGTCCAGAGAAGGGTGACAAAGCTGGAAAAAGGCCTGGAACACAAAACCTATGAGGAGAGGCTGAGGGAGCTGGGGATGTGCAGCCTGGAGAAGAGGAGGCTCAGGGCAGACCTCATTGCTGTCTACAACTACCTGAAGGAAGGTTGTAGCCAGGTGGGGGTTGGTCTCTTCTGCCAGGCAACCAGCAACACAACAAGGGGACACAGTCTCAAGTTGTGCCAGAGGAGGTCTAGGCTGGATGTTAGGAGGAAGTTGTTGCCAGAGAGAGTGATTTTCCATTGGAATGGACTGCCCAGGGAGGTGGTGGAGTCATCGTCCCTGGATATGTTAAAGAGAACACTGAATGAGGCACTTAGTGCCATGGTCTAGTTGACTGGACAGGGCTGGGTGCTAGGTTGGCCTGGATGATCTTGGAGGTCTTTTCCAACCCAGTTGATTCTATGATCCTAAGTTTACCCAACTCTTGCAATATAGAAGGCTGCAGTGGAGAAACTCCATTTCTACTCAGTTCAGCTCTGACCTTTGGGAAACCTAAGAATCATAGAACTGAGTCCACTCTAATAAAAAGACAAACAAACAAACAGACCCCAAACAACAAACCACAAAACAACAACAAAAAACCAAAAAACCCAAACAAAACAAAAGGGAAACTATTGTAATAAGGCACATTTTTTCCTGAAAGGGAGAAGTAGCAAAGAAGGAAAGAGGTAAGAATGCTAACGTGGGATGCGTTCATCCTATTAGCCTAGCAACAAAACACACGAGAAGGCAACAGTGCTTTCGGCACTGAACACAGCGAAAGTCCTTGTGTCAACAAAGCAGAACAAAAGATGCATTCTTGGTGGGGGAAATTTCACCTTCACTTGATGTGTGTAATTTTGTCAGTAGCACCACTAGGGAAATAAATCCTGCAATATCCATTTTGTGTGAGGCTCTGTTTACCATAACAAGATAGATTCGTTCTGGAAAACTTGTTTTGTCAATACATCCTTTGTTAGGCAGTACCTTCATCTCCTAGCAACAGTGTGGGGAAATCCATCAGACATGGAATTTAACTGCAAAAGAGGATGGGCTCACTATAGCTTGTATGCTTTTGGAAATCTTCACTGACATGCAAATACTTTCAATGCACTTAGGGTGCCTGTGTCCACTGACAGGCTGATAAATCAGGCTACAGAATGGAAGCCGGGGAAAAAAAAAACCCTAACAACCAAGCAGCACTCTCATTAAAAACAAACTGATGAAAGCACATGGAATGCTGAAATAACTGCTCTGTCTCTTGCTCTGGAGAAGGTGCTTTCACTCCCATAAGGGCTGCCTAATGGGAAATTGGATGCATCCATGGCACACTTAAAATGTGTAAGTGTCATTGCAGGCCAGTTTTTTAAGCCTCAGAGATCCACAGTGTCACATTTCACAAGCTACAACAGCCATAATAAACTTCTGGTAGGCAACACAGTCACAGAGCAGGAGAGGCTGCAGAAAACAGCAATGCTCCTCAGGTGCTCATCCTTTCCAAGGCATATCTCAAGCTCTATTTTTATTTTCTTTTACCCAGAGAGTACCTGTGCTGCATTTGAAGGAAGTCAAGGGTGATCTAAAAGGCTTCCAGAAGTCTCTAAGGGAGCGCTTTCAGCTGAACTCTACAATATTCCTCTGATCTGCATGCCATTCTTCTGGTTGTTTTTCAAGGTTGGATCTGTCCCTCAGGCTGGTCCCAGCTTCCCAGAAGGCTCATCTGACACAAAGCTACCATCACTGCACCTCAGCCTCTACAAGCACAGAAAAGGGAAGGGTGACCTCAGCCTCTACAAGCACAGAAAAGGGAAGGGTGACACTGCATCCCTGTGGCCTGTCTGTGGCACATGGAAATAGAAATTCTCTATCTATGTAGTCCTGGTCACATCTGGAGCCTTGCAGCAGCTAAAGCTCAGCTGTGTCTCAGATCACTCTATAAGGACACCCACCCCTGGGGGGGGGGTCCCTTGGGGGGATGCAAGCCCCATTGGTTGTGTGGGTTCAAAAACAGACAGACTGCAAGAAAAGGTCTAGGATGTGGAAGTAGCCTTACTAGAATGGACATTACCAGAGACATTGGGGGAATAAGTTTGATGCCTTTTGACTAAAGGTATCCTCCAGCTACACATACTTTGGCCCCAGCTCCTTCTGCACATTACAGAATCATAGAAAATATCCATTTGGAAGAGACCTCAAAGATCATCCTGTCTAACCTTCCACCCAGCACTGAAGGGTCAACACTAAACCACGTCCTTAAGTGCCAGCTCCACAGGCTGCTTGAACACCTCCAGGAACAGTAACTCCACCACTGCCCTGGGCAGACCATTCCAACATTTGAGAAACCTCTCTGAGAAGAAATATTTCCTAGCATCCAGCCTGAACCTCCTCTGGTGCAACTTGAAACAATTTCCTCCAGTCCTGTCACTTGCCACCAAGAAGAGGCTGCCCCCTCCTCGCTCACAATCTCCCTTCAGAGAGATGTAGAGAGCAACTCCTCAGCCTCCTGTTCTCCAGACTGAACATCCCCAGCTCCCTCAGACACTTCTCACAGGCCAGGTGCTCCCAGGCCCTTCAACAGCCTCACTGCCATTCTCAGAACACTCTCCAGAATCTCACTGTCCCTCTTGCATTGAGTGGCTCAGAACTGAACACAAACATTCCTATGCACAACAGCCTTTGTGCGAACAGTGGTGGGCGATTCATCCCAGTGCTCCTGTGGAACAGCACTGTCTGAAACTGTTCCTCATCGATCACAGGTTCTTATGGGCACAAGTGAAAGCCCAGTAAGACTCTCAAAGTCTTCATAAGCCCATGCCCACACCAACACAGGAAAGTTGATTGAAAAAGTATACTGAACAGTTTAATCTCCCACATTACTGTAGAAACAATTTCTTACTTTTCAGTCAGATAAGAGGAATATTTCTGTATTCTTTGACCACATGTTCACACAAGAGGCAGAAGAGTAGCTGAAATCACCTTCATATGTTCAGTAAAACATCCCTCAGGATTGGAAATCTTCCAACATACGTTGTGAAAAGTTTTCTTAATGAAAGAAGTGGCCCAGAGGTGCAGTCAAGCTTTCCTGAGGGACTGAGGTAGTGTCATGTTGTTCTGACAGATCCTAATTATTTCAGCTGGGGAGAGAGGACCCAGCTGAAATGGGGCGGAGGAGGTACATCCTCATCACTGAGCCAGCCTGAGACTGGGGCTGCTCCTAGGAGGATGTCGACAGCATCAACAAATCAAAAAGAGTTTGTTTTTATTTATGCTTTATAGACACGCAAGGACTGTAGGGGAGGGCTAATTGGCAACAAAGCAAATAAATAGCTCCCAATAAAAAAACAGCTATTCAGATCTCTGCTGAGCTCTGAAAAGGCAGCTAGAGAGACAGGCTGGGGACAAAGCCAGCGTTTGTTGAAAGTCTGTGCTTAGGAGAAAAATAATACCTAATAATTGGGTATTACTGGTGTATGAAGATCTGAGCAGGGACTCATCTCATGCCCATCCCTGCAATGAAATAGCTTTTCTTGTAAGGAAATAAGAAGACCCTCTGTTTGCACTGACCCTCAAGCATTTGCAGAGGATATGGGAACCATCCCAAGTAAACCTACTGCTTGAAAAAAGGCTTTTAAATGGACGTTTCAGTTGTCATCTACCCTCGATTAAATTCGCTTTCTGACTTGGGCATAACGATTTCAATCACTGTGTATTTATTTCCATCTAAGCTGTGTTTGCTCTTGAACTTTCTGCTACTGACTCGCACACATGTTCGGTATATAGAGCAAACACTTCGGCGTGAAACAACATCATACACAATGAGTCATCCGTGCTCTGGTCCACAGCCATCCCACAGAGAGCTTGTGCTGTCACTCACTCTGTCATTTGCAAACATAGCTACAAACACTCAAAAGCAGACAGTTATCTTGTATAACACCTTATGGAAAATCTGCCTTAAGCAAACAGGAGCCGTGTCAATGTATTTTTGGAAGAGCTAGAAGAGAATGATAGATCTTTCGGTATGGAATCAGGTTTTGGACAAGTTGTGTCTAAATTGATACATCTGAGTGAAGTGTTTGTGAAAGTAATTATAAATTAACCTTTGGCTTACATCAGAACCTGTCCTGGTTTCTATGGCAATATGCACCTATCATCAAGTATTATTAGCTTCTAGTGCACAGGAAAAAAATTGCATTTATTCATCCTGGGGAATTAATAGCACTAACTCCAGACTTCACAGAATCAGTCAGGGTTGGAAGGGACTACAAGGATCAGCCAGTTCCAACCCCCCTAACATGCCCAGGGACACCCTACCCTAGAGCAACCTGGCCGCAACCTGGCCGCAGCCTCATCCACCCTGGCCTTAAACACCTCCACAGATGGGGCCTCAACAACCTCCCTGGGCAACCCATGCCAGACTTTCACCACTCTCATGCTCAAAAACTTCCTCCTCACGTTCAGGCTCAATCTCCCCACCTCCAGCTTTGCTCCATTCCCCCTAGTCCTGTCACTACCTGATAGCCTAAAAAGTCCCTCCCCAGCCTTTTTGTAGGACCCCTTCAGATCCTGGAAGGCCACAAGAAAGTCATCTGGGAGCCTCCTCTTCTCCAGACTGAACGGCCCCAACTCTTTCAGTCTGTCCTCATAGCAGAGGTGCTGCAGCCCTCTGAGCATCCTCACGGCCCTGGCTCTACATGGCTCACACCTAGAAATGCAGAGGTGTCACACAGTGCTCCATTCCAACACATTAAAACCTCCCAAAATTTGGCTGCCACCTTTTCTTCTACGAGAGCAGCATGGGGTCTGTAATGCACAAGCACCCAGCACTCCTCCCAGAGAAGGGCCACAAAGATGATCAGAAGGCTGGAGCGCTTCTGTGAAGACAGCCTGAGGGAGCTGAGGCTGTTCAGCCTCAACAGAAGGCTCCAGGGAAATCTTATGGTGGCCTTCCAGTACCTGAATGGGGCCCACGGTAAAGCTGGAGGAGTAATGACTTGTTGTGAAAGGACAAGGGATGAAGGTTTTAGACTAAAGCAGGGTAGATTGACATTAGACATTAGGAACACACTCCAGCATCTCCACATCCCTTTTGTAATAGGGGCTCCAGAACCAGATGCTGATCCTGATACCACTGTGTAAACCCTGCCCCAGTTTAGAGCCAAGAGCTACCCAAGACTGTTGGACAGAAACCAGTAAGAATGAAGACACTGCACACTGACTGGAAGGTGTATATAGGCAGGAGGTAATCAGGCAGAATGAATACATACACAAGCTAGGCCATACATAAGTCTATTGGACTAAAACCTTCTAGAATCCTCCACCGCTTCCACCCTCAGCAGGCCTGAGAGCGGGACAGAACTGCCCTCCCCACCTTAGGCCTACAAGGCCTCAGCAGGCCGCATGATGCAGCCCACAGTTCCCTGCCGGCCAGGAGACATCTCACACACACACACACACACACCGTGAGATAAGGAGGAACAAGCTCCACCTGGAGAGAAGTGAAGGGAGGAAAGGCAAGGAGGAGAAGAGGAGACAGCAATATCAGTCAGGCGCTGCCTTATAAAGTATGATACCAGAAAGCAGAATGGAATAACGGCATTACAATTTCTTAGGACGACCAGGTCTGTCCCCTGGGATGGGACTTTTGTCTCTGTAGTTGTTCTAAGGGAACCTAGGTCCCCCTCAAACTACCACAAACCTTAAATCCCTTCATCATGTACATACATTCATGTCAGAGTCAAAAATGCAACCCAGTATTGGAGAGTGAAAGCATTTGTGGAATCTGAGTGTGACTACTTTGTCAATTACTTCATAAGTAACAGCCAGAGATTAGCTGGGGAAAAAAAAATTAAAATTCAGGCAAGAAGAACAAGCCTTTAGAGAGGAAAAAAAACCCCAAAACATAAGGCCTATATTCACCATTGAAGTATTTGGAACGTATTTGAGGAACAACTCGAGGTGAGAGGCCTCGAGCACAGCCCTATGAGGAGAGGCTGAGGGAGCTGGGGTTGTTTAGCCTGGAGAAGAGGAGGCTCAGGGGAGACCTTATTGCTGTCTACAACTACCTGAGGGGTGGTTGTGGCCAGGGGGAGGTTGCTCTCTTCTCTCAGGCAGCCAGCACCAGAACAAGAGGACACAGCCTCAAGCTACACCAGGGGAAGTTTAGGCTCGAGGTGAGGAGAAAGTTCTTCACTGAGAGAGTCATTGGACACTGGAATGGGCTGCCCAGGGAGGTGGTGGAGTCGCCGTCCCTGGAGCTGTTCAAGGCAGGATTGGACGTGGCACTTGGTGCCATGGTCTAGCCTTGAGCTCTGTGGTAACGGCTTGGACTTGGTGATCTAGGAGGTCTCTTCCAATCTTGGTAATACTGTGAGACTGTGGTATTGTTTGCGTGCTCTCAGCACAGGGGCAGGCATCAGTGTCAGCAAATACTTGGCTTGGCACATGGCTGCAAAATTTGGCATGTCCTCTATTCCCTGAATAAGCAGCTTGCCACCGGCATAATTCTGCATGAAGAATAAGCACAAGAGTTATCACTACCAATTATATTAATGATATATGTTATTTTCTGCTAAAATGCTTGCTACTGTATTGCTGCAGAGTGAAGATGATACAGTAGAAAGCTCATCTCCACAAAATCCAATCCAAACATCTTTCCCTCAGTGAAGAAGGAATCCAGAATGCGCAAACACAGACGTATATCCTCATAGCTAGATGCCTCCTTCTCCTGGAGGATGCACCCCACAAAAAGCAGCTGAGATTTGATGGTGGAGATGCAGTTTGAAAAGATGACACAAAACCTGATGAGTTTTGCCTACCTGAGCCAGGTTTCATCTCTGAGAGTTCCTTGACTTCTTGCAGTTAAATTTCAGCAGATGCTACAATTAATCAAAGTTAGAAATAGCCATAGCAGTGCATAATCCTCTTTAAAAATGCAATTGCCCACACAGATACAAATACAAGCTGGTGTGCAATTACTCCATCCCTCAAGAAAAAGGGATTCACATTCCAAGCTGCTCTTTCTCCCCTTTCTCTAGGTGGCAAGCTGTGCTAGTTTGAAACTAGCTAGAATGTTTTGGGGAGAAGAACTAGACTACAAGCTGTGAAGGGGAAACAATAGTGATGTTTACTGCGCTCATAGGTTTGCTGAGATGTATAAGAGCAAGAATCCGAACACAGATAAGGGAGTCACTCTCTGTCTGGGCTGTGGGCTGCATTTCTCTCTAACCTAACCTGCTGTCCCTCTAATTAATCCACCTGCTTCCTAAGCCCCCTGGCCGACCCTCCAATATTCCTTGGGCACAAGGCAACATCTGGGGCAAGGTAGAGAGAGGTGGGAGAAGGTGGAAAGGTGGTTGGGAGCCCCTCCTGAGGACTCAGGTTTCTGGGAGGGGAGTTGTGTTTCTGTATTACCTTTTAACTTATATATTTCTGTATATAACTGTATATATTGGAAATATCTGATTGTATATTGTGCTAAGCTGTAAATAGAAAGCTTCATTCAATTTCCAGAGTCAGCTGAGTCTAGTCCGGGTGATTTCCAAAGTGTGGGGGGCCAGATAACACCCAAATCATGGCACAAGCAAAATGGTATGAAGGATTTCCTACCCCAAGCCCTGTAGAGTGAGGCTGTGAGTTCTGCTGGCTGCCCTAAAGTAAGACACTCAGCCCCCACCCCTTGACTTCCTGCTTCTAAAACTGCTAATTGTCTCCACAGGTGCACTATTGGAGGACTTAGGAAGTACTATACCGCCTTGAATCATAAGCTCAAAATGCAGTTGCAGAATACTCCAGTTACACCAACTGAGCCTACAGGCTGTCAATTTTAACCTGTAGTTGATATATTTTTTTTCCTATTAGCACATACTCCAGCTCCAGGGATAAAATCTGAAATATTGCAAAGCACAGATGGCCCAGCTTCTGCGGGGAAACATGGCTTCTTGTTCCTGCACAGCTAGAAATGAAAGCTTTGCTTCTCTTCACAGAGCAGCCATTGCTTCACAACATTTACAGTTTTTCGACTCAGTAACCAGTTCCTACCTTGAGGACCTTTATGTCAGGAAAGAGAGAAGGGAAACGGTTTAAAACTTCACACTTCAGTCTGTATTGACATACAAAGCCCATCTGCTGCATCTTGTGCTGTCTCTAAGGGGAGAGAACTGCTGCCTCCCCTGCAAATGAATTCATTTGAGTGTGTGAAGACTGGCCTAGAACAAAAGTGAAATCCAAAATCATTGCTGGCAAGACTTTGTTCTCAGATCTCCCTGCAAAGGAGACAGCCTCAAATGCTGCCCACACAGGTCTGAATAAAACAGAGTAGATACAATCATCTGGTATCAGAATCTTAATCAATGCAGTTCTCTTGGTCTTGCTGTTACTCATTCATATCACTCAAAACCACAACAATTAAACACTTGAAGTTTGTATCTAAGACGCCCTGGTTTTGGCACTAAGGGTGTACTAAGGAAATTCATCCTGCCGTTGATCGGAGTTGCTTAAGGTTCTGTGATTAGCAGAGTAATGCTCATTTCCCTCAATTATGTATATATAGGCATACACACACACACACACATATATATGCATCTTTCAATCTGAACGGGAAATGTGGGAGTTTTGTTTTCCTCTTTCCCTACTCCACCCCTTTTCCACTCAGGAGCAGAGAATTCAAATTCCATTTAGCCCTGTCACAGCAAACAATTTCCAAACCATCTGCTATCTAATAAAAAAACCTTGTCTAGATGAACCCCAAGCCAGGCAGCAAATCTGATATTGTACTTAAGGCCATCATATTAACAACCTGCCATTGCTAACCTGTCAAGCTTCTTCAGTGGGGAAAGGATTTGGTCACAGCAACTAGAAATGGGTAAGATCTTTTTTATGCTGTCAGATATAGAAAAGCTGCTTAGAAGATGGGACAGGATCTGGTCAGCCCATCTTGGGCACCACTTACTCCCACAGAGTAAGAAAGCAGTGAGCAGCAAAGAGAGGTGGGTGTCCTTTGAAGGAACCCATCTGCTCTCATCAGCAGTCCCAAAGCAGGTCCAGCATTAAAGTCAAGCAGCTCTAATCCCATCAGCCTTGCTTACTCCAGTATGATGGACAGCCCTGTATGCTCAGGATTTGTTGTCAACCTGCTTTTGATTCACTACCTCTGAGACAGTGGAAAAGGATTCCAGGTTTGACTCAAAGTTGCCTGTGAGAAATGGATTAAAAATATTTTCTCGACAGCAGAATCAAAAATGAGCTTTGTGTTACATGAGCTGAGAGCCTGTCTTTCCTCTTCCTCTTGGTCTTTTGTTTGTTTGGGTTTTTTTTCCTAAGTGAGCTGATTTGAAAAGAAAGCTGTCATGTCTCCTTGATGAAAGAGCTCTTTAAACACCCAGAAGCACCAACAAAACAAATCTCCAGTTTCTGGGCGTTTCACTGTGCAATTCAGACACAAAGTCAGAGGGCAGCAGTCTTTCCAGGGAAGGAAGGGTCGCAAGGCCAAGAAATCATTTTAGTTCCAGCTGTAGCAGGGAGGAGATTTTGAAGATCCCTTTTTGTTCAGAAATCTCTAAAACCATGTTATGAAAGACTGTTAAAAACTTTCCTGATCCCAATTTTATTCTGTTCCTAAAGAGTCAGCTATGGGATAAAAAGGGAAGCAAATAGCAAGCACAGTGCTGTAACACTTAGATGTGTTTTACCTATGTGTAAGCTCTTTTACTTCCATCTGATCCATTTGAGGTACATCAAGAAACTAGCTCTGGTGGGGTCTGACCCAGCACCTCACCAAAGCTTCCATCACTACAGATCCAAGCAGCCACATAAATGAAGTCAGTGGGAATTAGGCACCTCTTTTCAGTGAGAGCTTTTACATAGCCTGCAAAGTGCCAGTCCACATCAGGATGCCATATTACATCCAATTAGTGGGTCAGTGTTTGTCTGTCCAAAGTTTTGCTCAAACATGCAGGACCAAATCCCCTCTCACAAGATGGTCGTGAAATCAGCAGGGAGCATTAGTGAGAGGGAAAGAAGTTGAGCAACTCTTTTTTGGCACATTTACTCTGAGCACTGTCCAAGCCTCAAAATATACCCAGTAAATGACTGATTGCTGAAATAAGTGACCTGTCAAAAAATTTGTCCCCTACTGCTGGATTTTATTCCAACAAGAGAGAAAGAGGGAGAGGTTGGGTAGGGACTGGTACCCTCTGATATGGGAGTACCTCAGGTACCCTTAGAGACACATCAGTCCTTGGCTGCAACAGCCAAAACACTGACCAAAATAGTTATTCAAGGTGCAGACCAAAACACTGCAATGTTCCTAATTGTGTCACTGTATCCTGCAGCAGCTGGAAATGGAAAACGAATTCCTGAGCCACGAAGTTTGATCACAAGTGCTGCCTAAGGCTTCTTGCATGTAACTGCTGAGGTCAGAGCATCAGCATTGCCACTTTGAGAAAACTGTGATCTTCAGTTTCAGTGTTGAGCTGAGTTTGAGCTGCAGCTGTTCCCAGTGAAATTGGGCTTAATTTTGAGAAAAAGATATCATGAACTGGTAGAGGCAAATTTGTAACAGAGAATGGTATTCAGACAGTGGATTGGAGTGAGTAGTTGTACTCATTCAAATGGGATGATAAAATGGGATAAGTTAATGACCCTCAGAAATTAAAGGAGCAGTCAGGCAGCTGTATCCTGTAGCATCATCTCCTCTATAGTAGGCACAGACATATGATGATGGATTCAATCATTAGATAGTTCAAGACTGGTTTTCATGATATGTCACTGCTCATTAAACCAAGTCCAGGCAGTGGGAAGGGGAAAAAAAATAACCTGCAAATAAACCTTGCTGATTTTGGTAAGTTGAAGTAGAATGAAACGAGTGACTGCTTGGAAATGGATCTGAATCCCGATCCCACAGTAGCTGGATGACAAACCACAGGACAGTCATGTCACCTTTATCAGCTCAGGAAGAACCACTTAAAAACCGATTTAGATTCCAAGAATCATAGTTGTATTGATTAGGAATTACAGTCAATTTAGTGCTTTACATGTAGTAAAGTAAAAGTAAGCTGTTAATCTAAACTGCAGTAAATGTTATAAACACATCCAATTTTGATTGAACTGTTACCAATGTAAACATGTCATTACGATGAAATTAAAGTAGCAACAAGAATTATGGTATGAAGTTCTAGCCAGATCTCAGTGACATTAAGATAATAGGTAGAAGTGCAGAAAGTATTGATCTTACATGACTAATAGTCTGCTTAATAATGGGAGAAAGACTTAACAGAAGATTGAAGAACTGAAGATGAAAAACATTAATACCAGACCCAAAGTGCTGCTTCAGAGCGTGCATGAAATATCACAAGACGCTAGAAAAGCTCAGTTACAAAATAAAACTCCTTTTATGTTCATGAAGTAGTATAACTGTTATTGCCACATGGAACACTGAAGAAGTGCAAATAGGACATAACTATATCTGGGGGTTATACACTTACATCTGACCATGAAGGAAGAATGTAGGTCTGCTTAGAGAGAGAGTAAAACACATGTTTTCTTTCCCTCTCACTAACCATCATAAGCTATGTGTTTATTTCCTTCCATTTTTTCATTTGTAAGTTGGAGCTTATGTTGCTGTGACATTTGAAAGGACTATTCTGAGAAGAGAGTCGTAAAGTAAGGGGCAATTCAGCTACTGGAGCACCGACTGCCATCTTAATTATGTATTTCTTCTGGTTACATCTGATAGGATGCAAGCACTCACTAGCTATTTTCCATTTAAGAAAGCAATGCCCAGTTCAAATGCAGATCTCTGCTGTGAGGATAACTCTGGAAGAAACGCTTCCAGCCTCCACATCCAGCATGGGAGAATTGAGAGGACCCTTACCCACTGGCAAATACCAGCAAGTGCTGCTCCAGGTTTCGTGATGCTGAGTGTGGCCCAGCTGCAAGTCACTCAGTCCCAGCAAGACAATAACTGTTCTCAGAGGAAGCCATCAAAGACTTCCAAAAGAAGCCTGCTCTGAGATGAAAGAGAAAATTATTATGGTAATCAACTTTGCTAAGAGAAAAGGAAAGCTATTTCTCTTTGGGAAAATTTCCAGTGTCGAAGAAAGGGGGAGAAGACGGGGAGGGAACATGATAAGGTCTCACACGTTCAACTGATTGTTCACATCTAACAAAAATAGCCCTAGCCTGATCCCATTGTCCTGCAGCTGCTGGCTTCATCACACTCATTGTGCGTTTCCTCATGGCTGAGCAGCACAGTTACCCAGTTTCCTCTCCTTCATTTCCTAACAAGATCTGCAAGGAGCCATAGGAAAAGCCAGCAACACTTCAAAACAACACCTTTCAAGTTTCACTGGGACTGTCTGAAAACCCAGGCTAGCATCTCACAGCAGAGCAAAGGAATTCCAGGCAAACACCAGTGCAGGTAGCCAGATCCTGTCCTGAGTCAGGATCCCACCGCTTGCATGTTGGTTGTTTGGGTTTTTTGCAGTTCCTGGAGCACACTCATGTGTGCTTCAGCCTTGCTCATTAAGTGACAGGAGAAGCTTCCTGCACTCAAGGCCAAAAGATCTTAATCTTGGGAAAAGAATGTGCACAAAGATGTGAACAATGCATTTAAAAGGTCCTCCTCATCTCTATGTATCCAACGGCAACTGTTAATCCTCTATGGAATCGTTCCTCTGTATGCAAGCAGGTTTGGGATAAAAAGCAAAGATGTGGGGAGGTGCTCTTCCTAGTTCCTTCACTGGTCCTGAAGATGAAACATCAAATTGACTTGGTGTGGTATGACTGCTTGAATGATGGACCTGGCCAGCCCTCAGGGAAGTAAGCCACAGAAATTAAATTATTATCACAGTCTCACAGTATCACCAAGGTTGGAAGGGACCTCATAGATCATCAAGTC
Source organism: Tricholaema leucomelas (assembly GCA_013400475.1). Classification (NCBI taxonomy): domain Eukaryota; kingdom Metazoa; phylum Chordata; class Aves; order Piciformes; family Lybiidae; genus Tricholaema lacrymosa; species Tricholaema leucomelas. Next base: position 197,726 of record WAAF01004783.1, on the reverse strand, counting down.
CAAGCCGTTACCTCAGAGCTCAAGGCTAGACCATGGCACCAAGTGCCACGTCCAGTCCTGCCTTGAACAGCTCCAGGGACGGTGACTCCACCACCTCCCTGGGCAGCCCATTCCAGTAGCCAATGATGCTCTCAGTGAAGAACTTTCTCCTCACCTTGAGCCTAAATTTCCCCTGGTGCAGCTTGAGGCTGTGTCCTCTTGTTCTGGTGCTGGCCACCTGAGAGAAGAGAGCAACCTCCTCCTGGCTACAACCACCCCTCAGGTAGTTGTAGACAGCAATAAGGTCTGCCCTGAGCCTCCTCTTCTCCAGGCTAAACAATCCCAGCTCCCTCAGCCTCTCCTCGTAGGGCTTGTGCTTGAGGCCTCTCACCAGCGTTGTCGCCCTTCTCTGGACACGTTCAAGCATCTCAATGTCCCTCTTAAACTGGGGGGCCCAGAACTGGACACAATTATTATTATTGTTCCTAAGAATGATATTTTTTTCTGCATAGAGAAACTAAACATCATAGCATCAAAGCGGAACAACGTAAGATGATCCAAAGAAGTGCCCATGAATATTTTGAAGTCTATTAAACTCCCTTTAGCTGAATTTCCCTATCTATAGGAAACTACAGAGCACTTTTCTACAGGGAACTGACAGAGTCCATCATTTTACATCTATGTCCTTCTTCCAGCAAGGATTTGAGATGCAGGCTCCTTTTCACACCCCTTGACGCTTTTTTCTTTAAGAAACGTTTTCTTCACTGAGGAGTTCCACTTAAGCAGAAATAATTTCAGATGTGTCAGATAAAACCAACTGAGAGAAAGATTTGCTCTATCAGTTGGTGTTTTGCTGTTATTTTTTAGTATTTGCCAACACCTTAACTGTTCCACTGGATAAAATCAGTTTAAACAAAATTCTGTAAGTGAAACAGAATTAACTTCTAGGGAAAAGTGCTGGATAATAAGTCCGGAAAGCTACGGAGTAATCTCCAGGTTGTTGTGAGGCTCCATGCCCTGATATTTCATCTTGAAGTGGCTCTTCAAGAGCAAATTGCTGGCACCCAGACATAGGTGAGCTTTGCACAGGGGAAAAGCTGTTTGAGAACAACCAAAATGGATGAGCATCTGTGAAAGCATCCTTAGTAAATATTTTCCCAGACTGACTCCTACCTCAGCAATCAGTCTGCTTCCTGGACAAGAGATTTGTTAGCCCTAGAAATCCAGCCAACTTGATAAGCTACACTTCAGTTCACCTTATTTGCTGCCAGATATTCAGTCTCAAAAACACTTAGTGTTCAAAAACTTATAATTCCAATACCAGCCTTTTCCTCTCTCCTCCTAGTAGAGTGAGAAAATTCTTTGCAAGTCATTTCAGAGATGCCCACAGACCTTACCAGAGACCTTTCCTGTTCCTGCTTTTTTTACTGATGCACTCAACACCTGAAACATTTATTTAGACTTTCAAATAGTGATTTAATGGCACTTCAAGCCTTCTAAGAAATAAAATTGAGAGGGTGAATAATTTTTTTTGTTAAAATAAAAGGAGAGAGGATAATATAAATTAATAAACAGTCCATGAATTATCCATCAATTCTGGCAACACCTCACACAAAGCTCATGTGAGTACCTGGAACTCACAAAATAATCAGGCTCTTAAAATTGCAGGTGGGTTCTATTCAGAGGCTCTTTTTACTGTAGCTTGACCAAATTCTCCAATAGTCCATGTGTCCCCCCCCCACACACACAAAAAAGGCAAACAAAAAACAACCAAAAGCACATTTAGAAGAGAATCAACTAGGTTGGAAAAGACCGCTAAGATCATCCAGTCCAACCTAGCACCCAGCCCTATCCAGTCAACCAGACCATGGCACTAAGTGCCTCATCCAGGCTTTTCCTGAACACCCCCAGGGATGGTGACTCCACCACCTCCCTGGGCAGCCCATTCCAATGCCAATCACTCTCTCTGTGAAGAACTTCCTCCTAACATCCAGCCTATACTTCCCCCAGCACAACTTGAGGCTGTGTCCTCTTGTTCTGTTGCCGGTTGCCTGGGAGAAGAGACCAACCTCCACCTGGCTAGAGCCTCAGGTAGTTGTAGACAGCAATGAGGTCCCCCCTGAGCCTCTTCTTCTCCAGGCTAAACAACCCCAGCTCCCTCAGCCTCTCCTCATAGGGCTGTGCTCAGGCCTCTCACCAGCTTTTGACCAGAGAGAACATGAAATAATCTTACTTCAAATGCTGCTACTAGTGCTCTGGGGTGGATTTCAGAAGCTTTTGTTCAACATCACAGCCATGTAATCATCCTCCCTGTACCGAGACCCTTGATTTTGTAATTCCAAAGTAAAGCTGGAATCAGGAAAAGATGTATTAATTAGACAAGAAATAAAAAAAACAACCACCTAATTGTGGTCTCCACCCCATCAACTGCATAATGGTTTTGAACATGCAACACTTCATTAAGTCGAATTAAGAACAATACAGATCAATTCGTATTGACCAAATGTGAGGAATAAAGAGGCCATTAAATAAACGGCAGGTCAGTTCCTACTGCATAAGAAGTGGGACTGTGGTGAGTGTTTAGACAAAGCATTTTCTTTCCTGTTTGTCGAAGCCTAGGTAAAGAAGCAAGCAAATTTGTTCAATAAGCAATCCTTGTTGATTTTTGGAGATGTGGATAAGAGCAAATATCAGATGTATAAATGAACGGGGCCTGTGCTTAGGTCCTGATGTGCACGGAGAGATTCCAAGCAAAGAAGTAATCCAAGACAATCTTCTCCTAATCACTTCTTTCTGGGATACTGCTTGAGCAAAATTGTGCACTTGTTTTTCTTTTAAAATCCTTAAATCCTTAGAGATAGCTTTCATTACTATGGAAACTCTTTTGAGAAAAGCTGGTGTTGCAATCACAGACCACCACCACTAGACAAAGTAAATCAATCATTCTAGTATTAGAATCATAGAATGGTTTAGGTTGGAAGGGACCTCAAGGATCATCCAGCTGCAACCCCCTGCCATAGACAGGGATACCTCCCACTAGAGCAGGTTGCTCAAGGCCTCATCCAGCCTGGCTTTAAACGCCTCCAGGGAGGAAGCATCCACAACCTCCCTGGGCAACCCGTTCCAGCGTCTCACCACCCTCACTGTAAAGAACTTCCTCCTAACATCCAGTCTGAATCTCCCCTCTTCCAGCTTAAACCCATTCCCCCTCGTCCTGACATTACCAGACCTTGTCAATAGTCCCTCCCCAGCCTTCCTGTAGGCTCCCTTCAGATACTGGAAAGCCACTCTAAGATCTCCTCCAAGCCTTCTCTTCTCCAGGCTGCAGAGCCCCAACTCTCTCAGCCTGTCCTCACAGCAGAGCTGCTGCAGCCCTCTGATCATCTTCGAGGCTCTCCTCTGGACCCGCTCCAGCAGTTCCATGTCCTATTAGTTTTATTAGCTCCTTCATACTGATACAGAAGTAAAAGAGGAAAACCTTGCTCACACGGCTGTAGCTTGCCCACACAGCTGTAGCTTGCCCACACAGCTGTAGTCATACTTACATCAAAAAAAAAAAAAAAAAAAAAAAGAGGTTTTACCAGCCAGGTTTCTGTTTAGGTCTGCTGCAGATCGCTGTAATTATCAGTGCCACCTCCTGGTACAGAAACATACTGAGATCCAACCACGTTACAATGGAAGGATGAAGAAAGGCGAAAGATCCGTGCTTCCTGCTCAGTTTTTGTTGTTCTTTTATAACTAGCTGTTTATTTTACAGAGCCTCAAAAAGTGAAGTGTTCTTGTAGCTGTAACTGAAGGCAAGGGCAGGGTTTGTCGCCAAAGGCAAGAGGTTGCTATGGGTTTTCCTTTCCAGGGCATACAGAACAAAGCTAAACCCCACACGGATACAAGCTCACGAAACCCAGCTGAAGCTGAACAAGAGAAAGTTTGGGAGTTTGAAGTTTCATCCAGAAATGTCTGCATTCAGAGTGAGGAAATTGTTCTTGCTGCATTTATGAGCCTTGGATACAAACTCTGAGATTTTGATTGAAGATTTGAAACTCGGGGTGGGGGGGTTCTGTATCTCCATGGCTCAGATATACGGTTCGCACTCGTTTATCCAGATCAATGACACCAAGCTGTGTGGCACAGTCGACTTGCTAGAGGGCAGGGATGCCATCCAGAGGGACCTGGACAGGCTGCAGGAGTGTGCCCAGGCAAACTTCAAGACATTCAATCAGGCCAAGTGTAAGGCTCTGCACCTGGGTCAGCACAATCCCAAGCACAAATCCAGGCTGTGAGGCGAATGGCTGAGGGCAGCCCTGAGGAAAAGGACCCAGGGGTCTGCGTTGATGAAAAGCTCAACATGAGCTGGCAGTGCGAGTGCAGCCTAGACAGCCAACTATGTCCTGGGCTGCATCAAAAGCAGCATTGCTAGCAGAGCAAGGGAGGGGATTCTGCCCCTTTGCTCTGCTCTTCTGAGACCCCACCTGGAGTACTGTATGCAGTTCTGGAGCCCCCAGCACAAGGACAGCAAAATCTTGGAGCAAGTTCAGGAGACCATGAAGATGCCATAGGGCTGGAGCACATCTGGTATGAGGACAGGCTACAAGAGTTTGGGCTCTTCAGCCTGGAGAAGAGAAGGTTTCCAGAAGACCTTTTAGTAGCCTTCTAGTAGCTGAAGAGGGCCTACAGGAAGGCTGGGGATGACAGGATGTGGGCTTTAAACTGACAGAGAGGGGGTTTAAACTAGGTGTTAGGAAGAAGTTCTTTACAGTGAAGATGGTGAGATACTGGAACAGGTTGCCCAAGGAGGTTGTGGATGCTCCCTCCCTGGAGCTGTTCAAGGTGTTCCCTCCCTTGAGCAATCTGTTCTAGTGGGAGGTATTCCTGCCTGGTGGAGGGTTGGAACTAGATCATCTTTGAGGTCTCTTCCAGCCTCAGGTGTTCTATGATTCTATGATCAATGAAAGGGAGAGAGGCAAATCTACAGGTTAGAACATAGCTGCTAATGAGATGCTAAAAAAACAGGACTCTGCTCAGGTTCTGATGATTTTCTTTCTCAAAGCTGCCAAACACATTTCATTTCAGCAAGTCAGATGTTGTCCTGAGCTACCATTTTCTTCAGTATCCTTGTCCATCTCAAGCAAACCCCCTCTGTCAGCTATTCCTGAGCAACCCCCACGGGTGCTGCTCCACACCTGGGCTGGGTTACTTTGATTAAGTAACTTTGATTAACCAATCAATTTACAAATCAACAACTTAAGTTACTTTGATTAACCAATCAATTTACAAATCAACCCCCAAAATGCAGCTAAGGGCATAAGCTGACATGCATCCAATGAAAGCAAACAACCTCAAAAGATGAAGCACAGGATCTGTTTTTCCTGTGATACTTCCCCATCTCTTCTTCATCCATCTCATGTAGAGTCTCACAGTAAGAGAAATCACAATCTCACATCTAAAAAAGTAGCCATCTTCTGCTTGTGGCCCCGTATTAAATACATTCTCGCTAGCACTAGGGTACCAAAAGGACCTAAAAGACAACAGAGCAGGCAGCCTCTTACTCCAGGAGGGGGCAGTGAAACACGGCTGAACTTGGCCAGGAAAGAGCAGATGCACCTTGACCCGCTCAGTAACACCTGCTCAGTCAACCCAAACGTCGACCTCGGTGGCACAGATGTGGACAGATTCAGCAGGAGGAATTGAGAGTAGGATTTCTCGTGTCTTAAGCCTCGTAAACTGCTTTGGGTCACTATTTCCTAGGAAAGATAATTATGCAACCATTTGTTTGCATTCAGTCCTAGGAGAGGAAAAAATGTCATTAGGAGGCGGTGTTCACTTGCACTTAAGTTAATAGGCCTCATTTGTTCTACCAGTGTGGAGGGAGGCAGAACCAATGGCAGAACTTGCAATTCTCCTTTATAATTAAGCTAATGTGCCACCCCAGCCCTCAATCATACTTTGGGATGCTGCAGTGTCCATGACACGTCTTGGAGAGACCGCAGATGTGATTAAACGGTTTTGATAACCCATAAATATAACATTAGTTGCTTCAGTTAGGCTTCTGATAACATCATTCATTTCAGATCATTCAATTAGTGCAGACAAAGGGGCTCTTTCCAGGAGACATAATGTCATTGTCTCTGGAAAGGAACATACTTCCCAATGACTGTTTATCACTCTGTAATTACAGGGCAGTAGCAGCCATGCTCTATATTACAAGGAGTCCTTTTTTTGTGCCCAAGGATCCAGCAGTTCTTTGTTTTAATTTATTTTCCTCTTAAATACCTCCTACTATTTAAGCAATAATTCCCTGTAAATCAATTGTTAGCAGCAGTTAATGACTGGTTGGTTAACTAATAGCCAAAAGCAAATCTAAGGGTGCTTGCCGCTCTAACAAACCAGCAGATGTGAACTGTGGGATCACTGCTAACATACCCTATAATCAATGACTTCTCACTGCCATGGGGGAGACTATTTATCATCTAAAAAAGGGACCCTCTGAGGTTGTAATAGGTGGGGGCAGCAGAAAATAAGTCACTGACCTGGGGGTTGAGCCCATGCAGGCAGTGGGTAACAGTATAGGAGCCTAGAACTGAGCTGTATTGGCACCAGGCCCAAAGTACCCACTGGTTTGGGGGAAATGCTTGCTTGTGCAAACTTCTCTTACAGTGATGTGGGTTTGGCCACAGTCTGGCATGAGCTGGGGGGGACAGTGTGTGGGAGCACGAGCCAGGGGCCACGGGTGAAACATTGCATGGGATGAGGCAAAGACAAGGCTGGCCCTGTGCTCCTCTGGCTGTCTCTGCTGGAGTGGTTTTGGCTCAAAGTCCTGCAGACTCACACACAGATCAGCAGAACCCCAAATACTCAAGTCAGGAGCTGCACCCTTGCCTGCATCACAACAAAAAAGCTGCAAGTTTTTTGCCTGTGCCCAGATCTGATTATTCGGAGTATTTCAGGACATCTGTGTTCTGTTGGAGAGCTGCATTAAGATGTTTTTAATGCAAAGGTCTGCTCTACTGCTCTATCCCAGGGACAGATTCTTAGATAATCTCTTTTCACAACATTCTCAATTAAAATTTATGTAAGCCTGTTTTGTCTCTTATCTTTCATAAAATAAGGTTTGGAGTGATGCTGCCATGGAGAAAGAAGAGTCTAAAGCAGGCAGTAATTGATGTTCACAAAGAGAGTATGTGTAATGGACCAGCTGGCTTATTATGAGCTACAATACTGCGGTGTCTTCAATACAGAGGATGGTGACGGAGAATAAATGTTGACATTTTCATGATGAGCAATGCAACATCATCAAATCAATTTCTGGCATACAGTCAAAGCAACATTTAAATGGAAACTCAAGCAATAAGAACATTTTCACTTCCACCCCCCCCGAGTACAAGTGTGTGGCTGCAGGGAAACTCATGGCATGAGTTCCCCATGCTGACAGAGAGCCAGGGCTTCCCAACAGGCACTGTTCGACTTCTCTTATGGAAATAAACCCAACAACACCAACAGCAAGAAGCATCCTTGCATGACTGCACCAGCTCTTCTCACCCTGACATTAAGTAGTAAATCAAGAAAATTTCTGCTTGTTATCCTTTCCATGACCAAAGCAAACAATTAGTCACAGCCATCTTCACAGCACCTACGCTATCTCTACACTAGATACCTTCTGCCATGTTACTTTCACAGCCTTTGCTTTTCTGAAGTGAACAAACCCAGTTCCCTCAGCAGCTCCTCAGACTTTGTGCTTCATGACACCCTACATCCTGATTGCTTTCCCTGGATTTTCTCTGCTTTGTTTTCCTCTGCAGGAAAAGGTAGCTTCTGCAACTGGATGGAGTAATACAGGTAAAACTAAGAAAGTAAAGCCATTGTGGGCTGTGTCTCAAGGACAATGCTCCTGTTATTGTAACTCAGGACATTTAACTTGTGATTCACTGTAATCCTCAAGCCTTTATAAGCATGCTGCTGCCTGATTAATTCTCTCCTCCACCACAGAAAATCTTTGCATCTCTCACAGGGATAGACACTTTGAACTGCTCCTGATGGAATTTCATTTAAATATTTTGGATTTCTCAGCGCCATGAAGGTAATTTCAAATTCAGATCCTGCCCTCCCAGGGCTCGCAACATCTCCTAATTGTGTCATGCACAGGTTAGGTTTGTTTGCTTGTTGTTCAGTTGTCATTAGAAACTACTAAATGGGGCCAAATACGAGACAAACTGCTGAATGACCTAGTTGAAATATCATCCCTGACAGTGATCCAATGCTAGCTGTTGCTGTGGAGCTATTTTTCAACAAGCCATGCATCTACCCCATTGTAATTACAGATGTACCATGCTCTTCAGCCTGCCATATACATCAGAAAGCAAGCACTGTTGCATTTGCTGCTGCTCTTTATTCACTAGACATGCAACTGTGACAAAGAAGGAAATTAAAATGATTTGACACAAATTGTTCTTGACAAGCCTACGTTTTTCTTTCTTTCCCCTCCCCATCATCATATCAGCTGGCTACTTGCAAATTGATTGTTTAATGATTTGTTCCTGAATCTTTTAAGGACCTAAGTTAGACTGACAAGTCTGTAATTTCCTGGGCCCTCCTTTTCTCCTCTTTGATACACTGTGTTTGCCCTTGTCTTGTCTTCAGGGACCTCCTCTCTCCTCTGCGAGTTCTTAAAGATAATCGCTAATGGCTCAGTGATCGCTTCAAACAGCGCCTGAAGTACTCTGGAGTGAATTCCATCAGGCCCTGCTGACTAGAGTACATCCATCTTACCTAAATATTCTTTAATCCATTCCTCTCCCCTTCCAGTTTCTACTTCTGCCTCCTTGTAAAAATTCAGTTTAAGCAACCAGTTGTGTCCCCTGGTGACTGATATGCTTCATAATGCAAAGCAATTAAACCTTCTTCAACGTATCATTTAATACATACCAAGGTTTGTTGTTCTCCATGTTACAATTCTATAATGCCAAAGCTCACCAACTGCTGTTCACTGTCTGCTAAACTGAGATAACACTCTTAAGGACACTTCCATAGAATTGTAGAATTGTTTAGGTTGCAAAAGACCTTTAAAGGTTATTGATTTGAACCACTAACCCAACAGTACCAAGTGCACTGCTGAGCTGTGTCCCTAAGCACCATGTTTACAGGTCCCTTAATAACCTGCAGATTCAACCACTTCCCTTGCAAGTCTGTTTTGGTACTTGATCTGTTCCTACCTGTCCATTCTCAGATGCTTCCATGGTGTCTAACATTGATAACCCTTGTGTCTTGGCTGCCATGTGGCTCTCCATGACTAACTTCCGCTAAGATGGCAGACTCATGTCATTCTCCCCTACACCTGAAGTCACCATGTTTGGCCAGGGAGTCCTCCATATAGTGTGCCTTGTTGGCCTGTTGAGCCCTAGGAAAAGTAGGGCGTGGGTCACAAGATCACAGGATGTTAGGGGCTGGAAGGGACTCAAGGAGATCGAGTCCAACCCCCCTGCCAGAGTAGGCCCACACCATCTAGCACAGATCACAAAGGAACGCATCTAAACAGGCCTTGAAGGGCTCCAAAGAAGGAGACTCTCTGGGGAGCCAGTTCCAGTGCCCTGGGACCCTTACAGTAAAGAAGTTCCCCCTTGTGTTGAGGCAGAACCTCTTTTGCTGCAATTTACACCCATTGCTCCTTGTCCTATCCCAGGGAGCAAGTGAGCAGAGCCTGTCCCCTCACTCCTGGCCAGCCCTTAGACATTTATAAACATGTATTAAATCCCCTCTAAGTCTTCTCTTCTCCAGACTAAACAGCCCCAGGTCCCTCAGCCTCTCCTCATAAGCCATGCCCTCCAGTCCCCTAATCATCCTCCTAGCCAGCTGCTGGACTCTCTCCAGCAGATCCCTGTCCCTCTTAAACTGGGAAGCCCAAAACTGAATGCAGTATTCAAGATGAGGTCCCACCTGGGCAGAATAGAGGGGAATGAGAGCCTCCCTTAATCTGCTGGACACACTCCTAATACACCCCAGGATCCCATTGGCCTTCTTGGCCACAAGGGCACATTGCTGTGCCATGGTTAACTTGTTATCCACCAGGGCGCCCAGGTCCCTCTCCACAGGGCTGCTCTCCAGCAGATCACCTCCCAGCCTGTACTGGTGCAGTTTATTATTCCTTCCCAGGTGCAGGACTCTGCATTTGCCCTTGTTGAACCTCATTTGGTTCCTCTGTGCCCAGCTCTCCAGCCTGTCCAGGTCTCTCTGGATGGCTGCACAGCCTTCAGCTGTATCAGTCAAGCCTCCCAGTTGTCCAATGGTACATTTCTTTTTTACAATCCCTGATAGTGCTCAACCTACTCACCTCCTCCCAGAACTACATCATGAAGCAGAAGAGTTCCTCTACTGCGGCACACCTACCACAGGTGTGCTCACTGGTGCCTTCCAACAGTGGCATAAAAGCAGGGCACACCCTGCAGCCTTACACCTGGGTACAGCAGCACATTCCCATGAGAGCTCCACCTGGGAAGCTGCATCAGCCCATGGCTTTCTGCTGGGTGAATACCATAGCTGAGGCTAAAGTAGAAAGCAGAAAGGTAACTATGACATTGTGTTTTTCACTCAGAACTTCAACATCCACTGACATGCCTGTGCTGGTCACAACATTGAGAATCACAGAATCCTCCAGGTTGGAAAAGACCTTGGAGATCATTGAGCACAACCTATCAACCCATTTGTGATGGTTTGGGTGTTCCCTGCCCCCCAACACTTTAGAAATCACCCAGACTAGACTCAGCTGGCTCTGGAAATTTGAATGAAGCTTATATTTACAGCTGGCACAATTTACAAGCAGATATTTACAGTATAGACAGTTATATACAAGGTAAAAGTAATACAGAAACACAACTCCCCTCCCAGAAACCTGAGTCCCCAGGAGGGGCTCTCAACCACCCTCTCACCTTGCCCCTACCCCTCTCAACCTTACCCCAGTCCCAAGGAAGAATGGAGGTTCGGCCAAGAGGATTAAGAAGCAAAGGTGAATCAGCAAAGCAAATGGAGGGTGAGGTTAGAAAGCAAGATGGAGTTCAGCCAGCAGCCTCAGCTCTCCCCAGCAGGCAAAGCAGGATAGGACAGCCCAGCATGAAGTGCAGAGCAAAGTGACTTTATCTATTGTTTTGCCTTTCTTCTTTACACATCTCAGCAAGACTGTGAGCAAAGTAGACAACACCATTGTTTTCATTTCCCAGCCTATGATCTAGTTCTCACCAAAACATCCCAGCTAGGCTCAAACTAGCACACCATTTCTCCCTAAGCTTCTCTGAAAGTACAACTGTACCTTCCTATCTGAGCCTACACCTGCAGTAGTGTCTGGAAGCCAAGCACTTCATGCAATGAGCAGCTACAGTATTCCCAATTTGGGAAACTGCTAGTGCTGTTGTCCAGATGTGTTCTAAACTACAACATGCTAAATCAATGTATCTTTTGTTTGTGTGTTTGCTTTTAAATAGAACTCAAGGTGGGTTTTCCATGTAAGTACTAAGAGGAGATATGTAAATACTAAGAGGAGTTGTTTAGTCTGGAGAAAAGGAGGCTCAGAGGGGACCTCATTGCTGTCTACAGCTACCTGAAGGAAGGCTGTAGCCAGGTGGGAGTTGGTCTCTTCTGCCAGGCAACCAGCAACAGAACAAGGGGACACAGTCCCAACTTGTGCAGGGGGAAGTCTAGGCTGGATGTTAGGAGGAAGTTCTTCACAGAGAGAGAGTGATTTGCCATTGAATGGGCTGCCCAGGGAGGTGGTGGAGTCACCGTTCCTGGAGGTGTTCAAACAAAGCCTGGATGAGGCACTTAGTTCCGTGGTCTGGTTGATTGGCTAGAGCTGGGTGCTAGGTTGGCCTGGATGATCTTGGAGGTCTCTTCCAACCTGGTTGATTCTATGATATGCTTCCTTTGCTGTATCAGCCACCTGATGCTGCAGTATCAGGTAGGATGATAACTTGGGTTTCCATCTAGCTGTACAGAACAATCTTTACTGCTGTCTTTATCAAACTCTTTTTTCCCCTTATCTTTATCTTCACTAGTTCACAGTGATTACAGAGCTGAGTGACAGCGCTTGCATGCCAAAGCTCTCCCTAAAACAGGGTGTTTTCATTATCATTATTCTGCCAGAATAAAAGATATTTTATAACAGCAATCGCTTTGCAGAGGTCTGCAGGTTTCAGCACCACCCCAATCCTAATAAGTTAAAATGATTGCAAGACATCAGCTTCTAAATGAAGAGCACTTGGCTCAAGTGTATTTGATGAAAAGCTAGGAAGAAGCAGGAAAAAGCTGGAGAAGCAATAAGGAATGCAGAAGCTATTCTGTCCTCCTTTGTCTCCTCTTCACACCCATCTTGCAACACATGTTTCTAGCTGACCTAGCTAAGCCTGGCTGACTAGTTACTGCTCTTTGTGGCTCCCAACTTCTCATGAGAACCGCTCACTATTCTCACATGAACTTACCCAGAGTGGTTTCAATATGTGGTGGACCATCTGCAGGCATCCTCTTTACCTGATGCTGGATACAGACAGTAGGTAGAAGTACAAGTCAGGATAGCATACAAGGTTGCTCACTTCCTGTGACACTTCTCTCTGTCTAGAGGAATAGTTAAGATCTGTCCTCAAGCTCTTCTACTTTGTAGTTTCGTATGTGTGGTCATCCTAGTTCTAATTAAAATGTCCCAGAGACTCAGATATATTTGATAGAACCAATAACAATTTATAGGATGCCCTTCCCTCCCTTCTTTCCCAAAAGAAAAGGAATTAGATGGAGCGAGAGGGAAGGTAAAGCAGACCCAAATAAATAATCTCACTGTGATTTGGAAGTTAAAAGAAGAAAAGTTTAACAACAAATAAAAGGTATCTGAGGTAGGGAAGTTACAAAGTGTAGGGAAGGGAAAAACAAGATACAAAACATGTAAATATACAACCAGATTTGATGGCAATGGATTTTGTCTGCCTCGTGATGATGATGGCCACGTGGTGAAACAGGAATGGTGAGGCAGGCAGGCAAGCAGAGCAGGAAAGAAGAGAGAGGGGGAACAGAAAGTCCACCTGCTTTTATGGATCTTTAGACAGGAAGGGAAAGTGGACTAACCACCATCTGGTAATGTTCAGACTCACCCCTGGGGAGAGGTCAAGACCACCTGGGGGTCAGGTTCAAGATCACTCCCCCCAGGAGGGTTAACCCTGTACAGTAGTTTAGGCTTTAAACTCCAAGTCCAGCTGTGCCAAAGTCTGAATTTCAATGTGCCACTAACAGAAATTGCTACACATTTCTGAAACACAGCAGCCAAAAAAATCCAGGATAAAGATTGTGATGTCTCAGAATAAGTGTTCACCTTTGAAGGAATCTCTCTCTGGAAACACATTTGGAGGTCCTGGGTAAAACAAAAACTGAACCTCTTTTTCCAGAAGTCTTTTCTCTACAGAAAGAATGACATTACCATTTGAAGTGAGAACTGGTTTGGGGATTGTCTATTTTTTTCATCCAAAAGTATGATGACCCAGAACTGACCCTTTCGCAGCAGTGTATTGATTTTGCTTAAACTCTCACTGGCAGCATTGCTTGAGGTCTAGAACAGAACAAGTGTTCAAGAAAAGACTGGATGAGGCACTTAGTGCCATGGTCTAGTTGATTGGATAGGGCTAGAGGATAGGTTGAGCTGGATCTTGGAGGTCTCTTCCAACCTGGTTGATTCTGTGGTTCTAATTTCATGGAATTCAAGGAGAGAGGCACACCACAGAGCTGGCAGTTGCCACTTGGAAGGACACTTACCCATTACACAAGAAATTCCTATCTGCACTTACAGTGCTCACATCTTTGCTGAATACAATGACCACCAGACCTATCTTCTGACTGAAAGAAGAGTCTCAAAACCTGCACAACAGAGTCACCGACACTTAAATCAAAATAGGCTGGAAATTTTCCTATGAAAAACTTGACATGTTGTGCTAGTTTGAGCCTAGCTAGCATGTTTTGGTGAGAAGAACTAGATGATAGGCTGTAAAATGAAAACAATGGTGAGGTCTACTTCCCTCACAGTCTTGCTGGGATGTGTAAAGAAGAAAGGCAAAACAAAGATTAGGTCACTTGCTTCTTCTCTTCGCTGGGGAGCTTTGCCTGCTGGGGAGAGCTCGTGGCTGCTGGCTGAACTCCATCTTGCTTTCTAACCTCACCCTCCTTGCTTGGCTGCTTCACCTTGCTTTTTAACCCTCTTGGCCTAACCTCCATTCTTCCTTAGGACTGGGGTAAGGTTGAGAGGGGTAGGGGAAGGTGAGGGGTGGTTGAGAGCCCCTCCTGGGGACTCAGGTTTCTGGGAGGGGAATTGTGTTTGTATTACCTTTTTTACCTTGTCTATTTCTGTCTATAACTGTATATACTGTAACTATCTGCTTGTCTATTGTGCCAGCTGTAAATATAAGCTTCATTCAAATTTCCAGAGCCGACTGAGTCTAGTCTGGGTGATTTCTAAAAGTGTGGGGGGGCAGGGGACACCCAAACCATCACACATGTGAGCATTATTTGAAAAAAAAAATTAACTACCAGGTACAACTTTTTTCCTTAGCTCCCCAGACTTGCTTTTTTCATTTCCTTCTTGGTCTGGAAACAGCACTGTTGGGTTCCTCAGCTGGGACATTTGGCTGACATCTGCTCTCCGCTGCTTGCATGGAACAATTACTACGTTCCTCTGCGTTTTCTGAATTTGGAAATATCATATAAAAGGACTCCTTTTCAATCTCATGACTCTTCTGTTCCTCATCTGATATGCAAACGTACATGCTGCTTAAATCCTGCTTTTCTCTGAGAATTAATGCCTCTTTTTTCAACCCATCCTTATTTTTTCTGCCTTTCCCCCCACCCCCAAGAAATTGCACAATGAAGGACCTTCATCAATCTAGAGATGTTCAATTTCCTTAGATTGAAGAATCTGTCCAACCTACACTTAGGTTGTTATCTCTGGGTTTTTGCATTTTTATAATCTATTTGAGGATGACTGCATTTTCCTGCCTAATTTTACACTCCTACTTATAATTTTATCTTCTATTATGAAACCCCCTTCATAACTCCTTGAGTGAGAAGCTGATAAACAATATGCTCTCCCAAAGTTCAATAACTCATTGGGGCAGATTCAGCAGAAAGCTTTGGCTTGTGAATTTTCCAGTCCTCAAAGCACTGGAGGAGCCAAGACGATAAATCAGTTTAAGACCCACTTGATAACAACCTATCAAACTGACAGGTTGGCCTTAACCAAATATTGAGTCAGTTTAGAAGCATTTGTGATTCCCCCACACCCCTCCCCCTTGTCTGGAATTACACTAAATCTTTGAACTGAAATGTTCTTGTACACAGTTAACACTCCAGGAGGAGTGGCCTTGAAGTCAACACTTGACCTCAGGTTGTCTGGACCCCTCCCCAGGCATGGGTCTGGACACCCCCAGGTGATGGTTAGCCCACTCCCCCTTCCCGTCCCATAAAAGCAGGGGGACTTCCTGTTCTCTCTCTCGACCTCTCTGCAGCTCTCAGAACCACACACTCCAGCTCTCCCTGCATCTCTCCACACATGTGGTCACCACCATCACAGAAATTCAGGTTGTATTTATACCTTTTTGTATTTGTGATGGTTTGGGTATCCCCCACCCCCCCACACTTTAGAAGTCACCCAGACTAGACTCAGCCGGCTCTGGAAATTTGAATGAAGCTTATATTTACAGCTGGCACAATGTACAAGCAGATATTTACAGTATATACAGTTATAGACAGAAATATACAAGGTAAAAGGTAATACAGACACAACTCCCCTCCCAGAAACCTGAGTCTCCAGGAGCGGCTCTCAAACACCCCTCACCTTGCCCCTACCCCTCTCAACCTTACCCCAGTCCCAAGGAAGAATGGAGGTTTGGCCAAGAGGATTAAGAAGCAAAGGTGAAATTAGCCAAAGCAAATGGAGGGTGAGGTTAGAAAGCAAGATGGAGTCCAGCCAGCAGCCACGAGCTCTCTCCAGCAGGCAAAGCAGAAGAGAACATCCCAGCATGAAGTGCAGAACAAAGTGC
The DNA here is from genome assembly GCA_013400475.1 of Tricholaema leucomelas. NCBI lineage: Eukaryota > Metazoa > Chordata > Aves > Piciformes > Lybiidae > Tricholaema lacrymosa > Tricholaema leucomelas. The sequence goes on along the minus strand of WAAF01004783.1, from coordinate 181,698 downwards.
AGAGCAAAAGTGACTTTATCTTTTATTTTGCCTTTCTTCCTTTACACATCTCAGCAAGGCTGTGAGCGAAGTAGACCTCACCATTGTTTTCATTTCCCAGCCTATGATCTAGTTCTTCTCACCAAAACATCCCAGCTAGGCTCAAACTAGCACAAGCAGACACCTACACATTAGCATAATTAGGCAAGGACAACCCAGTCCTCTACTAACACCACACTTTGTTTTTCTCATTAACGAGTTGTCCACTTATCTATCCTTTCTCAGAGAAGGTAGCCAGCGGCTGTGGGAATCAAGGCCAGCGTTCACTTGTTATCACATTGTATTCCCACAATTACCAAGAAATCTCATCAGAACTAAGAACTTCTCACTGGGTTTTAGTATCTTTAGGGATCACCAATACTCCTGAAAAAGTAGAGTTTCATGTGGAGTTGTGATCACCCACTAAAGGCTCCCGAGACAGGCCCCTTCTCTGCAGGAGTTTGCTCTTCAGCAAGAGAGGGGCAAACTTGACTGTTCTCATTGTCTCAGGCAAACGGTGCCGCTTTAGTGATTTTTAATGTTATGCTTCCAGTTTTTAGGAACAATAAGTTTTCCAGTAGAATAATTTCCCTGCTACTCTGTGAAAGATTCAAAGCTTCCTGCTGAGCTGCCCAAAAATAGTATTAAAAACAAAAAGGGAGTTGGGGAGGATTCACTCTTGTCTTTAGTGGCAGGAAGAACATATAGCCCCAGAAAGTCTATGGCTATTTGTTTTGTCTAAATCTTGACTATTTGTTTTCACTGCACAAAAGGGAAAACCAAAATTAAACACCCCCCCCCAAAAAAGAGTAGAACAAAATTAGCTACATCAATTCACGCATTGATTGCTGGCTTAAGGTTTCATCTTGGGTTACCTCCTGAGACTGCGGCATCAGCAGGAGTAGTTAGTCATGAGCACACCATGCAGCAAGTAAGTGCATGGCTCCATGGGAGGGGCATGACTGTTTTCTGGTCTCTCAGCTGCACGTGGAGCAAATCTGACTCCCTCTAATCACAATCAGCCACACTGAGGACACATAACTCCTTCCTATATCACATGAACTACTAAAGCCTTCATTATATGGTTTCCCAAAATGAAAAGGGTCTGTAGATCTTGGAAATCAATCCATCCAAAACACGGTTCTAGCAGATCATTGCTTATTGGGTTAAAAAAAACAAACAAACCTTAGCTCTAATGAGCTCCTGATTACAAACCCCTTATTATAATATCATAGTATATTAAAGCTCCAGTCACATTCAGCTTCCCCTTGTGCCAGAAGCCATATAATGGAAGGATAGTTCCCTTTCTCAAGCAGCAGTTGCACAAAAACTAATAAAAAAGGTACAGTTTAATAAGTTGTTGAGAGGAAAGGAACAATTCTGGGTCAAGTCAGAAAAAAAAAAAACAAACACCAAACAAAACATTAAAGCAGGCCAGAAAGTCAGAGTTAGTTTGTACATTGATTGCTGTTTTCAGCTAAAACAATAGCACTGAACAACCTCTCCTCATTTAAAAGTTATCCCCTCCCCCCCCAAAAAGCGAGTTTGTTCCTGTTTGCAAAGCATACTGCAGTTGGCAACTGACACCAAAAGAACTCCACCTGTCAGAATGTAGCATCTCAAACTAATCATCAGTGATTACATTGGTACCCAAGCATCATAGTTTGAGGGGTCCCAGGTTCCTTGAAGAAAACTACAGAGACCACAACCCATCTCAGGGGATGGATCTGGGTATCCCAGGGTGTTGTAATATTGTTGTTCTATTCTGGTTTCTGGTATCACAGCTTATAAGCCAGTGCTGAGTTGATACTGCTCTCTCTCTCTCTTTCCCTTCTCATCTCTCTCTAGGAAGAGAATCATAGAATAGAATCATAGAATGGTTTAGGTTGGAAGGGACCTCAAGGATCATCCAGCTCCAACCCCCTGCCATAGGCAGGGACACCTCCCACTAGAGCAGGCTGCTCAAGGCCTCATCCAGCCTGGCTTTAAACGCCTCCAGGGAGGAAGCATCCACAACCTCCCTGGGCAACCCGTTCCAGTGTCTTACCACCCTCACTGTAAAGAACTTCCTCCTAACATCCAGTCTAAATCTCCCCTCTTCCAAGAGGGAAGACACATGCTCTTTCAACACAAGAGCATGTGTTCTTTCTTAGCTCATGGTTTGTGGGGGAGATTGGCTACTGGCTGGCAGGGGATTTTGAGATGTATCATGTGGCCAACTGAGGCCTTGCAGACCTAAGATGGCTGGGGGGGGAGGGAGTGGCACAGTTGTGGCCCACTCTCAGTCCTGCCAAGGGTGGAACAGGTAGAGGAGTCTAGATGGTTTTAGTCTGATACACTTGGCTTAGCTTGTGGATGTGTCCATTCTACCTGATTGCCTTTTGCACATATGCACCTGTAAATAGAATCTCTCTTTAAACTTCCAATCACTGTGCACTATCTTCATTCTTGCTAAGAGGAGTAAGAGTCACTTCTGTTGTCCAGTTCTGGGTAGCTGGTAGCCTCAAGCTACTGAGCAAAACCTGGAATTCCTATGCAAAAGGGAATGCCTCTGTATTTGATTAAAATTACTTTAAAACTAAAATTCTAGTGCAAAGTTGATGCTTTTTTTTGAACATGTTAATCTTGGCAGAAACAAAACTCTTCAGTAGCATACACTGAGGTACATAAAAATGCACTGCCTTCACAGAATCACAGAACACAGCTGGTCAGGAGAGACCTCAAAGGTCATCCAGTCCAACCTTTGACCCCATTTACAGTCAATCCTAAACCAGGTCCCTAAGAGTCAGCTCCACAGGCTGTTTAAACACCTCCAGGGATGGCAACTCCAACATGGCCCTCATCAGACCATTCCAATGTAAACTTCTCTGGGAAGAAATATTTCCTGTCATCCAGCCTGAAGCTACCCTGGCACAGCTTGGAAGCATTTTCTCTAGTCCTATCGCTTGACACCAAGGAGATCCCTTCAAAGGATTTCTATATGGCCTAAGAGTGCCTCTCTGAGATGTGGTTTCCATTTGCTCCGTGTCCTCTCCCACAGTCAAGGTTCCCATGCAAAACGTAGTTCCTGTGAGACAACTTAGAATCATTGAATCAGTCAGGGTTGGAAGAGACCACAAGGATCATCCACTTCCAACTCCCCTGCCAGAGGCAGGGACACCCTCCCCTAGATCAGGCTGGCCAGAGCCTCATCCAGCCTAGCTTTAAACACCTGCAGGGATGAGGCCTCAACCACCTCCCTGGGTGACCCATTCCAGGCTTTCACCACTCTCATGCTGAACAACTTCCTCCACACAGAATCACACAACTTCTTAAACTGGAAAAGACCTTCAATATCATGAAGTCCAATCATTAACTTCACACTGACAAGCCCCTGACTAAACCAAATCCCTCAGCACAACATCTAATCACTATGAATCAATCCAGTCCAGTCCGAATCTCCTCACCTCCAGCTTCGCTCCATTCCCCCTAGTCCTGTCACAACCTGAGATCCTAAAAAGTCCCTCCCCAGTTTTTTTGTAGGCTCCTTTCAGATCCTGGATATACTCAGGCTCAGATGAGGATATTTGTGGTAGGTTAGTATTCACCAAGAGGCTACCCAGTCCCCTCAAAAATGAGGGCACTCACGAGAGTGCAGGATACAGCTAAACTGATATGCAGCGTGCACTGCTTTCAAGAGGGACATGTACAGTGTGGTGTGGGGAGCAACCACGGGAGGAAACTGGGCACGCAGCAGGCACCTTCCAGAAAGCATATGGGGACTTGTACAGGCCAGCACTGCACTTACTCAAAACGCAGTATTTAGCTTCTCTGCTACAAACCTAAAGATTTCTGTTTGTCTAACCCCACAACAAATGATTTCCTTCCTGTTCTCATTTCTTAGAAAAATTAGAATTCTACCCTCATAAGGAGCTTGACCATGGAAGAAGTACATTTTGACATGAAATTCCCAGTGAACAATATATTACAAGAAAATGATGGGACATGATGAGCGTAACAGATGCTACTCAGATGTTAAAATACCCATTAACAGAACAGCAGTTTTTCACAATTGGAACCATACTATCAAGCACAAGAGGAATAAACTGGTGGCAGACAGTGGAGCAAGGTGGCACTAGCTCACAGTTTCATACATGGCCTCCTCTACATGAAACAGAGGTGAGGCTTTTTATGCCTCCAGGTGAACTCCTTTCCCTTTAAATACTCCACTCTTTTAAGACATTCTCTGACTTCCTTAGTGTTGCACCGCTCTTAGAGGAGACCCCACAGCTGTTCTGCTAGGATAAAATAACACTGTTATCTTTTCTAAGCTACCTCCACCCAGGAGTCCAAAGCAATTTTTTTTCCAGCTCATGAGCTACACATGGTTGCAGATAACACCAGGCTAGGAGCAGGTGTGGATCTGTTGGAGGGTTGGACAGCCCTGCAGAGGGACCTTGGCAGGCTGGATGGGTGGGCAGAGGACAAGGGGATGAGATTTAAGAAGGCCAAGTGCAGGGTTCTGCACTTTGACCACAACAACCACAAGCAGCACTACAGGCTGGGGACAGAGTGGCTGGAGAGCAGCCAGGCAGAGAGGGACCTGGGGGTACTGGTGGATAGTAGGCTGAAGATGAGCCAGCAGTGTGCCCAGGTGGCA